>OY757919.1:9078588-9096088 GCA_963585895.1 Sepioteuthis lessoniana | reverse complement strand
GTGAATCCACACATATAAACTTCACTTTACAAATGATTTTGTAGTTGACACACACGCGCACACACACACACACTCACTCACCCCCCACACCCTCACACACACATAAATGTAGACAGATTTGTTGATATCAAGCTCTACTTACGATTGTAGCCTTGAAACTCTTAGTCATGAACTTTTTCCTGTGTTTTTCTTTTACATACTTTAAATTTTATAAAATCACACACACACACACACACACATATAAATATATATATATATATATATATATATATGTATATATATAAAGCATTCGTTTTAGAATGGTTACCGTTGTAGATACTAACACCCTTCGGAAATGTTTAAATCGATTTTCTCCCAACAGGTATCCGTAAATATTAGGGAAGGCTGTGCTTTTAAATCAATTTATGACAAACGATCTTTGAGAAGGAAAAGTCTGAATTTAACCGTGTTAAACTCCGCTTAAGCGTTGACCTTGTGTCTCTGCCTCCTAGTAAGAAGCTATCAGTAAATAAATTTTCATATAACGTGTGAGCGTGTGCGTGCGTTTGATACAAGAAGAAAAAAAAACGAATTTTCCTAAGTGCAAGAAAATTTGTAAATGTTTCGCCAAAAGTTTCATAAGTTATCATTGTATCGTCTACTCTTTAAAAATAGTCACCAATAGGGCGAAGAAAATAAAATACAAAAGATATACAAGATCTTTACCGACATTCGGATAACCGATCGGTACGATATATCAGCAATTCAAGCCAAGTCCCAAAATAAATGATCTTGCTGTGTATTCTTTATGAACATAAGACTGACATATTTGGCTCAAAGTGATATAAATATAATTCTGATACCTATCTTCGTGAGAAATGGGTGTGTGCAAAAGTAACCAGCGCTTGTTTCTTCTTCTTTCAGAACAAACATTATTAGATCAGCAGAACGAGTTTTCTTATGAACATTAGGTCTATAAATAAAATAAAGTCTATATATCTTTCCGTGATCTATGTCTGTCTGTTTGTCTCATTCTCTTTATATCTACTTCTCTCAATATCTATTACTGCATAACTCTCTTTCTAAATCTATCTGTCTATCTATCTCAATCAGTTTCTATCTATCTATCTATCTATCTATCTATCTATCTCAATAAGTTTCTATCTATCTATGTATCTATCTATCTCACAGTCCTGTTATTGTACGGATTTATCTGATAACATATATAAACTACATGCAAATTCAATTATTTTTACATATATATATATATATATATATATATATATATATATATATATATATATATTCTTATTGAGACGTAGAATTTAAACGATGAAAAATCTTCTGATATATATATATATATATATATATATATATTTCATACTTTAAAGAAATGTTTAATTCTAATCTGAAGTAGTTTTTCCTTATAATTTCATAATTTTGTTTCCCTGCTATTTCATTATCATAGATTGCTTATTCCTTTTTCTTCTTCTCCCAAGAAGACCTTGCCAAGCCCGCTAGGGCTATAGAATACACTGAATACACCTCTACAGACGAGTAAGATACCCTCCAAAAGTGTCCAGTATATGACAATAAGCAAACCGATGGTAACCTTCCAGTAATGTTGGAACTTTGGGGAATGAGGAGTACCACTTCCTTGACATCGCTCCCAGTTCCACTCCGGCCTGAAGTAGTAGCACCTGATAGGGTCCTATCTATGGATCAAATAGAACTAAACTGCGTATTTATGCTAAAATGAAATGTTTAGTATAAAACTGTTTTTGACATTTAATCGTGTGTGGACAAAAGCTTACTTATACTAAACTGAATTGCTTTAATTAGAACTGTTTAACTATAACTGAATAACTAGAAATAGAAATGTTTTTACGATTGATCCTTGTACTCACGATAATCTTAATTGTTTGAAATAGAACTGATTACTTGTATAGAAATGGATTTGGCATTATATAACCTACAAAGTTCGAGATGCCATCAAACTCATAAAACCAACCATTACTACAACTACATTTATCACTGTTGCTGTTATTTCTGCTCTAATTAAATCATTTAATTATTGTAGTAATATGATTACACAAGAATGCTACGAGCAATATTGAACAAGTCCTTGAGGCAACACCCCACAAGGCACCAACTATACTGCCACCTACCTCCCATCATGAAAACTATCCAAGCTAGACAAACCAGACATGCAGGACACAGCTAGAGAAGCAGGGACGAGCTCATAAGTGATGTACTCCTTTGGACCCCCACATATGGCCGAGCAAAAGCCGGACAACCAGCTCGAACATACATACAGCAGCTCTGTGAGTATACGGGATGTAGCCCTGAAGACCTTCCAGAGGCGATGAATGATTAGGAGAAGTGGCGAGAGATGGCCAGGGATGTCTGTGCTGGTGACACGACATGATGATGATGATGATGATGATTAATATGATTATTACCATGTATGTGTTTTTTTGTTTGTTTCTTTCTTTCTTTGTAATGTATCCTTGGGCATTGCTTCTTTTTCTCCCTCCTAACGTCAAACTTAAAAATATCTTTGCAACGAACATATACTCTGTTAATATAATATCTATATTAACATCTAATTCTATTCACTACTTCATTCAATATTGACATCCAAAATAGACATCGTGCATTCTTTTTCTGATCAGTGTTTCTAAAATTATCCAATATAATCTAAATAATGTTGCGCCATTTTTGTTTTTGATCTGATTAGGTAATTTGTTCCTAGAATATATTGTTCTATTAACAAAAGTACTATATTTGGATGAATTTAGTTTTTGTCTTCTGTGTTGAAGGAAATTTCCAGTTCGAAAAACTCTGGAAAAATGTCTATCATAATTAGAAATTCAAAAATTTTGAAACTTTCAATAAATCTCGTTCTTCTTTTCAGTTGATTAGTTAATTCTAATTTCTCTAATCTCTCTCTTTAACTGTAATTCGTTAGTCTTTTTATAATTTTGTTACTCTTCTTTCAATGCTCTCTAATCACAATATCATTCTCCAAATACCTTGTCTGGACCCTTGACCTAAGGGTACAATATCATAAATCAGATCTTATTAGGGTTTTACATATTTTTTAAAACTATTAGTGCCCATTAAGTAACATTTTAACAATCCAATCTATCATTCCATTTGCCCACGATACAAGAGACAACATATGATTTCAGTTTATAAGCCAACTCTTCCTTTAAACTTTTATTGATTTTCTATTGTATTATCATTTACATATACTTAATTTCCTTTAACTTTTTGCAGTGTTTGATGTGTAAGACTAAAAGGCACTTCTTTATTTCACTTATTTTCAGAATGATAACACTCAGTCCCTAGAAAAATAAGATTTACGAACCACTCCACCACAAGTAGGAATCAACACAAGGCCAAGGTTTAAAAAGAGAAATGCTTATTTGTATTCAGAATTTTCTTTTCCTTCTTGAAAGACCTTATTACTGAAATTCCTTTAAAAATTCAGATTTCTGGGTAATGTTTTCTTTAGGAAAATGTGCCTTACAAAAGAAAACTTAATAATATTCTCATTTTTCAGTTTACTTTTTTCAATAGTATTTTTAGCATTAAGAAAGTTTCTTGTTGAGATTCGAGCTAAGGAGGTTTCTTTTGATGTAGAGATTGGATCTCAGAAGATTTTCTCCGATGCCAAGATTTGATCTAAGAAGGTCTTCTTTTGATGCCGAGGCTTGATCTAAGGTTTCTTTTGATGTAGAGATTGGATTTAAAAGATTTTCTTCGATGCCAAGATTTGATCTAAGAAGGTTTTCTTTTGATGTCGAGGTTTGATCTAAGGTTTCTTTTGATGTAGAGATTGGATTTAAAAGATTTTCTTTGATGCCAAGATTTGATCTAAGAAGGTTTTCTTTTGATGTCGATGCTTGATCTAAGGTTTCTTTTGATGTAGAGATTGGATTTAAAAGATTTTCTTTGATGCCAAGATTTGATCTAAGAAGGTTTTCTTTTGATGTCGAGGCTTGATCTAAGGTTTCTTTTGATGTAGAGATTGGATTTAAAAGATTTTCTTTGATGCCAAGATTTGATCTAAGAAGGTTTTCTTTTGATGTCGAGGCTTGATCTAAGGTTTCTTTTGATGTAGAGATTGGATTTAAAAGATTTTCTTTGATGCCAAGATTTGATCTAAGAAGGTTTCTTTTGATGTCGAGGCTTGATCTAAGGTTTCTTTTGATGTAGAGATTGGATTTAAAAGATTTTCATTGATGCCAAGATTTGATCTAAGAAGGTTTTCTTTTGATGTCGAGGCTTGATCTAAGGTTTCTTTTGATGTAGAGATTGGATTTAAAAGATTTTCTTTGATGCCAAGATTTGATCTAAGAAGGTTTTCTTCTGATGTCGAGGCTTGATCTAAGGTTTCTTTTGATGTAGAGATTGGATTTAAAAGATTTTCTTTGATGCCAAGATTTGATCTAAGAAGGTTGTCTTTTGATGTCGAGGCTTGATCTAAGGTTTCCTTTGATGTAGAGATTGGATTTAAAAGATTTTCTTTGATGCCAATATTTGATCTAAGAAGGTTTTCTTTTGATGTCGAGGCTTGATCTGAGGTTTCTTTTGATGTAGAGATTGGATTTAAAAGATTTTCTTTGATGCCAAGATTTGATCTAAGAAAGTTTCTTTTGATGTCGAGGCTTGATCTAAGGATTCTTTTGATGTAGAGATTGGATTTAAAAGATTTTCTTCGATGCCAAGATTTGATCTAAGAAGGTTTTCTTCTGATGTCGAGGCTTGATCTAAGGTTTCTTTTGATGTAGAGATTGGATTTAAAAGATTTTCTTTGATGCCAAGATTTGATCTAAGAAGGTTTTCTTTTGATGTCGAGGCTTGATCTAAGGTTTCTTTTGATGTAGAGATTGGATTTAAAAGATTTTTTTGATGCCAAGATTTGATCTAAGAAGGTTTTCTTTTGATGTCGAAAGCTTGATCTAAGGTTTCTTTTGATGTAGAGATTGGATTTAAAAGATTTTCTTTGATGCCAAGATTTAATCTAAGATGGTTTCTTTTGATGTTGAGGCTTGATCTAAGGTTTCTTTTGATGTAGAGATTGGATTTAAAAGATTTACTTTGATGCCAAGATTTGATCTAAGAAGGTTTTCTTTTGATGTCGAAAGCTTGATCTAAGGTTTCTTTTGATGTAGAGATTGGATTTAAAAGATTTACTTTGATGCCAAGATTTGATCTAAGAAAGTTTCTTTTGATGTCGAGGCTTGATCTAAGGTTTCTTTTGATATAGAGTCTAGATTTAAAAGATTTTCTTTGATGCCAAGATTTGATCTAAGAAGGTTTTCTTTTGATGTCGAAAGCTTGATCTAAGGTTTCTTTTGATGTAGATATTGGATTTAAAAGATTTTCTTTGATGCCAAGATTTGATCTAAGAAGGTTTTCTTTTGATGTCGAAAGCTTGATCTAAGGTTTCTTTTGATGTAGAGATTGAATTTAAAAGATTTTCTTTGATGCCAAGATTTGATCTAAGAAGGTTCTCTTTGATGTCGAAGTTTGGTCAAAGAAGTTTTTTTTTGATGTCAATAATTTGTTCGAAGAAAGTTTCTTTTGATATCGAGATTTGTCCCAGTAAGGTTTATTTTATGTAGAGATTTGATCTAAAAATTGTTGTTTTTTTATGAGGAAATGTGATATTAGAATAACTCTTAAGATTTCGACATTTGATCTAAGCATTCTCATGAGAGATGCGTTCTAAAAGTATTTAACCTTAAGATTTACCAAATCTAAAGTGAACAAAATGTAAATCCTTATTTTTTTTCTGCGGACTTATTCCAATATTTTTTCGATTTGACACTTTTCTATTAATTGATAAAAACATATTGTCTTCTTTTAATTTCATTCAAGTAAACAGATCTCTTACCATTTAAATGACCTTTCAATTTAAGAAGAAGAAAAATATCACACAGTTAAAAACCAGTGAGTATAGAGGATATTGTACTAGGATAAATATGTTTTACACAAAGAATCTCAGGACAATTTTAACAGAGTGCACTCGTGCATTGTCATCGTGACTCTGCTATTGCATCATGGATAAAGTCTAGTTATGCATTGCGAAATCCGTACAGAGATGCGCAATAATTCTAATTAACAATGATTTGTGACATATTGGTCTGCAGTTGCATATGAATGGATTACTACAATCTTTCAAACTATACCTTTATGTGAAACTTTTGTCTTACTCCAAGCAAAACATCATCCTTTGCTTTTGGTCATAACTGAACCTTTATTTCAGATTCGCAAACAATTATCAACAATTAATTACCTGTTTTTGATGGCTTTCAAAGGTTGTGAATCAGTTTCAGCATACTCTTGTTAAACAGAAGCCATTATCATCCAAAACGCTTGTTCTGGTGTCAGAAGTTGAGACAAAAATTTGATTGCACCCGCTTCATTCTCAAATCTTCCGTTTCAATGTTATAAGATGACACATATCGTCATAAAGCCTTTTAGTATTTATTCTGTATTTACCTTGAACAGACTATTAACGTTCCTATTAGTTTCAGTGTTTCTGTCGGAAGAATTCTTTTTCGCTCATCAATTTAAAAACAATTTCTTGCTTCTCTGAAGAGTTAATGCTGTCAAATATATTGACTCAGTTCATTGCATCATTTAACTAAATTTTTTTTGTCTTTTTTTTACTTTTTTGGGTGGGGATGGGTTACATTTTTTAAATTCTTAACAGAATACTACATTCGAATTTTTTTTTTTTTTTAAATTGCAAAGCCATGTTTATAGAAAAACAACAATGGAACTCTGAGCGAAAGAAACACGCAAAGATATAAGAACGGGTTCCACTGAAAAGGATGACCTGGGCATCATGTGTCCGTTGTCTGTTTCCATAGCTTCAGTAACTGAGCGAAGTGCATAAAAATAAGTAAAGTTGGCAACCATATTCGAGAGCGACTAAGAGGCTCCCTTTAAAATATCAACTACACCAAGGTGTAGTGGAAGGAGCTACTCCTTTTCCTGGATTCCTTCCCTTTTCCCTGGATACGTACCTTACATTACTGAATGTTAAGCAATGAGGTATCAAGTACCATTTTTAAAATCTTTGGTATGACGTGACCTGGGATGAACCTACTTCTCCCGGACCGTTGGCGAAAGATTGCTATATTAAAGGCCAGTTGGATTTTTATGTGTCTCTTACCTACCAGATGATCACTATCACATCAGTTATCAGCAACTATACTGATATATATATATATATATATATATATATATATATTGAGCACTCTCAATATTTTTTTGCACTTGGTTCGACATTTAACCACATAGTGATTTACTGGCGACCAACACTCTCATAATATATATATATATATATATATATATATATATATATATATATATATATATATATATATGTGTGTGTGTGTGTGTGTGTGCGTGTGTGTGTTTGTGTGTGTGTGTGTGTTTATCGACACCTTCCTCACTTTTTGAATGCAACATAGTTTTCAAGTTGAATTCATCTAATTTTCTCGACAGGCTGCTATACAAAATTTTTTAAAAGTTCACTCTGCTCTATTATTCACCAATAGATGAAGAGAAGAGATAAAATCACGTCTTCCCAAGATCGTCAGTGCGAAATCAGAAAGCAAACAGATAATTCCAGGATGGAAACTTGGGTCGTCTTTTCTATTTCCTTATCCAATAACTGCTGAACACAAATGCCTGCCTCACATCACGTTTGTTTGTTTGCATATATACGTGTAGTAAAATACTCTAACAATTCACGGTGTGTATTTATGAACGGCAGTTTAAATCCTATGCACAAATTATACATATATATATATATATATATATATATATATATATATATATATATATATATATATATATTTACATGGCATATGTGTGTAGGAAAACAGTAATTACGAGTATACTTAGATATTATATAATTTATTACGCTAATTTTGAATAAGTAAACATTACTCTCATCTTTTCATCCTACTTTAAAAAGATAATGTGTATCGTGACAGAATTCTATTTAATAGCCATTAACGCATGTAAAGATTTTACTTTTCATCTTAATCTTCATTATGATAATAATTACATTTTGTTATATCATGTGAATTTTACTAATACATTGTTTATTCAAGTCCATTCTTGCATCTCCCGTATCTTTTACGCAGCTGTTTTAATGGCGGAAGCAAAGCAGGCGAAAAGTGTCTTGTATTTCTATCTTTTACCATTATAAATAGTATACTTATCAGATGTTTGTAATTTATTTTCAAAACTAGTTTTGTTTATTTTGAAAAATCATGCTACCGTTTAATACGTACTGTTTACTTTTAGTTTCTTTCGGTAGTGATGGATTAGATGTCTACACTGTTTCTTTTTCCCGAGAGATTGTTTCAAAATGACGTTAAAGTATCCATCTACTGAAATAATCGTTATTCGATTGCGATGTGTTTAAAAACTAATTCGAAGTCTATTCTAAAAAAATCCTCAAAAGTTAATTCGATAGTAAAACTATAACTCGTAATTTAATGGCATCATTATCAACTTTATTACTTTCCTGTCAATTTTCTGACAAATATTTTATGTCGTTTATAGGTGCAATATTTTCAACAGCATATTAACCGTCTCAGAAATAATTTCAGAGCAAAAGTATTTGTTATGCCGTTAATTACCAGGAAATAAAATCTAACAAAGTTATTTTTATCGAAACACATTACTACAAAGAAGTTATATAAACAGCCCCGTATTTCACGTACTTTTCCGGGTGAGTAACGCTTAAGGCGAATCCATTAAATTTTTTTGTCGGATACAATTATCTCCCTTTGTTCGAGAAAGCCACTCTTTAATGTTACACTGTTTTGTTCGTGATCGTATCAAGAATATATCACACAGTAATTTCAGTAACAGATTCTACAAACTAGTTGATATGTTTGTTTTTTTTTATGTAGACTCTCATTTCCTGTGATAATGTAGACCACCTTATTGACCAGTGCGTGGATCTTCCCCGTCTATTATTTTTCCTTGTCCGCTCGATAAACTCGAAGCAGCACCGGATTATTTTTTGAAAAGCTCGTATCAATATATGATTTATCTTCGGGCTTCACAGCATGATTTTGTCAAAAATGGTCGTTATTTATCGACTTAACATTAATTCTTCCGATGAGACCCTATTGATAGTGTTTGGATTTTGGCTTTGCCTATACGCTGCCAAAAACTACAGCAGTGTCTCTTCTTTCAATTCTCTACTTCTTTATTTTCTCAAAGATCTCTTAAATTATTCAATAAACCCTCCCACAGGTCTGCTGGATCTTAGGTATTAGGGTGATATCATGAAATGTTTAATATTTTGACATTTTCAAAATTCTCCAAACCCCGCTGCTGTAAATTGTGTTTCATTATCGTTCACCATTGTGTCTGGAATTTCAGATTAGGAATGATACTTTTGGGCTCTATAGAAGCCGAGATTTGTGACCGGTTTTAAGAATGTACTGCGCCAAGTATTACTCAAACAATTTTATGATCGGTTTGTAACACAAACTTTCTACCGGGTACCATCTAATGAAATTTTTGACGGCAAAAATTATTGCCATTACTTCCTTTTCCATGTGTTGTATAGCCACATACTACATATGCAACTATACAGATATAGATGCAGAAACTAATTGAACACAATAAAGACGAGTGAGGACACTTCTTTAGTAAAATATACCTGTCACTTTATTTGAAAGGGTTGTGTGTGAAAGGAAGTTGGAGACCGAACAGAACTGCAACATATTGACCCCCACTCTATTGGCCATAACCGCGTTTCTTTCCCGTTCTTTGGAATGGCATGTTTTATCATCATCGAGCGGAAATAACTGGCATGCAGTTCACAGGTCACCCTCTTCCGGTGCATCAGTTTGTGACTGTACCGTGGGATTTTAACCCTGTCCCATATTGTCAGCCAAGCTCACCAACGCCAATGGAATATGCGACTTCCACCGTCTTTGGAATGGCATGTTTGGTCGGGTCGGAGATCAATATACAACATATTTAGCTATAATTTTTCTCTAATGGCAACGACGTTCTTAAAGCAGCTTTTTGTTTTCAGTACGGAAATTTTGGATACACTACCGCTCTGGTCGTATATTTACTAGCAACTGATGCTTATATCGTATCCAACAAGGGATCAAATTGTAGTAGTGAAAGTTTTCAAGTCAGTATTTTTTAACTATCTTTAAATGATTTTTGAGAGTTAGTCGACCAATTCAATTTCCTATATATTTCTTCCTGAAGGAATTCTCCATTCAAGAATTTTTTGGCACGTGCCATTTATTACTTACCATTCCTAGTGTTGCTTTCTGGTTAATAAATGCAATTAGTAGTAAATAAAAAGACCAACCTTGAGATACGAGGAAAAAGAGTTATATTTACAGGAACAAGTATTTACCAGAGAGCGGGTTTTAGTTATAAGAACATAGGATTAGAGGCTTGAATAAGAATATAGTTCAACAATAATTATCGGCTTCCGGTATGAGGAGCGGCTATTCACCTTCCTGACTTGACTCTGACTTGCTCAGACTAGTTCAGACTTAGACTGACTTCACCAGACATACTGGTCTTATAAACTACTGCTATATATTGCAGAGGGGACTGGCTCATTATGCCGAAAAGGCAGGTGATACCCAACACCTAGAAATGATTACAAAATGCCGGTGTCTTAAGGAACCGGCATATATTTCATACCTTTTATCTTTCCGGGATCTGGTCTACGACCATTTTTATGAATGAATTGACGCAAATATTTAATACTCTACATAAAAAAATTCACGATTGTTATGGTTAAGTTTAAAACCATGCTCTTTAGTAAGTTTAAATACCTTCGACAGATATTAGACATGTTCATTATCAATATTTGTTAAAATTAGGATATCGACCAAATATTCGACCGCAAGTCAAGCCCTAGTAATACAATAACGTCCCTGATTTGTTAAAAGATTGCCAATGTCACGAAGACCCCAAAAAGTAATTAAATCAGTATAACCCGTATGTGCGTTTATCTTAGGGAAACTTACATTTTTCACTATTTCCATTTGGAGGTGCGTATCACATAAGACAATTTTTTGAAAACAATTGACCTCTATTTAATTAAGCTGACACTTTCACCATTTAGAGCAAATATTTATGGTCTAGCAAAACATCGTTTAACTCGGTTGAAAAATAGGCACACAATAGTAATTTCCCAGGACATTTCTTTTCATTTATGAGGCGCACTAGAGAAATAACTCCACGATCTTGTAGTCTGTCCAGTTCTTTATTCACTGTTTTAATAGAAGAATAAGGGATCGGTCTTAAAGTCGGGCTTATGTTTTCTTCATATTTAATGAAACTTTTGCTTCAGTGCATTGATCGAGGTCCCCTGAAAACAATTCTTTGTTATCTAGATTTATTATATTCTTATAAAAATCAATCTTTTTATTTGAAAGTTTGAACAACTTACAAATAGAATTTACTGATTCGGCCCAAGAAACAAATATTTGTAAAGAGTCTGCAATGTATATTCAATGAATTTCCTTGAATACCATAGGTTTTACTTTTAAAGATCGTCTCCTGGAAGACAACAACACAATTAATTACCTCTTTTATTTTCATTTTGGCTCCTGAAGCACTACGCTTTTACAATGATTTTTTCTCTATTTACGGCGCACCTATTTTTCTCCAAGATTCTTCTGAAATAGTTGTAATATGAGATCTAGTGTCAAGCTAAAGTTTAAGAAGATTTTTGGTTCATATGAACTCACGAATTTCCTGTTAAGTGTATTTCCCTTTCTCAAGTTGCTGATATTATTTTTACTTATTCCTTTCCTATTGCACATTTTTTTATTTCTTCATTTGCAGAAAACTGGCTTGTATCTGAATTTTCCCGTATCAAATCATCACTATTTCTTAAAGAGGCGATTTATTTTTAACTGTGAACCCCATAGAAGTTGGTAACAAGGATTTGGAATAATTTGCTGGTCGAGTGTGTTTGTATTGCTAGGACCTCCATTTGATATAAGTTTAATATTCTCTGACATTCCTCAAATATTGATTGTATTTTTATTACTAGGTCTTATTCAAGTTTTGCAAAGATTGTTGTTCTTATCTTTGAGTCATTGGGGGGGGGATTTCAAACTCAACATAAAAATTGAACATTTAAGTTGGTCCTTGGTTGAGTTTTAAGCATAGATATTTCAAATTCTCTATTTACTATTCAATCAGATGGAGAACAATCGTCTTTTACATTTGTGACTAGGTTAAAAATTGTATGAAAAATATTTTTCTTTAACAATCGTTGATATGATTTCTACCGTACGTTCAATTTTTTTTTCACTTGGTTTTTAAGGCAAAATGTAATTGTTATATTTTTCCTGTTCAATCGTCTCCAATTTTCAATTTCTTCGTATCATCGTAAGTATGCTTCAAATGTGGTACCCTTTTTTCTGGGTCATAACTAACATTTCCCGATGGAATTTGGAACAGTATCTGGGGCGGGGGGGGGACAAAACGACCAGTTTTATTGTCGCAGCTGCTACAGTTGTAGTTGTCACAAATCTTCTTGGGGTTGTAGTTTTTGTTGCAGCAATGCGACAAAAACAACAACAACAACAATATCGATGACAAAAACAGCTATATCGGTAACAGTTGTGTCAAAAACAACAACAACAACGGCAATATCTGCGACAAAAACAACAATTACGCAATCAGCAGCGACTAAAAAATCAACAACAACGACAATATCCGCGACAAAAACAGCTATAACGGTAACGACTGCGATGAAATAGCTGTTTTTGTCATATATATTGCTGTTGTTGTTGGTTTGGTCGAATTGCTCCTATTGGTACATTTTCCGTTGTTGTTGCCATAGCTGCTGGTTTAATTGTTGCTGTTTAGGTTATTCAGGTTGTATTTGATGTTTTATTTTTTTGTTGTTATCATAATTTTTCTCTATGTAGTGGTCAATCCTTTTTATGATAGCCGTTGTTATAGCAACGTTTGTCGAAGTTTTCGTTAAAGTCGAAGATGGTGTTGCGGCTATTTCCCTTATAATAATTACTGTTCTTGAAATTGTTTATTTCAGAGTTGTTATCACAGATAGTAAAGTGCTTGACTTAAGTTAACCTCTTTGACTCTATACGATTTCTCATGAATAATTATTTCAACAATCTTTCTTAGGCTCTTTTTATGTTCACGTCTTAAAATATAAATTTAGAAAACATTTTCAGAATTGATAATGATGTTGCTCGAAAATAAATGACGTATCAAGTTATTTCTGGTCAATGAGTATCGGCCATTTAAAGGATAATTGGGAATTCAGTTTTTTCTTCTCCAAAACATATTATCATACTAAGTTTAAAGAGCACAGTCTGTCCAACTATTCCTCCAAAGCTGGAGTGAGAAGAGTTGGATGCCTAACTTTCTCTAGGTCATGAGAAATGCAAACAATGTCCATTTCATGAGAAAATAATCATTATTATACCACTTCTAACCACCAATCTTTCTCTCTCTCTCTCTCTCTCTCTCTCTCTCTCTCTCTCTCTCTTATATATATATATATATATATATATATATATATATATATATAAATACGTGGTGTATTCAATAGGTTTCCAGATTTTATTGCCATACATCTTATGAGATGACTGACCAATTTTTATGATTTCAGGTTCAAATGAACAGCTACAGCAGCAATTGGAATACACCCTACAAAAGCCTGATTGTCACAGCTGCTAAATTTCAAAAATGCAATCTGGACATGAGGACACATTAGAAGAACGATATGCAAAAAAAATTCTGTTTTAAACTTGGAAAAAATGAGGCTAAAAAACGTATGGAATGCTTCAGACTGCTTTTCGATCATCTTGCATGAATCGAGCATCAGTTTTTGAGTGGCATAAGAGATTCAAGGAAAGCACGGAGTCTGTGAGGGATGATGTGAGGTGTAGGAGGAGTAAGGAAGTCAAAAGACCACAGTTGATTGGCCAAAGCGTTAGGGTTACTATGTTGAGGTTTTAAAGGAGTTCAGAAGGGGATTCGGTCGGAAGAGGCCAGCACTGTTCAAATCGGGTCAGTGGCATTTCCACTAGGACAATGCACCAGTCCACAACTCCATCCTTGTCATAAACTGTTTGACCAAGAGGGGCATCAAGACAGTACATTACCGTCCCTATAGTCCAGACCTTGCTACCTGTGACTTTTGTGACAGAAGTTGTCGTTATGAGACAATTGAGGAGATGAAAGACGCTGTGGCGAAAGTCATTGACAAGCTCACACAAGAGGACATCTATGGGGCCTTCCAGAAATGGTTTGAACGGTACAACAAGTGCATTGCAGGCGGAGGAGATTACTTCGAAGGGGACTAGAGCTTCATGTGTGTACTATCAATAAAAGTGCCTATACAAAAAAGTCTGGAAACTTATTTAATGATCCTAGTATATATATATATATATATACTATATATATATATATATATATATATATATATGTATATATATATATATATATATATATATATATATATATATATATATATACGTAAGCAATTTGGAAGACCATAGTCCTGGGTGAACCGAAGGCTCCTTTTTCAATAGCTCTTAAACCGTGGGCTAGAGGAGGGTGCTATTGTTTTCTCTGGATTGCTGGTCTTACACTTGAACCGTACCTTATAATGCTGAGTGTTTAGCCAGAAGGCATCAATACCATTTTTTTAGTCTTTGGTATGACTCGTCCTGAAATTGAACACCCGTCTCCCTGACCATTACTTGTGTACTGGTCATATATATATATATATATACTATATATATATATATATATATATATATATATTATATATATATATATATATATATATATGTATATTTATATATATATATATATATATATATATATATATACTATATATATATATATATGTGTGTGTGTGTGTGTGTGCGTGTGTGTGTGTGTGTATTCACTCCACATTTTATAAGCCTTTCTCACTGTCCACTAATGAATATTTTGTAAGTTTTCAAAGAAATGCTGAATGATTGAAATTTACCATATTAATCCAAACCATGACGAATTAGTATGGGGCTTGATTGACCGTTTTACCTTATGATCGCTTATGAGTTGGAACGACTTTTTAAATATAACTAACGGAATCAGCCTATTTGCACTTTTCTATGATTATAACGCACAATATATGCAAATAGATACCAGGTAATTAAAACTTGGCTCGTCAATTTCTTATTCTGACATTATAAACTTTGACCCAGTCATATCTCCGAATTCATTCACATAAACAATCCTCCTGTTTATGTTATTGCTTGTTATTTTTGGCATAGAGCCTTAAAAACCTACTCTTGTTATAGATTTTGTGGGGTTGACATGATAGGTTATTAGAGGTCCCCATCGGTCAAAAAATAAAATATGTGATTGCAAATATTAGAACTAAATACTCCTGATTTTATTTAATCTAATTTTACAGTGTTTTTTCAATCAGTAACATAACACACACACACACACACACACACACACACACACACACGAAAACACACACACACACACACATTTATCTTACCCCCTACCTCAAAATCTTTTCCACATTTTTCGTGGCTAATTTCTCTATCACCATCTGAGGATAAATTAGACCAATCTTTTGACATTTAAAGTCTTTTGGGTTGACGATTTTTGCCAAAATTCGACAAGAAAAGTTTAAAAAATCAAAGAAAGTAGAAAGAAAGAATTGATGAGAAGGCAAAAGAAGAAAGACGGGAATGACGAGAAGAAAGAAAGAAAGAAAGAAAATGAAGACAAATGAGGACAAATGAAGAAAGACGGAAAGGATGAGAAGGTAATAAATGAAAGAAAGAAAAACACCGAAGAAAAATGTTATAATCAAAAAATTATTTCGCAAAACTTTATTGAAGCCGTGACACATACACTATGGTGCAAAGAGATAAGGCCACCAAGAAAAAACGCTAAAATTTAGATTGATCCACTTTTTTCTTTCAAAAATTCATATTTTATAAATACATTTAGTAAAGAAATTATCTATTAAAAAATTTTAAAAATTTTTTTTCTTTGATTATTATTTCAGAAAATATAAAAAATCAGCATGTTGCAAAAAAGATAAGGCCACCTATGAATTAAATAAAACAAATTAACTCACAGATTTTTATGTTAAGATAAATTTTTACATAAAGATTAGCAATAAAAATTAAAAATAAATCATGGGACGTGGTAATTCTCTTACAGATCACGAGAAAGGAATGATCGATGCTTTTGAAATAGATTGGCATTCTCAACGAGAAATCACCAAGAAAATCAACATATCAAGGTATGCAGTGAATAATTACATAAAAATAAGAACAAAGCACCCAAAAAGATTCTAGGTACGGCCAGAAATCTCAGTCCAAGGAATAAACTGGCCATTATCTAAGATGTTAGAAAATCCGGAATATCCGTTTCTCAAATTCAACTTCCTGATGACATTAATGTTTCACGTTGGACCATATGCAGAACATTCAAATATTGCCCTAATGTTGAATATTCAAAAGGATAAAAAAGCTCGTTCATGGAAGGAACATCACATAAATGCAAAAGTGTCATTACGGAGCCACCTCCTCTTTGGCGTTTTTTTAAAAATCTTTTTTCTTTCCTTAGGTCGTGCCAATAACAATGTAACCCATCGGGACCATCTAAATTCCATTTTTTCTCGTCTGTAAATACAACATCACTTCATTTTTCCCCAAATGAGACGTACTTTTTGGCCCAAGTAAATCTTGCCTATATATATATATATATGCAAATTTCAATTAACATAATAGACATTTTATGCCTACATATTTTCTTTTGGATCCGTTCGAATTCCCGTATTACTTTTATCGTATTCGGGGGGAATTGATTTAGGTATTGTCCATAGTTATATGTATCCCTAGTACTTTCTGCCCGACTTTGGGCCATCATCAGGGGAGAATCTGTTACAAAAGGGATGTAACTTTTGTTTTAGCAAATTACTACTGTGTAAGGACGTCTTTGCTGTTGGAGATTATGGCGCTTGCTTTTAAATGTAATTCTGTAAATAGTGCCAGTAGCTAAAGACATTTAAGTACGTTAGCACTGGTTTGAAATAATCTCCAACAGAGATGAAAAGTGCTAGTTGAAACGGGTGTGAAAAAAACTTACAAGAGAAATAACAACTGCACATATTAGGGAGGGATTTTACAACTAGATAAGAATCCACGTAGACAGAAAAGATGACACAATATGGGATCTATTATACATTGACAGCAAAAAAAAAAAAAAAAGACGAAAAACTGTAGCAATGGCCTTTACTGACTACAAAAAGGCATACAATTTGGACCCGCAAAGCTGGATAATAGACTTAGTCATAATGTACTAGATATCCGACAGAGTCCTAAAGTTTATCCGGGAAACCAGGAAAAACTGGAGATTTAAACTGACAGCAGGAAAAACAGTTTCGGTGAAAATTCAGAGAGTTATATTCCAGGGAGAT
>OY757919.1:8507405-9078388 GCA_963585895.1 Sepioteuthis lessoniana | reverse complement strand
CCTATTTATGGGTTAAATAGTTCCACAATTATGCATCTATTAGAATGGCTTTGACATTAAATAACCCAAAAAAATGTCATATGCCATTAAAGAAAAAAACTTAGGTAACGAGTAACTTATTTAAAGCTCCTATTTATGGGTTAAATAGTTCCACAATTATGCATCTATTAGAATGGCTTTGACATTAAATAACCAAAAAATGTCATATGCCATAAAGAAAAAAAACTTAGGTAACGAGTAACTTCTTTAAGCTTCATGGACAGCTATCGATAAGCTATCGATCATTGGGAAGTCAGACCTGACCGATAAAATGAAATACAGTTTCTTCCAGGCAGCGGTCGTTTCGATACTGCTGTATGGATGCACTACTTGGACACTAACAAAACGGTTGGAGAAGAAGCTAGACGGCAATTACACAAGAGTGTTGCGAGCAATATTGAACAAGTCCTGGAGGCAACACCCAACAAGGCACCAACTACACGGCCTCCTCTCCATCACGAAAACTATCCAAGTTAGACAAACCAGACATGCAGGACAGTTCTAGAGAAGCAGAGACGAGCTCATAAGTGATGTACTCCAATGGACCCCCGACATATGGCCCGAGCAAAAGCAGACGACCAGCTCGAACATACATAGCAGCTTTGTGGGGATACGGATGTAGCCCTGAAGACCAGCTAGAGGCGATGAACGATAGGGAGAAGTGGGAAGAAAGTGTTAGGGATACAGCTGTGTATCTATTAGAATGGCTTTGGCATAAACAACCCAAAAAGTTTGATACGCAATAAAATAAATAAACTTAAGCTAAAATCAAAAGGGCACTAGGGAAAGAATTTTTAATGCTTGAATGTGGATAAAATAAAAAAAAAAGCTAAGCAAATCAAAATACCCAATGAAAAGAAAAGAAAGATAGAGAATAATCTAGATGAACCGTGAACCAATTTGATTCCAGTTATAACAGCCACTTGTGAGGATATTGATGGTTCTAATTAGAAAAATATGAGGATTGTAATTCTAATTACATTGTTATATCCATTCTAGTGAGAAATTTGGAGATTCATGGAAAATACACAGCGTTACACCGACCCCACAATATCATTCTCCGAGAAATTATACAGGGAATCGGTTTTTAATCAGTTAGTTAAAACATTTAAATGTCTCACACAAAAAAAAATATCGTTACGTGTTTATATTTTCTAAGTTTTTGAATAAAACAAGCACACACACACACATGTACACACACACACACACACACACACACACACACACATTATACTTCGTCGCACATCACGATGTGCGAAGGCCCAACAGTTCAGCCAAAAAATACAACCTTTGGACTGCTTACATAGGTTACTTGTATATAGTGATAAAGTCCAGTATAAAACCAGCCTTACTTCTTTGATAAGTTGTAAAGAGAAAAATATTGCTCTAAAGTACCACAGATTACTCCATTTTTTAATTGATTTTTTTCTGTATTATATATATATATATATATATATATATATATATATATATTTCAATCATACATCTTAGATGAATCGGGGAGGTCTTCAGTGATGCGCCGTCTTCATTGCTTATTTCGGATCATTTCTGCATCATGTCAGCTCCGACAGTAACTCTGGCTTGACTCTGAAAGCGCCAAGCCGCCTCCGTGATCGCGACGTGCTACGCTCGTGCCTCTAACAAAGCAAAGAAAAAAATATATATATGTATATATATGCAAACGTATACATAAAATTATCTGTGCGAGCGTATACAGATAATCATATTTATGCAAATATATACAGATAATTATATATATATATTTATATATATATATATATATATATATATAATTGTGTATCAAGGCAAGAGACCCCAGTCTGCCCTCCCATTTTATTCGTTGATTGGATAATAAGAGTTAGGTTCATGCATCTCCCAAGCGTATTATCACACAGAAAAAATACCAACATCACTGACTAGGGTCTAAATTGTGGTCGTCGTTTATACTTATATATATATATATATATATATATATATATATATGTGTGTGTGTGTGTGTGTGTGTGTGTGTGTGTGTGTGTGTGTGTGTGTGTGTTAAAGCTCTTAATATAGACGATGACATAGTTCGTTGCACATTTTTTGTACGTTGTAATTTTTATAAGTAGTCATTTTGCTAACAACCAGGTATAAGAAATTTCCGCAGATCCACTATCATTGAAACTAATAGTGTAATTTCTTTTCCTTTTGAAATTTCTTTTCATCCATGTACAACATTGGCATTGGTTAAGATCCGACAGAGTTTGGTTTAAGAAAAAATGGGCCCAAAGATAAAAATTTAGAAAAGTTAAAGTCAGGTTCGGTTTCTTTAATTAATACTATATCCACCTTGATTAGTTCTTTACTGCTAAACCTATTCTTGTAGAAGATTGTTCGTTTGTTAGGGTTTCATGCCATATCAATCTTTGTAGGTTATTTAAGGTAAATCCATTTTTATACTAATAAACAGTATCTTTTTAACAATTCAATTAAGCATGGGTATTCAATTTAATTGTCAAAAACATTTCTATTTTAAACTATTTAGTTTAGTCAATAAGCTCTAATTCAGATAATTCAGTTTTGCGTAAGTACAATTTCAATGTCAAAAACAGTTCCGTTTCAAATAATTCAGTTTTGCATAAGTACGTAGTTTAATGTCAAAACAGTTATGTTTCATGCTATTCAGTTTAGCATAATTAAACAGTTTAGTTCTATTTGCCCCATAGATAGGACCCTATCATATGCTACCACTCCTGGCCAGAATGGACATGGGAGTAATGGCAATAAAAAAGGTACTCAACATTCCCCAAAGTTCCAACATTACTGGAGCATCACCATCGGATTGCTTAGTGACATATTATCAGGACTCTCGCCGGGGAAGTCTTACCCCCCTACAGAGATACAGTCAGTGTTATCTACAGCCCCAGTTGGCTGGGGCATCTTATAGAAGAAGAGTAGCAGTAGTATTTGACGAATGTCTGAAGATAGGTAAGTGTTTCATACTTTTCCCATGGGCATTAATCTGAAAGGGAACATGGTAGCAACACTGGAGTTCGAACTTGCGTACAAGGATATCGCAGTCCAGCGCGTTAGCCATAAAGCTACGTAGACTCTTCCGAAGAAGTTGTACTTCGCTATTTGAATTGCTTGCTAAGGTCAGTTTGATGTTATCAGATGCTTTGAATATACTGTTTCCTCTGAAATGTCTTACCAATCTGCAAGTGACATCATATTTCCTGAAACTATTCACAATAGTTCTTTTTTCTTTCACATATCTGGAGAAAAATGTAACAATATATTCTGCTCTTGCAGCAACGAAAAGCTATTGCTATATTAGGAGCAGGCAAAGTTTTTAATGTTGTTTTTGGGACACAGAAGTTTTCACGAAGGAGGAAAAGATCCTTTCGGTCCCGTTTGACATTTAACTGAAAATGGAATTTCTTATTCGTATCACTGGAAATACTTGAACATACAAAATTCGAAAAAAAAAAAATCATGTTTTACATAAACAAATTCGCAGTAGAGGTTCAAAATAACTTGTATTGTGTGCAAGTATATTTTCCAGTAAGTGAAGAACAATGGGAGTCTCTATTTGCCAATATCTCGCACCAGACAAGGCTTGACACAAGGTCAAAGGCCCGAAGGCCGATTAAAGTGGGGATAAAGGGGAGGGAAAGGTCGGGAACGAGCCGAGGCTCAACCCCTGCTGTTCTGTGCTGCTCATTGACCCACTGAGTGCAATATGGGTCTAATGAGGCAAGCAGTTTCACGAACCTAAATGTGGGGTCCGGGCACGTATGCCGGATTATGGCTTGAACTAGACAGCAAGGTATAGTACCATACATAGGTTCCTTGAGAGCATCCGAACGTTCAATACATAAAACTTATATTGATATTTATTCTCACCAAGTTTAATTTAGGTAATTGAATAACACAATAATTCCTGTAACATTTTTTCTTAAAAGAATGAACAAAATATAAAAACGACCAACCAAAACTTTGCTCCATAAAATCTGCGGGCGTTAATGTCTGAGTGCTTCATATGTAAAGGCACTCAAAGGACAATTTGTTCTCAATTTTAGAATGCCCATTGCAGCACATACCTCGCTGGTGCATTTGCAGTCCTGACTTTGATATTTTATGACTGATATAACTCAGGTAAATTAGTTTTACTTTTTCTATCTCAAACATTATATATATATATATGTGTGTGTGTGTGTGTGTGTGTGTGTGTGTGTGTGTGTGTGTGTGTAATTGTGTCTACCGCAACCTGCTATGTAACTTCCCTTTTATCGTATTATCTGTCTGTCAGACGTAATAAAACATATATTTTTTAAAAACTTTTTAACTCTGTTCGTGTTTTTACTCATGACATTTCTATAATGCACCGTTGATATTAATGTACACTTCAGTTAACAAACCAATCACATGAACATTCATGTTATTGATAAATTAATAATAATAAACTGATCATCACGACAAAATCCGACTATAACAGAATCCTGGATATGAAACTAAACTATATCTAATGGTGAGGCTTCACTTCCGGAGCTAAGGAGGTTGGTGTGACCTTTTATTGACGATAGGTTTAGTTCCTCACTGATCCGGTTGACTAATACCGGTTACGATATTTAAGTTTCTATTTACGAATATATGTGTAACGGTCGGTCATTCCGTAGTTATACCAATTATATTGAGAGCTATATCGAGTCCCTTTCTGTTTAATGGGGGTATAATTGTGGTGTGGTGGCAATGGTACTTCTCTCTAGCATCGAAGTTAGCGAGTCCGGATTCTAGGCGTACTATTAAGTTCACTTTCTGATAAATAACCTTAATAAAGGTATGAATACGATTATTCTCGGAGTTATGCATTAAATAGTAGCACAGGAGTTGCCAGTGGTGTAATGGGTATTGTCGTAGGAAATGGACACGCCGACACGAGTTCAAATCCTGGACGAGACTGATTGCATTTCACATAGCAGGTTTAGCAGTAGACAACTAATGAAGGTGGATATAGTATTAATTAAAGAAACAGAACCCGACTTTAACTTTTCTAAATTTTTATCTTTGGGTCCATTTTTTCTTAAACCAAACTCTGTCGGATCTTAACCAACGCCAATGTTGTACATGGATGAAAAGAAATTTCAAAAGGAAAAGAAATTACACTATTATGAATCCAATTATTCTCCCTCTAGCTATGGTTAAATAGTAGGACAGTCTTCAGCCTTGGTGAGGCAACTAGTCAAGGAGAAGGAAAACTCTGAATTCAAACCTGTTAAACTCTTAAAAATTGACTTTGTGTCCTATCCTACCCGAGTGGAGGGGTTGGTAAATAGGATTAAATAGTATCACAACTTTTTTTTACAAGGATGGTTTCTGCATTAAATAATCAACGGACAATGATATGCCATTGAACAAAGAAACAGTTGCATTTAACTTTCAACTGCAGTGTTTGTACCAATATAACAATTTGTAAACAAATGAGAATTATTTATAAATAAGAAGAAATATCTTAATCTTAAGCAGATGAATAAGAAAAAGAAAAGGAATTATTGTTATTACATAGGATGTCTTTAAACCATATGTGTATAATTTTTGGTATTAGATTGGAATACTTTATAGATGACTTTATAAACAAGCGATCATTTACAAATAATTAATAAAAATTCAATATATATATATATATATATATATATATATATATATATATATATATATATATATATATATATATATTCTCCTTGACATGCCATGATGGTTTTTTGTCCCTTAACTATAGTCACCAACAAATACAGAAATAAGATAATGTAGCGAAATATTAAGATACACCTATGAATTCACATCCGCTCATACAAGGCGCTGCGTTTTCAAATTGGCTTATAAAAACACGCATTCATACGCAATTATGACCCATACCCGCATACGTACAGACATACGCACACACTCACACACTCATACTCACACACTTACAACCACACGTAAAAATCATAAAAAAGCCACAACGTTTTTTGACTGTGTTTTATTCGTATTTTTTTCGGTTTTCGATTCATTTCATTGTCTTAACTGCCTGATGATTGTTTTTTGCATGAAACCCAGGGTCGCAGTCTAAATTCCATTAATAGATATATATATCATTTTTATTATTATATAATAGCTCTATCCTAGATTTTGAGCACTCTCGATATTATATTGCAGTTGGTTCGACATAAACCCACAAAGTGATTTAGTGATAACCAACACTGTTATAATATATATATATATATATATATATATATATATATATATATATATATATATATATATATATATATATAAAGGAACATTAAAATTATAGCTATGATCCTCACCACACATTTACGTTTTTGTCCTTTTTTTAGCTAAATAGCAAAGCAAACTCGACTTTTACATTAAGTCCGCCAACTGCTCAAAGAGAAGAAAAAAATTCTGATTTCAAACAAGTAGTACTCTGCTAAATGATGACCTTCTCTCGCCCCCGGCCATTGGCAGTAAGTTTACGTAAATACATACAATCATTTATTTACACATAAATCAATAGTCAGCTTTAATTAATCGATAAAGAGCTGATATTCATTAAACAAGGACGCTTAACTTAACCAAACAAAGCTCGTACAACAAATGATGAGAAACAGCTGTGATAATCCCGATATTCAAATAATATACTACAAACAAGAGTGATAAAATCCCTCAGAAAATGCCAAACTCTAACGAAAATACATAAATGTCTTCTAACACAGCTCCAAATATATTGCTGCCAACACGTGTAAAACTGTGCTATACTTTAAAATAAAATACGTCATTTATTACACATTTACTGAAAAAATGACGGTGAGAATGTTCAACACCTGTGTCCTGATATTTTAGGAAAAATAATCGACTCGGTTAAAACACAATTTTGAACGTTTCAGCGAGAGAAAAAGTTTGCAAAGTAAAGAGAATAATAAAAATAATTCAGAAAAGATGGTTTTGTTTAGTTTCTTTGTGTAATGGCATTTCAATCTTTATGTGTTATTTGAAGCTAAAATCCTCCTTGTAGAAGGACAGTAGTGGTATTATTTAACCCTTAGCTAGGGTAAATAAGGGATTTTATACCATTACCAAGGTTATTATTCAGAGAATGAACGTAATAGCACGACTGGAGTTCAAATGGGCTTACTACGATGCCGCAGTTCAGTACTTTAGCCATTTTAATATAGGAACTCCAACCATCCTAAAAAGAGACAGAAATATCTGTGAGAAAAACATGTATGTTTAAGTGTACTAAAAAGAGGTTTTCTTTCTGATAGTCCATAGAATACTACTACCGCTGAGTGAGATTATGCTGCTTGTACACTAAGAGGATGGACGCCTCTAGTGGTGTAATGGTTAGCAAGCTCGACTGGCAAACCAACACGAGTGATTTCCATTCTCATTGGGAGCCCCTTTAATAAGGCCTTGTGCCACATCTAAACAAAAATCTCAGTAGATTACCACACTTAGAGTATAATCTCAGTGGGTTTTATTTATGAAGCATAATAACTCGTAAAAGACAAAGTATTTTAATAGGTCTTCATTGAATATACCTTAAGTAAATATCTTTCCACACTAGAGGGAACCTCTCTGAAACTAGTAGACAAATTCACCGACCTAGGAAGCAATGTCTCATCAACCGAAAAAGACATCGACACACGGCTAACGAAGGCATGGACAGCTATCGATAGGCTATCGATCTTATGGAAATCTGACCTGACCGATAAAATGAAACGCAGTTTCTTCCAGGCAGCGGTCGTATCGATACTGCTGAATGGATGCACATCTTGGACGCTTACAAAACGGCTGGTGAAGAAGCTAGACGGCAATTACACAAGAATGCTGCGAGCAATATTGAACGAGTCCTGGCGGCAACACCCCACAAGGCACCAACTATACGGTCACCTGCCTCGCATCACGAAATTTATCCAAGTTAGACGAATCAGACATGCAAGACACTGCTGAAGAAGCAGGGACGAGCTCATAAGTGATGTACTCCTATGGACCCCCACATATGGCCCGAGCAAAAGCAGGACGACCAGCTCAAACATACCTACAGCAGCTATGTGAGGATACGGGATGTAGCCCTGACGACCTGCCGGAGGCTATGAACGATGGGGAGAAGTGGCGAGAGAGGATCAAAGATATCCGTGCTAGCGGCACGGCATGATGATGAAACTTCATTAAATACACCTTAAGCAAACCAAAATAAATTACCAAAACTTATGTTATTTTTTTCCAATCCATGCAAAAGAAAATACTGAATTACATGATATCGAGAAATAATTTTGTTATGCATTGACAAAAACATCATACTTAGTTGTCTCTCCTTGAGCTTTTATGTCAGTCGTAATAAGTTCAGGTATGGATTTCACTTATATGAAATCATATTTTATATCAAAACGCTTTCAAATTTACCGGACATCAGCTAACAACCCTTCTTTGAATGATTTCTCGTTGACAATTTAAAAATAATTTCTTCAAGATTAATAAATTCCATGATTTTTTTTGGCGGGTAATAGAGTTCTGTAATGAAAGAATGAAATATTATAATATACCTATAGTAAAAATATCGAGATAAAATTAATGAAGATAGAGATTATCTTTTGTCCAACTTAAAAAAAAGTAAAACAAACCAAAAATTATTCCTGTTTCCCTTAAAGCAAGATTACAATTCCAAATATTCAACGCCTAAATTTAAGAACCGTTTTCCGGCATTTTACGCTTGTTTTGCAACACTTTTAGAATTTTTTTTTTCTTTACAAGGAAGGAATGTTTCCTGCCATGAGTTAAACAGATACAGTACACTGAATTGATTTTGATTAATACTATTTTCAATGTATTCACATCGATTATATAAAAATACGCACAATACATTGTCTTTTGAGCAGACCTATTTCTTTCTACCCGCATACATTCTTGCAACTGGATTTTAGACTTCCCGAGTAGATTTAACAGCAGCTAAAGAAAAGCGGCAAATTGCCTTAGAGAAAAAAATGCCTACAGCTATCTGCGGCCATTTTTATTACAGGCTTCTTGTTCGACACATCAGGGATATTTCTAAATGAAATAATGTGACTATGCAACTGGTAATATACAGTGTTCATTTTCAGCGTAATTCTCTGCCAGTATGCGAGGTAATTTTAGGTAGAGAACATAGCAATGTTAAGAATAAAAATTCCACTCAAAATTGAAAACTCGTCTGATTCTCTGCATTCTCCAGTTTCATATAAAATACTCACTAAACAGACGATAACTTCTACAAAATGCCGCTTCTTTTGTAGAGTTTGGATTCATAAGCCATCATTTGGCCACTGTTCATTTGACCCTTATTGAAAGTGCAAATTTGATCTTTCTTGAACAAATAAATTTGAACTTTATTGAATTCATTAAAATGGCAACATAAAAGGAAGTAAATATGCCATCATATTCATTATTAGTTTATTCTGTTCGTAATAGTTTTATTGTAGCAGGGTAACGAGAACGTTTCATAGGCTGAAAAAAATAACAAATCATATTTTTATGACTTTTTTACCAATAGGATTCGCAGCAACACCGATAGGAGAATTGTGTTGACTTAAACGGCAACTTTATTGAAAAATAAACCTCATTTGGTCATATTCCATTAGAGTACCTTAATCAGCTTACGAACTTTTCAGCCGAGCATAATATTATAACGAACAGATTACTTCTTTATTCGGCAAAAAAAAACCCAAAAAACTATTTTTTATATCACTTGTTCTCTACCACGCTTCTCCAATTTCGGAATATTTATAATTGCAGTGAAAATTCAACATTCGTTCAAAAATGTGTATGTAAATCTATGTGATATAGAGCAGCCCCGAAAAGACCGTTGGCTTTGAAAAATTCACCTTTTCTATTATATATTTAGTTATTTCTCTATTTTTTATACTGCATTCTTGGAGATTAAATAGCTACATATGATGTCCAGCAATGAGAAAAAACTAATTTCATTTTTTCCATTCCAGTTAATGATCAATTATTTAAATTCATTAAAAATACCGGCAGTATTTTAATGTAAGAGTAAATTCCAACCATAGCATTATTTCAAACCTAATCCCCAGATTTGAAGGAACTGGATCAGTCCGAGACCTTCTTGGAAGTGCTCCTAAGTTTTCACAAAATATATTTTTGTTTTTTATCATTCAGCCTTTCAGTAGCGACTCTGTAGAATGGCCTCCACGATATTTCAAATGCTAGTTAATACAAAAAATTAGAGATGTTCCAAAGACCACAATATCCACCGAATAACACAATCAAATCAGTTGGGCATATACCAAACATTAAAATAACATTAAATTTCAATTATTTTTATAAGTCAAACCATTTATTTGACTAAAAAAAATGACATTTTTCAAAAAAATTTTCAAATAATCACTTTGTCAAATCCATTTTCCTCTACTAACTTCCATACAACACACACACACACAAACTCACATACACACACACAAACTCACACACACACCAACACTCACACACATGTCATAACTGTGAATTCATTTGCCTTACTAAGTAACACTTATAAATAATTTTTCTATTCCTCATAAATCTGGATAAATTTCAAAATGGGCATTCATACGACAATTCTCTTCATAAAACTCTATTTCTAATATCTTGAAAATGAAATAATACTACGAGGTATCTGGAACCTTACAGATACGCTAAAAATAATTTTAAAATGGTTTTGTTGTTGTGATGTTGACATTACTATATGTGATTTGATATTTTTGTTCAATCGGATTTGCAATCTGGCTGAAGGTCAGCTTTAATTGTCATTCTAATGAGTGATTCATTTTTACGTAAATGAAATGTCGACATTTATGCTTAAAATTACGCAAACTTTATCTTAAGCATATTTTTTCATTGCCTCAAATCATTCTAAAAGCTTGTCTGAATGAGCCTTTCGTTACAAGACGTTCGGCAATATTCCATAAGTAGTACCTTCCAACTTTTGCCAGGTTTCAATACGTCTGTCATCCGATAACGTAGATTTTTTATAAATTTCTTTCTTCTGTCGTTCATATTTCTCGGTTCCTCTTTTGTCCAGTTTAAGAAGCGTTCAGAGTATCGTACGAAGGAGACTGTCTTGGCATGTATTCTTTTGATCAGATGTCTGCTGGGGAGTATAGTTTCAAAACTTTTTTTTTTCGCTTTCCTATTTCTAAATTTTTCTTCGATTGTTTGATGGAATTCACTTCAAACTTTTTCTTCGATTAATTGATGACATCAGCTTCAAACATTTAAAAAATGCTGCAATATCTTTATCGTTATGGGTTTTAATACTTCCCTAATTAAACAGTTCTCTCCCCACTGCGTTTTTTTCTTTTTCATTTTTTTTTGTCTTTTCTTTGACATATTTTTTTGCAAGATTACACATTTTTCAATCCAAAATTACATACCTATATCTTGAATGAATATTTCAATAGATTGTACTTTTCTTTTCATTCTGGCAAAATATCAATATCATTCTTGTTTATGTGATAGTTTATTTTAATTTTTGCCTTTAGAGAATTCAGATGCATTTCATCATTCCTCAATCCCTTGTAATTAATTTTCACACAGTTTAACCATTTCGCTTTTCCCACAGGTTGATCCTGTTCGCTTCGTTTACTTCAGAATTTTGTTTCATTTGCATCAAATTGCTCGATGTTCTTTAAGTTATCTCATGTGTATATATATATATATATAAAGGTAACGTCATGTTTAATTTAATTTTAATCATCATCATCACTCAGCAAAACTCCCCACAAAACAGATATTACATATTCAAATCAAATGTAAATATGTATGGCAGTACATACGCTAACATACATGTAGATGTAAGTGCGATCAACAGCACATACACAAACATACTAACATTCAATAATGCACTAAGTTTAGCACACATACACACAAATAACCCCCATTTTTCAAACAAATGATTAACCATATTAATCGTTTTTTTTTTTATCTTCACTCTGTCCGATGATTGCTGAGTGCATGAAACCCAGGGTCACAGACGGTGCCATGTTATGTAATATATATATATATATATATATAAAGACAGAGAGAGAGAGAGAGAGAGAGAGAGAGAGAGAGAGATAGTGAAATTGATCACATCTTTATTTTAAATTGTCACCTTCTCGGTGCAATGGAACTTAGGTGAGTGTAAATGGTAGCTCCACAAGCTAATGTCTAACCATTTTTTTCCGAAGACGACCTCTTCGGATCATGGCTCGGACGAGTGCATCCCATGTGCTTTCTCTTGAAACGTTTCTTTTTTGTGAGACTGTTGAATAAAGAATTGCTACACCCAAAGCTTTTAGTGCTCATTTCAGGAATGATACTCTTCCCGATAGACTTTTCAAACTATAACAGTATCCCTGTATAGCGATTGGAGAATCAGAAGTGTTAAGAAAATATTCCATCGGCCATGATCATAACTAATTGTATCTGAAAGATAATGCTCAGACATTTTTAGGGGGAGCTAACGTTATCACTTGCCTAAGTTAATGTGACACTACACATATGACAACTTAAAATGTATTTCTGTCGTACCCAGGATAAACATCGGAAACTTTTATGAGATTTAAGCTATCTTGATTAGGTCGCTATCATATTTTCCGGATTAACTGGTTAATATTCTAAACACTCGTTTAGCTAATCACTAAATCAAAGCGTATACCATGTCTGATCATGCCTAAGTTGTTCCACTGTTTATAGGCATTTTTGAGCTAGATCTAAGCTTGTTCCCCGAATAGAAAAGATACATTTTCATATCATGCTCAATTTTTTTTTTTGTTGGCCCGTTCGAATTTTTTAAGCAGGCCGATTTTTACCTCATAAAATATTTCAATTATGGATTCCTTTAACTATTGTAGAATACGGAAATTATAGCTTTTATTCAGTAAGACATTTTTTTAAATCTCTTTTATTTCTACGATGATTTTGGTAGCCTAAATCTTTAAATCTTAGAGTAAATATTTTCGATTTTTTTATGTTTAGCTTTAAAATAATTTTAAGTTGCTAAGCATTGTTTACATGCTTCCGGAAGATCTAGGAAGCCATGATCATCGAGTAAGTATTTTAGTTTATAAAAAGATCCCTTTTGCGAAAAGTGTCAACTGATAATATCTGTTTACGTTGTTATAAACGCAGTTAAGTAATTTTCCTTGTTAAAGTTGCTAAAATTTTTACGTATGTCCTCGAAAACATATTATTTCACAGCTACGTCAGCATCATCATCATCATCATGTCATGCCGCTAGCATGGATATCCCAGACCCTCTCTCGCCACTTCTCCCTATCGTTCATCGCCTCTGGCAAGCCTTCAGGGCTACATCCCGTATCCTCACATTGCTGTTGTATGCATGTTCAAGCAAGTCATCCTGCATTTGCTCGGCCATATGTGGGGTCTCATAGAAGTGCATCACTTATGAGCTTGTCCCTGCTTCTCCAGCAGTGTCCTGCATGTCTGATTCGTCTAACAAGGATAGTTTTCGTGATGGGAGTCAGGTGGCCGTATAGTTGGTTCCTTGTAGGGTGTTGCCGCCAGGACTTGTTCAATATTGCTCACAGCATTCTTGTGTAATTGCCGTCTAGCTTCTTTTCCTGCCGTTTTGTTAGCGTCTAAGTTGTGCATCCATACAGCAGTATCGACACGACCGCTGCCTGGAAGAAACTGCGTTTCATTTTATCGGTCAGGTCAGATTTCCATATGATCGATAGCCTATCGATAGTTGTCCATTTCTTCGTTAGCCGTGTGTCGATGTCTTTTTCGAGTGATGAGACACTGCTTACAGATAACATAAATGATTTACTCAGAAAATGAAGCAGAGTGGTCAGTGTTATATAATGAAGGAATGATTTTCTTTTATATTAATCATTTTTTGTTAATTATGTTTTGTCATTCAGTTTGGTTGGGCTTTGAACTATTCGGGTTTAGAGTTCACGTGCATAGTCATTGGGTGCAGATTTTCGCTCGCGTACAAAAGGTATAACAATCACAATTGTCATAATAAACCCCCCAGACAGGAAATGGGGCTAGAGTGTGGATGCCGTCATGCCCGGAAGAGATGGTCCTGGAGATTTAAAGATTTTGAAAAGAGTCAGTTCAGTTTGGACCATTGAGGCAGAGAGTTTTCTATCGTTGCAACGGCGGTTAAGTTTTTCGTGTCTCGACCGGCGGAGATGAATTGCGATCTTAAACATCACAAGATGCGCCGCGCGTTGGGGGTGAGGCAGCATAGTGAGAATTGTGTCTCTCTCCTCGTGTTGTCATGAACCGAAGTCAGAGGTTAATAAATGTGTTCGTACCTGAAACGACAGAGTCCGTCTGTGCATTTGTATTTGCTTGTGTTTTTGCATTTTTATACGTGTCGTATACCACAGCCAGGATATTGTTACTTACACTTTTCATATGATATTAAAAGCTCATTAAACCGGCGGAGGGATATATCGAGTAAGAGATGGAAAAAGGCTACATATGAGTGTGACAACACCCCTTCACAGCCCCACCGTACTCATCAACTTATTTAAAACAATTCTGTCTTGGCTGATGATTCATCTAGTAGTCCGCTGGGGTATCTCACATTTCTTTATGGCCACAAGAAATACAACCGAGGGAGTGGGAGAAAAAGAACAAACGGCAAACGAACAATATGGGCTTGGGTCAACTCAAAGTGCAGGAAGGGTGATTTTGTGGCACTGCATTCCCAGTGCATTTCTAGACTGACGCTAGCATGTATTTGCGCTAAACTTCTACAAGCTACTTGGAATGCCAACTCTTCGTTGACCGTCTTCCTCACTGCTGACCGTTGTCGACTCACGACTGCAAACTCATTTTGTCTGTCTTCCTCACTGCCCCTGGACTCTATCTCATGCCGACTGGTCTCTTCTGCTGTCTGTTGTCGACTGCCACTCTGCGTCTCTCTTCGCCAACTGCCTCTCTGGCTTCTCTTGGATCTGCCTTTCCTACCCCACTTCCGGTCTCGTCAAAGATCTCGAGTCCAAACCTTTGTCTGGTTTCGCACCAAAACAGACAAAGGGATCGTCTACTTGGTGGACCACCTACATAGTATCACAATAGATCCAATGTATGTCAAGACAAATGACATTTGTTTTCACGGCATAACACATCCTTTTTAAAGACAATATCGACATCCTATTCTTTCCTTCTAAAAACTCTATTTTCTTTGAAACAATTCAACGCTGGACTTAAACCTGAGAGTTGTGTGTAGGATTAAAAAAAAACTATATTACTCATAGTTACATAGGAATCAATCAATTTAACACACACGCACACACGCACGCGCATACACACACACACACACACTCACACACACACACACACACACACACACACACACATATATATATATATATATATATATATATATATATATATATATATATATATTCCATTGCAGATTATTCTACCTGAAACATAGTTGATGGCCTGTTGTGAACTTAAAAACAATTAAGTTCTACTTGAACTGTTTCAGTTTGAGATATAGATATACTACCCTGATAAGAATTGTAGAATTACCAAGATTATCTCTTAGGTCTTATATTTAGATGCAAATAAGCTAATTACAAAAAAGACAGAAATAATTTTTCTTTAAAAGCGGAACATTATGTATTCATAAAACATACTGTAAAAAATAAATTAGATTATTTTATAACTTCTTCAAGCAATCCACTGGAAAATAGGGAAAAACCCGACATTGATGAAAAAATTATAGAATGATTTTGTAATTTACAATCCTAAAGAAATTACCAGCAGAAGCCTAGATAGTTAAATATCTCTGCCGTTCAACTGGTAGTTTAGCCTACGTAATTTAAAAGAAATATGAATCCAAGATAAGAAAAATAACTTTCCATTGTAACAAGGGAAAAGATTGTAAAACTCATTCAAGAAGACAATCGAGTGTGGAGTGATGCGAAAGGCATTGTTTCATTTCCCGGTCAGCTATACCGAATATTTGGTGCAGATATGAAGGAAATGAAGTGGTTTAAAAAAAAGGAAAATGGACCGGTAGCTAAGAGTTGTGGTCTTCAGAAAAGACGGGTGAACGAACAACTCAAACAACGGGTGATAGGTAAACGTTATTGTATTACCAGAAAAAAGAAAGTCATACAAAGGAAGTACTAGCCGTGCTCGGCTTGCAGTCCATCTGTCAGATGTCTCGTAAGGAACGAGAAGTTGTGGAGCTCAGTTCGGAGAATATGTTTAGGTTGGACGAGTCCATCGTTGGGGTATGGTAGGATATGTCCCCATAACACTAAGGTAAGACATTAAAGCTTCGGGTTATAAAACTCAAATAAATATATTGAAAAAAGAAAAGGCAAAACAAACGTTGTCCTGACTATAACATTAAATGACCATTTTAATCGACTAACGCTGGAAAATATACCGACTGCATCTCTTTTAAGAGGTAAGACCTTCCCAAAAAGTGTCCTGGATTTGACGTTAAACCATCTGATGGTCAAAATCAAGTTTTGTAGCTTTGGAGAATGTGATGTATACATTTATGGCTAAAACTCGTAGGTTTACACTAATCCAGAGTGCAGTACCTGTTTTGGTTCCATTTATGGGCCAAATAGAAGTAGTTAATTTATTATACTTGTGTTGTATAGCCACGATACAACTGCAGGTGTACATATACAAATCTACTCTTACATGCGGAAACATCATTAACCGGTAATGACGACTCCAATAACGAACGAATACACTTCTTTATAAAAAAATATATCTCTCACACTTTATTTTCGAAAGGGTGATGTTTGTTGTGTGTGAGAGATGAGTTGAGACAAGAACGTACTGTTATATTGACCCCAAATTCTTCTCTCGACCATAGCAGCACTTCTTTCTGATCTTGGCTTGGGGTTGCTCAACCGTGGGTCACTGAGGGCCCAAAGTCCTCTGTCCGGAGCTGGTTCTCACTTCGGCAGCCTGTCTCCAACTAACTCGAACCGTCTGGGGACCTGATTATATTATTGTTTTACGTCCACGTGTTTCTGCTATTCTTCCGCTTATTGACACAGGTTCATCTCTTCATTGACGGCTCGGTCGATGGTTAATACATAACACTTGAAACCATTTGAGTATGTGCAAGCAAATGATTAATTTGAATCAACGATGGAAACCATATAACTGTGCAAATAGAACTATGTGGGTTTGATAGAAATACTTGCAACAATTTAACTGTGTGCAAACAAATGAGCCGTGACTCGTTTACAAATATTACTGATAAAGAATACGTTTACAAATTTGTCCTAAAATAAGACTCCGCAAACAAGGTTACCCAATTAGACCAATTATTTCACAGATCCCTACTCCTCTATACCACATATAAAGATCCTCAACAATATAATAGTACTATATATCCCAAATAAATACAGTATCAAAACAATACATGAATTCATACATATTTTAAACTTTATTGCAATCCATAAATACAAACGGCATCACTGGATGTGGAAAACGTCTTTTTTACTAATGTTCCAGTTCACGAATACATGAAATAATTATAGAAAATGTCTATAATCCCCGCTCAAATCCTCCTTCAGCTATACAACAAAAAATCCTCGAAAAATCCCTCCTTACCCACACCACAAAAGTTCCATTCTATGATCCTTTCGGCAACATATATATATATATATATATATATATATATACAAATTGACGGTATTTCGATGAAGTTACCCCTTCGTCCAATCATCTCCGAATTCTACCTCTCCCACACTGAAAAAAAGATATTTAAACAATAAAAACGAAACCCATGATATATGACCGCTATGTAAATAAAATTTTCAGCGCAAAACTCTCCAATAACGAAATAAACAAGTTTAAACAAACTCTAAAAAAAACCTCCATACTAAACGTTACTACTGACATTAATTTTAAAAAATCATTTCATTGATGTACTTATAGACTCCAGCAATAATAATAAATTAAGTGCATCTCTATATAAAAAGCCTACTAGCTACAATTCCACCCTACTTAACTACCACAGTGAATTTTCCAAAGAATATAAAATAGCAATTAGGAAAAACTTATTGAGCAATTTACATCTTCTCAAATAAGACAGTATTTTTTGGCAAAGAACATACCAACATAAAACAAACCCTTGTTAATAACAATTTTCCTTATAGACTAGTTGATCAATGAATAAAATTATATCTTCAAAACCTTCACAAAAATAATAACACGATGAACAATAACAATACTATCAGATTTAATCCATATTACAGAAATCAAATGCACAATAACTACAAATTAGATGAACAAGCACTAACCAACATCATGAAAAGGCACATTAAACCTATCGAAAAACAAAAACAAATGAAACTTATCTACAACAGAAATTAAAAACATCCAAATTCATTGTTAAGAATTTCACCAATCCTGCTAAAATGCACCTAAACCAAACAAATGTAGTTTATGAATTTATATGTCCATTTCTAGAGTGCCTCCGAAAAAACAAAAATAATTCTTACATTGGCTATACAACCACAACATTATCTCATCGTCTCACTTATCACCTTTCTGAAAATAGCACCATAAAACTACATTTAACTATAAAGCACAACAATAGTAATAACCAACTTACATCTTCCTATGTCAGGAACGATGTTCACAGATAATACAATAATTATACATAAAAACAATAATAAAAATGATTACAAAACCACGAAGCCATATGCATAAAAAATAAAATTAAACGAACGTTAATAAAATAACATTTAACACTGTCTGCAACATGATAAAAATGTTTAATAACTAAAATTATTAACTGTATTAGTAAACTTTTCTAACCGGATGTTTTAAAACAAAACGCTGAAAAGGTTCCAACCGACAACATCAAAACAAACGACAAAACTAATTAAAACAATAAAAAGTTAAACTGTCCGCTCAAACTACACCACTATTGATAAGGACCAAAAGGTTGTTCGAAAGTCCTTGGGCAGAATATATCACCAGGATCCCGACACACACAAAACAGGAATACTTGAAAAATTACTATCAAAAAGGAATAACGGTTTTCCATCGTCTTTAATAAAAGTTGCTGGAATTATAATTTCCAGCTTAAATATACACTCTTCAAAATCTTATAAATATTTCTAAATGAGTAAGTCTATGAGGAGACTTGTATTTCTTAGGTGTTAGTTATTTCGTTCTTTTATGCATGTTTCCAGGTAACTACTTTCGTCAGAGAACATACACGACACATTTGCCCATATACTAAACTAACGACTACACCCTACTTCAAGTAAAGGAAAAAATCATTGATAAATTTAAACCAAACTTGAATAAAACATAAATCACACACACAAACACACACACACACACATAGAGGACATAAAATACACTGATATATATATATATATATATATATATATATATATATATGTATATACGTAAAAAATTATTAGTAAAAAATAATTATCAGTAAATTTCAAACTACATTACCACATACACAAAAAATCTCAAGACCCACACTCACAGAAAGAGAGAGAGAGAGAGAGAGAGAGAGAGAGAGAGAGTGTGTGTGTGTGTGTGTGTAAGTGAAATCTGAAAATAATCCAACACACACACACACAGACACACACACAACGACAATCATATCAAATAGCAAAGACTCCTAAAAAGTATAGAAGGCTAGGGTAAACAGACTCTAAGAAAAAGAGAAGAGTGACCTCCATAACACATAACCTACAAAAAACTATTCAAACGACAAACACAAGTGAGTTCAAGTCTCACTGACTACGCCATTAACAAGGCCATATAACATACATGTTCTCTGACGAAAGCAACCACCTGGAAACATACACGTATGTAAGAATGAAATAAATTAATTAATCCTAAAAAGTCCAAATCTCTTCGTGGACCAATCGATTTGAAAATATTTCTTTCTCTCTTTGGACCTTCAACCACAAATTATATATATATATATATATATATATATATATATATATATGTGTGTGTGTGTGTGTGTAAAAATATTTTTCATCAAATAACCTATAAGAATTGATATACCTTAAAACTATACTGCCACCACTCAACAAATCAAATAAAAAGCAAAGGAGTCTAAAGTTCTCAACAATTATAACATAACTGTAAAAAATTGGCGGTTTAAAAAAGAATCTAAGTGAGTTTTATCTAATTATGCTTTTTCCATAATATATGCCGAGTGTAATTTAATTATTTAATGCCAAAGCCATTCTCTTAGAAGAACAGTAGTGGTACTATCTAACCCATAGATGGAAGGATGAGAGGGTTCATACCTTTCCCAAGAGTATTTCCCCGAAAGTGAACGTAATAGCGCGACTGGAGTTGGAACTCGCTTACTACGGTTTCGCAGTCCATCACTTTAACCATTACACCACGAGTTCATCTTGGGGGGGAATCCATATAGGTTTTTTTATCAACATCTAACGAAAGAATATGATAATGATTCTAAATCAAAATCTGAGCTTAATTTAGATTTTTTAATCCATTTTTATTCTCCTTTCCAATCAAATGGGGACAAAGAACGTCCCAAAATTCTTGCTTACTTCCAACTCAAGCTTTAAAATAAGTGAAGACTAGGAATTTTTCAGAAAATGGAATTAAAACAATGGCTTTACGAAGATAACCTTCATTAGTTTGAAGATCTGGTGCATGAAAAAAAAACAATCGATCATAAGAAAAGAGGAATTATCATAATCCTATTATTAAGAATATGTGAACACTGAAAGATTTCTGTCAATTCTGTGTTGATAGTAAAACCCACTCAACTATCTCTCCGTTCTCCATCTGGTTTTCTATGAACAATGTTAATCCAGATGAAGTTTATTTTTCTTCAGCCTCACTCGGAATCTATGTTTCAGAGAGGATAACTATACGTAAAATAAGGCGTTAAAGTTTTTGTTACGAGGGCTTTGATTCACTCAGGATTATTTTTAATTTTCGATATCCATTAAGTTGGTTACATGTCAGCAAGCTAATTTTAAGCAAACTCGGTTTTTTGAATAAATTCTATTTCTTTCTCATTTTTTGTTCTTGCATTTAAGAAACCACCATCAACCGCAGTAAACTGACCAGCAAAAAAGCGAAGGGGCAATATTAAGTACATATTTTTTTAATATCTTCCAAGTAACGCTCATCTAAAAAGATCTACTGAGACACAAAATTCTCAGCCGAAACAAGCTTTCACAATGAAGACTCTGTAGGCTATAACCACCTAAATAACATAATCATATTAGCACCTAAATAACACAATCATAATGGGCTTCCAGCCGGGCAAGTCCGCTGACGTCACTATTCCCCTATCACCAATAGGTCTAGTAAAAATATATCAGAAGCGTAAGATAATAAGATAATAAGAGATCTGTACGTCGATGGATTATTGTAACGTAGACTTATACGACACATATGCCACACAATCGGTCTACAAAGCTACCACCAAGTGACAAGCGTATCAAAATAGCTTGTGATTATGCAAATTGCGGATTTTCCTTCAGAATACATTCTCTTAAACTTTTTCCCGCCAAACGATATGTACAAGTTAGCAGACGTTTAATACTTGAGCTTACGTCTCCAGTTTTAGTTTGTAGTTAATTTCTCTTTGAAATGTTGTTTTAACTCCTGCTTTGTGATTAGACTAGAAGCTTTTCTCGTGTTGGCCACACAAACAGGATCCAAAGAAAAGAAGAATTCTAAGTTCGTGGTCAGCTTAGCAGCAACAGTTAAAACAATGAAGTTAATGCTGATAGACACCCACCCCCTCAGGATCTTTTCTCTTTTTAATTCCTATCTTGATTTACTTCCATAGTTCATTCACATCGAGATATGATCAGAAAACAGCAGCGTTTTAAAGAGACTCGTGATGAGTGCAGACCTATTGAAAGATTCATTCGCCCCAAAACAAGCCTTGGTTTGTTTTTATGCTGCTCGATTTTGGGCTCAGGTCAAGTAAGTCGAGAAGCTAGTTTAGTCACAGACTAACTGACCAAGCATTTGATAGTACTTAATTACACAGTGTCAGAAGACTTTCTCTTTCTCTGTCTGTCTGTCTATCTGTCTATCTCTAACCCCCTCTCTCTCTCTCTCTATATATATATATATATATACATATGTGTGTGTGTGTGTGTGAGAGAGAGAGAGAGAGAGAGAGAGAGAGTTCGTGTATATGTCAGGTCCATCAGATCTTCTGATACTATATATCAAATACATATATTTGTTGAAGGAATGATTCTCTCTCTATCTATCTTTCTCTATCTCCCTCTCCCTTTCTCTCTCTCTCTCTCTGTATATATATATATATATATATATATATATATATATATATAAATATATAAATATATATATATATATATATATATATATATATATACACACACAAATGCCATACACACATATTCTCAGAATTTCCTTCTATGTGTCATACTCACACCCCTTCTCTCTCTTCCTCGGTGTGGCAACCTTTCAGTCTCGCATCATGCATCTCCGTCTCTCTCTCTCTCTCTCTCTCAAACACACACACACACACACACACACACACACACGCACGCTCTCTCTCTCTCTCTCTCTCTCTCTCTATCTATCTATCTATCTATCTATCTCTCACACAAGCAAACACACACAAACACACACACTCACACATATACAATCAACCAAGAGTTTATTTTACATCTTCAAGGTATCAAAATGCATATTTTCTCCTTTACAATAACTAGTCCAAACACATTAGAAACTGTATATAAAATTTTTTTTTTATATACGTGCAAAGACATATATATTCTGTACAATATTATATGCTTACATTAAGTGAACAAAGTAAATGTCAATATTTAGAAAATAATATTGATCAAAATTCACTTGAATCAACCCCGTGTCTTATTTCATCGATCAACCGAGGATGTAAATCCGAAGAACATCGCAAAAGAAAATAACAAAACAGCCAGTGTTCAATAGTGTATAAAAATAGAAGATACATAGAAATAAGTCAATAAGATACATATACACACTGATTACATATATGCACGGGACGAATCAGTTAAAAATCACCTGGAATAAATGAATAAATAAATAAATAATTAAATAAAGTATGAAAATATGAACCGGTGAAAACTTAATCCTGAAGAAAGAAAACGGATCAATTGGATTTTTATATATTCTTGTAGTATAATCTTTTATTAAAATTATTTCCTCGAGTTTCAAACCATGCAATCATAAAATACTTAAAACTAATAAAGAAAAACCTGTCACGAAAAACCCGTGACTTAGAAAAAAATTAGAATAGAAATTGAAGTGTTTTCTTAGATTAGTTGTTAGTTTGTTTTTGTTTTTGTTTTTGTTGTTTTTTACTTTTTATATTTTATTTTTATATCATTATTTCTACGTTATAAAAAAAATCATTAAAGCTGATTCCTGGTCTACTCAACTGTTATTTTTTCTTCAACTTTTTTTCTTTCCAGAATCAATTAAACGTTACAGTGTCAAAACTGACACTTGTATGAATTGCACGATAACTAGTTGAGTACCAGCAAAATTAATTTTTAAAAAATGATGAAATAATTTTAAGAAATTAAATGATAAAGAAAATCATTTCAAGAAATTAAATGATAAATAGAAAATGTCAGAATCGCGCAAAAATATAGTTAATCAATTCTGAGCTATTTTATTCGGATGAGTAGAATAAGTTTATTAACAGAATGTGTTAAACTCAAGATATTTCTTAGGAAACGTAAAAGATATATATATATATATATATATATATATATATATATATATTTACGCTGACCAAGTTGGCTGGGCTGGCAGAATACAGTGACTGCATCTCTGCAGAGGGCTATAACTTCTGGACGAGTGTTCTGTAATGACGCTAAAAAATTTGATGGTGAGGTTCAACAAATGCTGGAGTTTTGGAAAAGGCGTAGTACTCCTTTATTGCCATCGCTCCTAGTTCCTCTCTGACCCGGAAAGATAGCATTTGATACGGTCCTATCTATGGGTTAAATAGAACTAAATCTGTAGTTTTGCTAAACTGAATTGTTTGAAATAGAACAGTTTATTGGCTCATTGGCCAAGTGGGTAGAGTGTTCGCTAATGGTCCGGGAGACCGGGGTTCAATCCCAGGTCGCGTCATACCAAAGACTTAAAAAATGGTACTTGATACCTCCTTGCTTAACACTCAGCAATATAAGGTACGTATCAAGGGTAAAGTAGAGCAATCCAGGGAAAGGAGTAGCGCCCTCCTCTACACCTCGGTGTAGTAGCTATTGAAAAAGGAGCCTTCTGGTCGCCCTCGACTACGGTCGCCAGCTTTATAAGCATTGCAATAGATTTGGTATTAAATAATCTACAACGATTGTTATGCCATAAAACCAAACCAAACCTAACAAAATCAAACAATGGACTGTGACAATGTGTTCCATAACAATCCCGCTGGAGTCTTGCAAAGTAATACATTATCATCTTATCTGCTTAGATCTCTTAATGAAAATGATCTTACACTAAAGAAAAGACAAAAAGTTAACAACACACCGTCGACACTCTTATAGATGGTGACAATTCTGATATACTAGCACTTCTTGCAAATATACTAATACATTCCAAATCCCTACTGCATAGTCCAGAGCAAACAGTAGGAGACGTTGATCTCTACAGTAAAGTAAACAAAATAAAGTTTATGTTTTAAAAAGAATGGAAACATCTGCTTACATAGCAACCCTCTGAAATTAGCAAACCAATTCACAAACCTCGTAAGCAATAACTAATCTGCTAAAATCGATGTCGGCATATGAATGGGAAAGGTAGTGAGTGCTACTGACAAGTTAATGGTTATTTAGATATCTAATATCTCTGATATTGTAGAATTAAAATGCCCGTGGTGTAATGGTTATCGTCTTAGGAAATCGACACGAGTTCAAATCATGGACGAGACTGATTACATATCACATAGCACTAATACTCTTTGGAAAGGTATGAATCCTATTATTATTCCTTTAGCTATAGGTTAATATTAGAGTTGACTGGGTTCTTTTGCCTTGTTGAGGCAACTAGTCAAAGAGAAGGAAAACTCTTAATCCAAACCTGTTAAAGCCTGTGTCATATCCTGCCCGAGCAAAGGGGTTGATAAATATGGATAAAATTAAACGGGCTTACTTCCAATATATTGTAGTTTCAGAACTACTGCATGGCTGCACCACCTGGATGTTAACGAGATGTTTAAAGAAAAGAATAACTTGATAGGAAAAATAGAAAAATAATGTGTATTATGTTGAACAAATCATGGATGCAGAACCGTACAAAACAACAGGTGTACAGCCACTTGACACCCGGTGATGACGATCCTTCAGAAATATTGGCCCGACCTTGGTAACGTGACCGTGGTGAAAAGAAATCAAATACAAAGCGCTTCCTCTGGTTTTGCAGATACTAACTTTATTTGTTGCCGGAGCGTTCATAGTAGTCAGCCAAAAACAGCAATAGAGAGGAAGAAGCTTTAGTCAGCAAGAAGATTAATTAATAGTGATCTGAGAAGAGACGAAAGGGACACACAGACAGATAATTGTTATAGTATTTCTGTCCGTTGGCTCTGTGTACGTACGTGATTCTGGCCCTCCCCACTTTGTATCATGTCCGTCTCTTCGGGTCTTTTTCGTCGAGTCCCCCACAACGTCTCCACCTCTGTTGAGTTCCGACATCTTCTCCTCCTTTGCTCTTCTAATCAGACCTTGTATATGTATCCTTAAAATTATAGATTGCATAATTCTAGAGTGACACGTCTCTTCCAAGTCACAAATATCAGCTGATTCTAAACAAAAGACCATCTTCGAATTTGCAAACACTTACCGTGGCATACTTGACATCCCCAAGTATAAATCTATAAACAGATGCCCACTCCAGCTTTGGCCTAGATCACAAATGAAATTCCTTAACTTGGCTTTTCATTCCAAGTTTAACGAAAACAAAATTAACTATTAAAATAATTAATTGAAATTCCTAATTATTTATCATCCTATTGCACAAATCATCAAAGTTAGACCAACAGGAACTGCTGTAGAACTAAGGACAAAGTCATAAAGCCCATTCTCTTATGAAATCCTACGGTGTTTGCTGTGCAGTCAATAGTTATATCAATCAGCTCTTTGAGGACAATGGATGCAGATGGAGGACCTGCTAAGAAAGATGAATGAGATGAATTAATACAGAGAGAGAGAGAGAGAGAGAGAGAGAGAGAGAGAGAGAAATTCTGTGCCAACAACATGCTTTGATGATGATGATGAGGATGATGTTTAAATTTTGAAGTGCTCGCTCTCTCTCTCTCTCTCTCTCTCTCTCTCTCTCTCTCTCTCTCTCTCTCTCTCTCTATCCATCTGCTATCTAGGTAAATTAAGACGGCATCCATTTTCTCCAGATATTGGCCGATTGTAAGTTTTTACTGCTCATATATAAATTGAATCTTTGAATTGGTTTTCTTTCTTAAATTCTTTGATGGCATATTAACCTTCGTGGGTTCTTTAATTCCAAAACCATCGTTGTAGAAAAGTGATAGCAGTATTACTTAATACTATTATTATTATTTACTCCTTTAGAATTTTTCACATCAGTGTGCGCTGATGGGTTTTTTTTTACTGAAACTTGAGTGACAGCAAGTCTCCTCAAGTCTCTAGGACTCGTCTCAGGATTCTGTCCGTTCTCAGCAATGCTGTCATTTGGATAGTCTCTACCCGTCCGCCAATTTCCAAGTCCACCAGGTCCTTTAATAAACCTTTAGTTATTGTGCCAAAAGCACCAATCACAATTGGTACAATCGTTACTTTCATGCTCCACAGCTTTTTTGATTCTCTAGCAAAGTCGAGGTAACTAATCCTTCTTTTCATATTCCTTCAGATTTATTCTGTGGTCCACCGGGACAGCAAAGTTGACCATTTTGCAAATTCTTTTTTTTTTTGTTGTTGATTATTATCAGGTCTGGGCATCTTGCCGGATTAGGTGATCTATGTGTATGTCAAAGTCCCATCGGAGTTTATACGTGTCGTTTACTAGGACAGGTGCTGGGTTGTGCATATACCATTTATTAGTATGGTCAAATTTGAATTTCTTGCACATTTCCCAGTGGATCACCCATTGAGTTGTTTTCTTTCCCATTTTTGTTTCCTAGTAATTGTCATTCTGTTGTCCATCGTGTTATCAGTATCGTTTCTGATGGCTGTAATGAGTCCTCCAGCGTGTTTTTGTATATAGTATTCGAGTCTTTGTATTGATGCGTCAACGCTATCTTCAATCCTGGCAAGTCCTCTTCCTCTCTCTTTTCGTGAAACATAATATGTCAACGTTGTCTCTGGGATGTAAAGCCTTATGCATTGTCATTAGTTTTCTTGTTCTTTGGTCCAATTGTTTAAGATCGTTTCTGGTCCACATGAGAAAGGGTCCGGAATATCTAACGAATGGTACGGCCCAGGTATTATTATTATTATTATTATTATTATTATCTATTTATTTATCTATTTATTTATCTTAAGCAACTTATATAACAGCGTTTATACCTTTTCTGAGTATGTTAGTCCGAAACTGGATTTCGAACTCGCTTACGACAATGTCGCAGTTCAGCCCTCTAAACACAACACCATCGCAACTTCCCCAAATTAAGGTGTACGTCAATAATTATATTGTAACGAAGAAATAGATACTCACCTACTTACGTACACGTTTGCATACAAACGGAAATATATATTGATTGACTGATATGTGAATGCAAAAGAGAAACGATAGAAAAAAAAGGTGCTCGATATTACTTCTACAGAGCTGGTATACAAACAAAAAAAATATCAAATTATATACCCCAAAAATACCCTTTCTTTAAGTTTGAAGTGCGCAAACGTCAAACGGAAAAGTCATTCAATTCAGCTCAGTTGATTTTTATAAATGCCTGCATTGTTTTTCAACGATTGATTGATTTATTTTACGATATGTCAATCCATCTATGGTTATTTTAAGCCAAGCGTTGTGGTGTTCACGGTCATTGCATATTCATGTTAACGTTTGTTGTATATGTGTTCTTAAGATACTTTATTTTGCACACGATCCTATCGCATATGTATAATATCAAGATAGATCTACATGACTACGAAAATGAGACACTAACATAAAATACCTTTCTGGATCAGAGTGAACTTAGGAAAAATCCCTTATCTCTTCCAGCTAAAAGTTAAATATAACCACTTCTGTAATTCTACAAGAATGAATTTAGCATTACATAACCCATGAAAATTCATATGTCATTAAAAAAAACGAAACTCCATTCATTCGCACGCAATTAAATGGTTCCAAGTTTTGCATTTTATCAATAACAATTCAATTTCACAGTCATTTAGTTACACCCAGTTAAATGATCAAAGAAATCTATTTCAAACAATTCAATTTAGCAGGAGTCATTTTTTTGCTTACAGTTTAGATGTCAAACAGTTTTATATGACCAGTAGATAGGACTCTATCAGGTATTACCACTCCGGGTCACAGTGAATCTGGGAGCAATAGCAAAGAAAGGGCACCCCACATTCCCCAAAGCACCAAGACTGAAGCCTTACTAACCGATGGTTTAATCTCATATTCAAGACATGTTAGGAGAGTCTTACCTCTCTGCAGAGAAGAAGACGGTGTATTTTTCCTGCCCCAGGCGAGTCGCCTGACCGATATTATGTATTCTTTATTTACAAATATTGCAAATGTAAATAATGTTTCATTTTTGATATCTAGTGTGAGCTAATACATTAACCTTGATTTAACCGTAAATTATTATTAACTTGAATCAAGATTCAACACAGAGGAGCATATGAAATGATACTCTAAAATCAAATTATAAAAAATCAACTGAAAAAATTGTGCATCCACAATAGAAGCATTTACTTGATTTAGTAGCATCAAAATATTCTTTCCTTTCGCTTTTTATGCGAGGAATATTAAAAAAAATGTTGGATGTTATATGGAATGTTACTGGGTATCTCACGTAATGCAATGGTTCGATCGATTAAAAGGCAAGTCTAAGTGACTTTGATTCTCACAGAGTGCATCATACTTCTTATCTTTTACCAAATCTAAAGATTTGTAAACGTAATTTCGTCATCCGGATGCATGGAATTAAATCCTTACTAAACTAGAAATTTAAACAGTATATATGCTGCTGATCTGTCTCGAATAAAGTTGGTTGGTTGTGTTTCATGGCATATCAACCTTTGTAGGTTATTTAACGCCAAATCCATTTTTGTGAAAATAGTTCTATTTCAAACAATTCAGTTTAGCATAAGTACGCAACTTAAATCTAAGTACAGTTTAATAGTGAAAAACATTTCTATTTCAAGCTATTCAGTTTAGACAAGCAGTTCTAATTAAACTAATTATGTTTAGTATAAGTTCAGATTTTGTTTACACGCACGTAGATGTCAAAACAGTTCTATATTAAACAAATCAGTTTAGTGTAAGTACAGTTTAATTGTCAAAAACATTTCTATTTCAAACAATTCAGTATAGCCTAAGTATGCAGTTAGTTCTATTTAAACCATAGATAGGACCCTATCAGGCGATACCATTCCGGGCCTGAGAGGAGCTGGGAGGAATGGCAATGAAGGGGTACTCTCCATTCCCCAAAGCTCCAGCATCACTGGAACCTGATCATCAGATTGTTTAGTATCTAGAACAGTCATTGGGGGGAGTCTTACTATGGAGAAGCAGTCAGTGTATACTGCATCCCCAGCCGATTGGGAAGAATAGATTTTGTTTGAAAATAAAGTATATTATCTTTGTCATCCACAGCTTCCCATGTCTTTATCTAGCTATCCTTCACTTGGTAAGTTCTTTAGAGAGCAGCAGAAGTCCACACAGAGCTGATGAATGTATGTTTTTGCTGGTCAGCCAACACTGGTGTTTCCATGTGTAGTAGTCCACTGGAGAACGTTTCTTATACGTCTTTCTTTACCTCCATAGTTGTGTCCATCCAGTATATCTTGCTCGATTTTCTTCACTGTTTTATAAGATGGGAGGTAAATTGTCGTACAGCTACTGTTTTGTACGACGTTGCACCCAGTATTTGTTCGAAACAGCATGAAGCATCCTTGTGTAGTTCCCATCAGATCAATGGATTTGGTATCTTTTTATACAAGCCTCCAAGTTAAAGAAAATCACTGCTTAAAAAAAAGTGTATATATTTCTATAGATAGGTTTATATATAAGTGATAATCAAAAAGTACGATTTTGAAGTTTTCCCCATTAAAAGCCGTTCTATAGATTTATAAAAAAATCCTATTAAGACTAAACCACACACAAACCTCATGATTCCATGATGATATTAATGTTTCTTTTAAAGCAATCACACAAGAATGTTGCGAGCAATATTGAACAAGGCCTGGCGGCAACAACCAACAAAGCATCAACTATACGGTCACCTACCTCCCATCACGAAAACTATCCAAGTTAGACGAACCAGACATGCAGGACACTGCTGGAGAAGCAGGGACGAGCTCATAAGTGATGTACTCTTATGGACCCCCACATATGGCCGGGCAAAAGCAGGACGATCAGCTCGAACATACATACAGCAGCTCTGTGAGGATACGAGATGTAGCCCTGGAGACCTGCCAGAGGCGATGAACGATAGGGAGAAGTGGCGAGAGAGTGTCAGGGATATCTGTGCCTGCGGCATGATGATGATGATGATGATTAAAGAAATAATTAAAATAATCTTGTAACTTGTTAATTCTGTCTTACATTACATCGGTGATTTAGATCATAAGAAAAAAGTTAGATTCAGTGCAATGAAAATTATAATTCTGATAGAATCGGAAATAGTTTTATTAACTAAGAGCATTCTTAGTATATTTCTACATTTGATTTGGTTTCGTTTCGTTTGGTTTACTTTTAGGGCTTATCCAACTATTATCGGTTATTTAAAGCCAAACTTTTTTTTGCATATAGGCATTTCTATTTCAAACATTTCAGTTTAGCATAAGTGCACAATTTAAATCTCAAAAACAGATTAAGTTGAAGCTATTTAGTTCATTCAACAAAGTGAAATGGTTCCAAGTAATGCTATGCATCACTTGCAATTAAATTAAACATCAGTTATTTGTTTACACACAGTTAAATGATCAAAGAGTTCTATTTCAAACAATTCTGTTTTGCCTTAAGTACACAGTTCATTTCTATTAAAACCAAAAATATGACCCTATCAGGTGTCACCACTTCTGTTGAAAGTGGACCTGGGAGCGATGACAATAAAGAGTTTCTATGCATTCCTTAAAGTTCCATGATTACTGAAGTCTCACCATTATATTGTTTCGTGACATAATCAGGACATTCGTCGGGCAGCCTTACCCCTCTGCAGAGAAGCAGCTGATATATTCTGTAGCCCCACCCTACTGGGCCATGTATTCCTAAAACATCCCACCAGGAAGTGCCGTTGTTGTTGTGTTGTCGTACTACATACATACACACATAAGATATGAGTTTTAATACAAATATGCAAGAAATATTGAACAAGTCGTGGATGCAGCACCCGACGAAGCAGCTGTACGGCCACCTTCCACCCATCAAAAAATATCCTAGTCAGACGAACCAGACATGCAGGACATTGCTGGAGATGTCGGGATAAAGTCATAAAAGACTTACTCCTGTGGACCCCATCACACAGACGATCAAAGTGGGGACGACGAAATAGCACCTATATACAACAGCTCTGTAACGATATAGGATTTAGTCTTGAAGACCTACCGGGAGCGATGACGATAGAGATGGAGGACGAGAGAGGGTCAGAAAGATCCATATTTACAAACACCATAGAATACCACAAATGATATCAAGTTTTACTCTGTACTACAGAAATAACAAATTTAGATAAAGGTATATATTTCATTAAATACAATGGCTGCAGTTTGAAGTTAATTTTTAACTTAATCTTTTCAATTTGAGTAATTAAAGAATAAATGCTAAGGAAACATAAAGGAAGTTTGGTTAACAAATAGATATCTCGAGAGCAACATAAATATTGTCACAATTAGATATATACTACTTTACCAATGTACGCAATTGCCATTGGTCTAATGAGTTTATTGTCCGGGAGACCGGGTTTCAATCCCAGGTCTAATTATACCAAAGACTGAAAAATTGTACTTGATATCACCCTGCTTGACACTCAGCATTATAAGGTAAGGATCAAGGATAAAATAGAGCAATCCAGAAAATGGAGTGTCACCCTGTCCTACACCTCGGTGTAGTAGCTATTGAAAAGGGAGCCTTCGAGTTACCCTCAACAAAAATCCCCAACTTTACTTTATAAAGAAGGGTGACAGATATACCTCTTATAAGTGAACTTGTACCACACATATTAGAGAGTAATATCTTATAAATGTCTTACCATTTTTTAGGAGTTTAATATCTAGTTAATATTTTTATATAAGAGTTTAATATCTAATGTCTTAACATTTTTCTGAAATAACCAGTTACATTCATGGCTTGTAGGTAGTGCACGTAGTGCATTTGTTTTTGCAAATTTATTTAAGGCTGGTAAATCTGTAATTGATACAAACTGCTTCTTGTAATCATTTCATATGTCTAAATGATGCAGTTCCGAAAAAAATCAACCCATTGTAGAATCGATTCTGATTTAACATAAAATCAGTTCGATAAGCTGACATGAGTCGCAATTGAAAATTTACTCGTCTTAAATTTCTTTTTTTTTTACGGCAAATTTATGGTGACTCCCAATCCAATGATCTACGACTGTAACTAATCGTATAAAAAATTTAAGATATTTACTAGATGGAGTTATAATTGCTTAAGTTAAATAGCATCTCTGAGGTGATAGCGTAAAATGCGGGACGTATTTCTGTTGTACACGGTAAAATTGGGTATTTATTAAGCTTTGCTTTATCTGGCAGAGTCCTCGCGTTGCTTGTAGTACCTGCTAATACCAAGTAGTAGTCCACCTTCTTACTAGAAAATGTTCTCACTGTTTAACTTCTGTGATATTGCTGGAACTTGGGCTTTCAGAAATAATTGATCATAAAACAAATATATTATTTTTTATTTATTGCGGACTTTTTGTCCTCATCTTGTTATTTTGTTTTTTTTGTTTTTTTTTCTTCTTTCACTACGTTTCGGCCAAATTTCAACCCTGGCCTTCTTCAGGTGATTTACAGCGACCTCGGATAGGAATGCTGAGTCTTGTAACCGTATCCCCAGTAATTACTACCTTCCATAGTTGTTGTCTATTGCACCACGTTTTTGACCAAGTAAACCTCTGGCCGGCTTGGGTAGGATTTGAAACCGCTATCTTCTGACAATGCTCATCTGGACCCGTAGAGACTCAACGCCTCTATCCGCTGTGCCACGGGTCCCGAAGGTCGATCAAGGGTGGATTTTTTGGTCTTGTAAATCCTTATCTGGTAATTACTGGTAATTCCAATTAAAGACAAGTACGAATAGATTAAATAAAAAATATCACAAAGATATTTTTTTTTTGGTTTGGAATATCTTTTAAACCTTTGTCTGTCTTCTGCTCTTCCAATAACATTCAAAGGACAACAAAATTCTTAAAAGCTCCGCAAACATTCCAGATTTTATAATTAACTCGTCGGATGACATAAAACCTTTAATAAGATATGCATTTGAGTTCTTTTGTCCAATTTAATGTAACATGCTTCATTATGAGAGAAAATAGCAGTGCTTTTTACTGCCAGCTATTTTATCTTTTTATTCCATCCAAGAATGAGCATTCACTTCTAATGAACAATCCCTCATCATTTCAGTATGACTAATACATAATCTCATATCAAAGGACTACAACCTCAGGCTGATTTTTATATTTCATTGACGCATTTAGTAAACAGAACAGTCGGAAACTCTACTAATTGGGACCAATACAAGTACAATGTGACATGTCACCCAACCTGACTATGTAATAAATGGAGAACCAAATGATGATTCATAGACCGTATTTATAAATCTGGTGTTCTATACTACCCATGATATCAATCACAAAAGTAATACAATACATATAAAAATACAGGTGCAAACAGACGGACTCTTTCGTTTCAGGTACGAACGATTTATTAATTTTTTGAATTCGGTCCATGGCAACACTAGGAGAGGGACACAATTCTTACTACGCTGACCCCGCCCAACACGCGGTGCATCTTGTGATGTTTAAGATCTTTGTCGGTAGAGATCCGAAAAACCCAACCGCATGCCTCAACGGTTGAGAATCCAACTCTACGCCTCAATGGTCAAATCTCAAACTAGGATATGCCCGTGGTGTAATGGTTATCGTCATTGGAAATGGACACGGTTGCACGAGTTCAAATCCTGGACGAGACTGATTGCATTTCACATAGCACTAATACCCTTGGGAAAGATATCCAATTATTCACCCTCCAGCTATGGGTAAATAGTAGGAAAGACTACGTTCTTCAGCTTTGCTGAGGCAACTACTCTAGGAGAAGGAAAAATCTGCATTCAAACTTATTAAAAATTGACCTTGAGTCATATCCTGCCCGAGCGAAGGGGTTGTTAAATAGGAAATCTCCAACTACATCTTTCAATGGGCAAAATCCAACTACGTCTTTTCAAAATAATCAAATTCACCGGACCATCTCTTCCGGGCATGACGTCAGCCACACTCCAGCACCATTTCTTGTCTGTAGATTTATAATGACAAATGTTGATTATCATATCCTTTGCGCGCGACCGTAAAACTGCACCCAATGTCTATGCACCTGACTAAGATACTTAGATCGTTCAAAACCCTACCAATCTGAATGATAAAATATAATTAACGAAAAATGATTGATATAATAAAAGTCACAGTGGGAGACTGATAAAAAATGGTTAATATTAATGCATTTTGATTTTTATCAACCTAAAAAATTTTGAAGAGTGCCACAAAGATAACAGAAAAGAGATTTAATATCTGCAAAAGAAGAAAGAAATTAAGATGGAGAGAGCCAAACGGGAGGTCAAAATAATCTATTCTAAGTACTGTTCTCTAAAGAAAGTGTGTCATGGGCAAAGATAAAAAAAGCATTTTACATTATTCGAGCAGAGGGAAGAATGAGAAGGAAAGAAAGATCAATGATACGTCTGATTTTCGACATTTACAACGTAAACAATTAAATCACACCAGGATAATGTTAAAATGCGATGTGTACAGTACAATAATGAGAAATTCAAAGAACTAAAAGGGAAAATACTTTTGCAGAATACGATAGACCATTTATACGCTCATTTTTACTTAATTTTTAAGTAAATAGATAGATAGATAGATAGATAGATGTATAAGAGGATAATTAAATAAGTTTCCATACTTTTTTCGTATGGGCACTTTTATTGACAGTATACACATGAAACTCTAGTCCTCTTCGAAGTAATCTCCTCCGGCTGCAATGCACTTCTTGTAACGATCCAACAACTTCTGGAAGACACCATGGATGTCCGCTTGTGTGAGTGTGTCAATGACCTTCGTTAAAGCTTCTTCCATCTCCTCAATTGTCTCATAACGACAGCCTGTGAGCTTAGGGAATAAACAAAAGTCACAGGGAGCAAGGTCTGGACTGTAGAGAGGGTGAGGAACTGTCTTGATGCCCATCTTCTTCAAATAGTCTGTAACAAGGATGGAGTTGTGGACTGGTGCATTTTCCTGGTGGAAATGCCACTGACCCGATTTGAAGAGTGCTGGCCTCTTCCGACGAAATCTCTTCCTGAACTCCCTTAAAACCTCAACATAGTAACCCTAACCCTAATAATTTGGCCACTCAACTCTGGTCTATTGACTTCCTTACTCCTCCCACACCGTTCATCTTCCCTCACAGACTACCTGCCTTCCTTGAATCTCTTATGCCACTCAAAAACTGATACTCGATTCATGCAAGATGGTCAAAAAGCATTCTGAAGCACTCCATACGTTTCTGTGACATTTTTTCATGTTTAAAACATAATTTTATTGCATATCATTCTTCTAAAATGTCCTCACGTCCAGATTGCGTTTTTGAAATTCACCAGCTGTGACAATCAAGCTTTATTAGGGTGTATTCCAATTGCAGCTGTAGCTGTTGATTTGAGCCTGGTTAATCATCTCATAAGATGTATAGCAATAACATAGTGAATTTTAAAGTATCTATGACAAATTTAAATGCTTGTACTGAAAAATTTGAAAACATTGAATGCACTATATATATATATATATAGATATGTGTGTGCCAGAATATATATATATATATATATATATATATATATATATATATATATATATATATATCGGGGAAGAGAGAGAATCGTATATATATATATATATATATATATATATATATATATATATATATAAACGTAGGCATATATTGATATATGAACACATCTATGCTTTTTATATATCTGCAAATATGTAATAAAAAAATATTTGCCCAACCTTACACTAATTTTGTATAAGATATATTCATAATTTCTTTATTTTAGAAAGCGTTTGATATGTAACTTGTTCTTGTGTGTTTTAGTCTCCTTAAAATTCTGTTTATTTATATTGTGTGGTGTCCATTCTGACAAAAATTCCTCATTTATCTGAAGATGTTAGGATTACATCGCAATATTTCAACAAAACTTCTCAATATACAAACACGCACACAGACAGACACACTGGTATATATATATATATATATATATATATATATATATATATACACACACACACAAGGTAGCACGTGAAAATGGCATATTAATCTTCATCCCAAAGTCATCTTCATCATTAAAACTTGCAGATGGTACTGGATTCATTGACGCTGTCTGTCTGTCTCTCACACGCTCGCTTCGCTTTCAACCACACACTATCGTTTAATATAGTCTATCACTTCTTGCAGGTCAACTACACTACATCCGGTGTCTGCATATTGCTAATATACGTAATTATTGTTGTGAGATGGGAGGCAAATGACCGTAAAAACAGCTCTTTTGTGGGATACTACCTCAAGACTTCTTCAAACAGCATGTAACCTTTTTGTGTAGTTCCGATCTAACTTTTTCTCCATGCGATTTGTTAGTGTCCAGGTTCTGCAACACTACTGACACGATCATAGCTCCAAAGAATTTTAGTTTTATTTTATCAGAATTCTATACGATTCACAACCTGTCAACATCAATCCATGACTTTCCTATGTGTATTCTCTGATCACATTTCCTAAATGCGATGTTGCAGTCGATGTATCAGAACTTGTGTTCTATTTCAGATGCTTGTCACTTAAATTGGAGATGACTCCATTTTGTTTTAAACATATGAATTCTCTTTTATCTGCATTAGCGTAGAGGTCAATGTCTCTTGCGACTTGATCCAGACTATGAAACGGGGATACAGATTAGGCTGGTGTTTTTGCGAGAAGCGCTAGAACATCTGCTAAGTAAAAATGTCGAGGCAACATTCCTTATTATTTTTTTCCAATTAAAACCTGCTAATTCTATTGCTTCTGTTAGTATATATTAATGAGCAAAATATTGTTTTCGAGGGCATTTCTGGCTCTGTATATTGTGAGTGATAGTTAATTTTCAGTGAACCAATATATATCAGTAAAAAGTTTCTCTTTGATTATTCAAAGGATGTTGGCAACAGTTGACCTTGTTTAGAAGATGTGCTTCAAGTGGATTTGTTGAAGGGCCACGTGATGATTTTCTCTATCTCTGAAAGGATTCGAGATTGCACTAAAGACATGCCACCGTTATCCAGAATTGGCTTTACTATGTACACTTTGAGGTTTTAAAGAGGCAGTAGTAGAAATCTTTTATGTTATCCATTATGGAAATTCAACTCGTTATTTCTTATCGTTTTATCTTACCGACGCCTACTTGCAGGGATTAATTAGGGGAATTACATTTTCTTTTGAGAATAACTTCTTCTGGAAACGCTCCTGGTGCAGCGATAATTGTCGTAAGAAATGGACATGGTGACAAGAGTTCAAATCCTGAACGAACCTGTTTGCATTTCTCATAATAATAATAAGTTTGGGAAAAATATGAATTTAAGTATTCTCTCTACTGCTATGAATAAATAGTAGGGCAAACTGAGGTTTTTAATCTTGATAGAGTAAATAAAGGTTATGGAGGAAAAAATTCAACTGAAAAGCATCCCTCTTATCGTCAGTCAAACTATTGTGAGAGATCCTCATCTGCTCCTTCTTTTCTCATATTTTACTCTTACACTCTCTCCTCCTGTTGGATGGTATTGATTTCCCAAAGAAAGCATTTCTCTCTATGAGAGCCACATGCTGTTTCAACACTGATGTACCATAGGACCAACCTTTTGTGCTGTAAAGAAAGAAGTTTGCAGAAAAAGAAATACTCAAACTCGAAGGAAAGGGAAGAAAATATAGCAGTCGTTTTTATTCAGCTATGATCACTGCAACTCGAAAAGTTTCTTCTTCTCCATTACTCTCGGGGTGTTACATAGTTATTTACACGGTCATGCATCACAACGACACAACATCAAAGACAGACGCATGAAGGAAAACGCAGGAAGACTTCTTTACAACATAACTACCTCTCACTTTATTTGTAAGGTTCGAAAGGGTTGTTCAAGGGTTGCATGTGAGAGGGAGCTGGAGACCGAACATAAACTTCATATTTTGACCTCCACTACTTATGACCGTCACGTTGTGTCTTTCCTGTTCTCTTAGATGCTCAACCAGAGGTCTTGGGGTCCACTGCTGGATGCTGGCTTTCTTTACTGCATCTTATCAGCATCTTCTCTGGGCCCCAGTTTATCAGGGCTTCAAGCCCCATCAGCTGGGGTGGCTTTCCTTACCACATCTGGTCTCTAACTCTCTGGAATTCTACTGGCAATTGCTTTGGCACCCAACTCCACTCAATTATATCATAATTCAACGCCCACACGATCGCCCACTGGATCTTTGAAATCGAATGTTTAATCGTCATCAAGCGGAAACAACTGTCATGCAGTTCAGAGGTCACTCTCTTCCGGTGCATCACTGTAGTGGCACAATGGGACCTTCACCTTGTCCCATATCATAAGCCTTAATCCGCCAACGTGATCTCTTTCGACTACTGGCCATTGGAATGTGTCACTTCCTTCCGGTGTATCACCTTGGAATAGCATTTTTGGGCCGGGGCGAAGGTAAAAAAATAACAGGTGGTGACGGGGCGTGGGTGAGGGCTGGCTGTTTGACACATGCCTGTCAGAGCAGATAGGTTGTAGCAGACTGGGGTATGACGGGTCGGGGCCCCCGGAACCTTTAACGCACCCGTTTTGACAACTGCCTTCAACTCTACCATTACTTGTTTTCTTATATAGAGATTTTGGAGAACAAATCGAAGATCCTCGAATGTTCGATGTCACTAGTGAAACACGTGATAATACATCTGTGATTATTTTAAAATCACGTCTAACTTTGCAGGTCATTCTGCCCGCACGCGCTAGTCTCGTGATACCTTCACTGATTGACGACAGCGCCCGAACGTAATATTACACTGAGACATATCTTTTTAGGAAGACTAAATAACCCGCTGCTTCTATATGCGCATGTTGTATATTGACCTACGACCCGTCCGGGCTGTCAAAATAGGAAATGCACCTATGTAAATAACAGGTGTATCCGGTCGAGGAATATCAGAATTATAACCTTGACCATGGATGGGTTGAATGAGTGCAATTGTGACGCCAGCAAGAAGAAGGTGGCCGTTGAACTATATTATGATTCGGTGAAGACAGGAAGTCAGTTAGTATAGATACCAGACTTGTTGGTGGTAGAGAAAGGCAGCACCCAGCGGAGTGAGCCCTTGGGCTCCGGTCGATCAGCCCTAGAGAAGGAGAAAGACACAAAGCTGATGACCATGAGAGTGGGGGTCAATATATTGCAGTTCTGTTCTGTCTCCAACTCCCTCTCACACGCAAACCTTACAATAAATTGAGAGGTATATTTCTTTAAAGAAGTCTTCTCTCGTCTTATTATTGTGCGTGGATATGATTATGCATGCAACATACTTTTCAGCATTCATTTCGTCTAAATTACTGATGAGGTCGGGGGTAGCGAACAAAATCCTGTCTTATCAATTAGACCAACTTATCAATCTGATTAACGTCTTCAATTATTTTCCCTTTTTCATCAAGATTTCTTAATCCAGTCAGGGACATCGATTCAAGTGAACATGCGTTCATTATACATCACTCAAATTGGGGGACATTTTACAGATATTTTCAAACTGTTTTAACGTTTATAACTAAATTCTATTGCTACCCTATCTGTCAATAATAGAATTCACTATTCTTCTCGTCATAGACCTAAAACGAGGAAGGTCGACTCATAAAGCAAGCGTGAAAAGAAGTACATCGTGCAATATTGTATAACGGATTACATCCAATGATGATTTCCAAATAGTTTACATCTGATTCTCGCATCTGTGATTTATTTGTTCTTGTAAATAATGATAGAATATGATTTCGTGTTTGAAAGCTTTCCTGCTCAAAGAAATATTTTCGGAGTTGACCTGTTATATCAATCTCTACAACATACAAATACTGAAGAGTCTTTTAGTTATCGCTGACTGACTTGCAGTAGGACGTAAAGCCTCATCATCGACAGTAAAAAAAATTATCTCTTTCGGGCTCCGGTCTCAATCTCAGGTCAGTTGTAAGAACGTGAGAATTTTACAGTTATCCGCTATTTCTTACCTGAATTATAATGCTTAATATTCGCTTTTTTCAAGTGACCTGAGTCTCTTTCGACCGTTTTCGTTCTCTATTTATATTGAATCTGTTCTCTGAAGTCCCTATAAAATGTGTACCATATGTACGAAGCTCGACTTCAAATGCAGGATATTCTGCTGACTACATAATTCCCCTGCATATCTTTTTAAAGACACCTGAACAACCCTACTCTCTATCCGACTATATGAGTGTTATTTCCAAGTCATCCCACTACAGACCTTCTATATCTGGTGACATCTGTGTAAAATTATTTTGTTTTGCTCCGAATCAACATGCACATATAAACAAGAAGTAAGCACCAAAAAGTCACGATTGAATATAGATCCAACTATTCACTAACCATTTCATCAATTTTATATTCTTTTTCTTTAATGAGAGATTTAATCACTTTTGCTATGTGACAAAATGCATGATTGTTTTGCAAAATAATGCCATCAGCACCAACAATCTTCTATCGATTAAATGAGGCTATGAGTGAAGAATTCAATAGACCCATGTACATTAATTGTTGGGGTAATGGCTGCTATCCCCACTGGTCATTTCAATGATATTCAAACCTTTATCATGAATGACGCGGAAATGTATTTAATTTGTTCCTGCATTCAAGTTTATATGTTTTAAATTAGTTCTAGGCAATCATCATCATCATCATCATGTCACGCCGCCAGCACGGATCTCCCTGACCCTCTCCCGCCAACCATCTCTATCGCCCATCGTTTCGGGTAGGTCTTCAAGGCTACATCCTGTATCGGCACAGAGCTATTCTACCTGGTCGTCCTGCATTTGTTCGTCCATGTGAAGGGGTCCACAGGGGTAAATCGCTTATGACCTCGTCGCCTCTTCTCCAGCAGTGACCCGCATGTCTGGTTCGTCTAACTTGGATAGTTTTCGTGATGGGTGTTAGATGGCCGTACAGCTGCTGCTTTGTCGGGTGCTGCTTCCAAGACTTGCTCAATATTGCACGCAGCATTCTGGTGCAGTTGTCGTCAAGCTTTTTCTCCAGACGTTGAGTTAGCGTCCATGCAGTGTCGGCACGACCGCTCCTTGGAAAAATTGCGTTTTATTTTATCGGTCAGGTCTGACTTCTATTTGACCGATAGCCTATTGATAGCTGTCGAAGGCTTTGCTAGTGACATGTTAATATCCGTCTCGGTTGATGAAACACAAAAACCAAAAAAAAAACAACAACAAAAAACAAAACAAAACAAGAGGACTTGAAAAATTACAATTAGATATAATAAACGGTGTTCCATCGTGTTTAATAAAACGGGCCTTAATATATATACTGTCATCCACAGACAGACTGTTTTGTTGTATCACAACTCTTCATCTTGGCTAGACACGTAGGACGCTTGAAGCTGGGATCGAAACCAGCCCAACTTTCCGTTAGACTAAGTATCAACTCAGACAGCAAGTGAACCACGTGAGCTCGGGAATTATAAGGCATTATGTAGTAGCCTTCGTTTGTTTACATTTTCGCCTTACCGGATACTACAGTGCTCTGTGTGTGTGTGTGTGTGTGTGTGTGTGTGTGTGTGTGTGTGTGTGTGTGTGTGTGTGTGTGTGTGTGGATGCGCGTGTGCAGTAACGGTTAACGTCATGAAGAAAAGTACTTGACGAATACAATTCCGAATCTTGACGAGGCCATTTAGGTTTCAAGTTTTGCAAATTCATTTTATAGGAAAAAGGATGAATCCATAATTTCTACTTTTAGGTAAATCAGAAGAGCAGACTGGTTTCACCAACCTTCCTAGGACAACTATTCGAGAAAAGAATGTTTGATTTCGAAGTTTGCGGAGCGTTATACAGGAGAAACCCTACATATTAGTACACCAGTCTTTTGTTGTCAGCTTATCCAAAAACCAGGTTATTTTATTATTAGAGTGAATAATGATTCTTTCTGCGGCTGGGATATCGAAATTCCAATCAACAATCACAGTATAAAAACCTGTCGACTCATCAGCGAGTTATAGTTTGGTTCTTAACGAATTTTGTCAACTAAATTGTAATTCACAGAGCTAAATTCAATTTCGCACAAGAACAGATTATCAGGGCACTTTTGAATAATCGAACTCACAAAGTTCTGCTTACCTTCAACTTTTGCCATTCCATCTCACAAATTGCCGTCTGTTAATCTAAAATATTTATGATTCACAGCTTTGAATCAGTGCCTTGGTTTTGACTGCATCAGCGTTACACATTGTGTATTTTGATTCATTTAAAATATTAAACATTTCTAAATAAAATCCTAATTAATTGAGAGATGCCTGTTGACATTAGATCTAATATAATTAGTATGGTTGAATGTACTAAATAGATTTTGGTCATTAATAACAATTTGTGTATAAAGATAATCATAACTATATGAGAATTTTTAGATAATTTAATGGATTTCATTTCCTATAATTCTAAGTCCGTTAAGCAATTACGTGACTGTGAAATAACATAAAGACATATTGAAGCGCTTCATCCGAAAAGTGAATAATCTGGAGAATGAGCCAGTCAAAACGATATTGATGAAGAGAATCGTTTAGAGAATGGTTCAGTAACAAAAGAATAATGATCTTGAGAATGATTTACAAAATGCTCCAATCAAGAATGTGAAGGATTTACAAAATGATTTGAATAATGGTTCATTCAATATGGTGAATGATCTAGAGAATGGTCCAGTCAGATAAGAGAAATATTCAGAGAATGACTTAGTGTAAAGTCTTGTTAAAAAGGAGAATGATTTGAAAATAATTAAGCAAAAGATCCAGTCAAATATATTGATCTCGAGAATGATCTAGAGAATGGCCGTATCAAAAAATAGATGGATCTAGAAAATGGACCAATCAAAAAGGAGAATGATATAGAGAATGATTTAGAGAATGTTTCAGTCAAGAAAGAAGAATGATCGAGAGAGTGATCCAGTCAAAAAGCAGTATGATCAAGAAAAGGATTAAGCGAAAGCTCCTGTGAAAAAGGAGAATGATTTAGAGATTGATTTCGTGAATGGTCCCATCAAGACGGTGAAAGATCAAGAGTATGGTCCAATCAAAAAGGAGAATGATCTTGAGAATGATTTAGATAACACGCCAATATAATAGAAGAAGATTTAAAGAATGATCTAGAGAACGGTATATCAAAGAAGAAAATGATCTTGAGAATGATTTAGAGGATGTTTCAGTTTTTAAAAAAAGAGTGATCTAGAAAAGGATTTAGAGAATGATCCATTCCAAAAGGAGAATGATCAAGAGGATGATCCGGTCAAAAAGGAGAATGATCGGGAGAATGATTTAGAGAATGCTTCAATCAAAATAGTGAATGATCTAGAAAATGATTTAGAGAATGATACAGCTAAAAAGTCGAATCGTTAGGAGTTATGAACATATATGCTATTAACCATCTTCATTCTACAGTTCAAAACACTTGGCACTGAGTATCTAAAGTTCATTTTGTTTCGTTTCTTAAATCATTCAAAACTTATCTTAAAGGGTTTATTTCTTTCATGGAAGGTTCAAGAATTCCAATGCACTCTCATACTCATTATCTTCTGATGGGATTTAATCTTGAATTGTGAGCAATTACATCAAGGTAAGCCAGCAAATTACTGGTTAGGATCTGAAGATTAATCATTTGACACAGTCCAAATACAGATATATCATAGAACGGAATAGGTATAAGTAATCATCATCATCATCATCATCATCATCATCATCATCATCATGTCATGCCGCTAGCACGGATATCCCTGACCCTCTATCGCCACTTCTCCCTATCGTTCATCGCCTCTGGCAGGTCTTCAGGGCAACATCCCGTATGCTCACATAGCTGCTGTATGTATGTTCGAGCTGGTCGTCCTGCTTTTGCGCGGCTATGCGTGGGGATCCATAGGAGTACATCACTTATGAGCTTGCCCTTGCTTCTCCAGCAGTGTCCTGCATGTCTGATTCGTCTAACTTGAATAGTTTTCGTGATGGGAGGCAGGTGGCCGTATAGTTGGTGCCTTGTTCAATATTGGTCTCAACATTCTTGTGTAATTGCTGTCTAGCTTCTTCTCCAGCCGTTTCGTTAGCATCCAAGTAGTGCATCCATACAGCAGTATCGACACGACCGCTGCCTGGAAGAAACTTCGTTCCATTTTATCGGTCAGGTCTGATTTCCATATGATCGTTAGCCTAATACTCTTTAAATTGTGTAAATTTAGAGAGAAGATGTTTAAATTTAAGCAAATATAAATATTGCATGAAAGTTATTTACAAAATAATCAATCATAGATGAATAAGAGAGGTTTCTAGCCTCCAGACTAATAATTGTTGAAAAGACATCCCTTCTGCCTCCAGCTCTATATAATTACGAGAGTAGACCATGCTCACTAGGATCCATGCATACATTGTGATAAAAGTCATATATTCTCCCTCCAGCTGTATGCAAATACTCTATGAGTTTGTACTCTTTAACGTTCAAGGTAATCCTCTTAGGAAAGGCATCTCTTTTCCCTCCAGCTATGTATAAATACTCGATAAGTTTGCACTCTCTACCCTTTACGATAATACTCTAAGAAAAGTCATATATCCACCCCAGCTTTGAATAAACTATAGACTGCTTCGATGTACCATAAGCCTTGATAATACCGTTAGAAACCCACGTCTTATTCTCTTCAGCTATATATAAACAATCAAGTCGAGTCTGCTCTCTAGACTTTATGCAAACACATTTAGGAATATCATTTTCTCTCCTTTTAGATATTAAGTAACACAAGAGCAGATTAGGGTTATCTAGCCATGTAGCTAAACCAGTGTAGATGAAATGCTTGGAATTCGAAAGTTTTGGATCAAATGGTAGCAACTCTCTTCATAAACACGTACTTGTACATGGTTTATACACATCAGCAACAAAAAGCATCGATGATAGACCTCTGTTTAAGCCTTAAGTATTTCTCCCGATTTGCCACCATTTTTAATAGTCTCAAAACAAATAGTTTTGCAAGAATATAATCATTTTGTCTATATACCAATTTCAAATAATGCAGAATTTATATCTAAGAAAAAAATCTATAAAAAATAATTTGCCTATTTTTAAACAATGTCCCTGTATTAATTGACTCTCATACAATACAAGAAGATTACTTTGCTTGAGTCGTTCTAAAGTTATAACATTATCGAATTGCAATTATTTTGTGTTATCACAGATTTGCATACTAGCGCAGACAACTAATTTAACAAAAACTGAAATACATTTATCTTATTTTTCATGATTGATGAGTTTCTGTTCATATTTAATGGGTGACAGGACCAGTTTTTATTCTCGTCAAACTGTTACATTCATTTTTCATTTATAACTTAATCTTAACCTTAGAATGTCTGTCATAATTTTCTTGGTAGGGCCGAGATATCGTTTTTTGGGGATGTATATTTTTTAGGCAGATATCATTTTTAGGGTATATTATTTTTTAGGGGTCTTTATTTAGAAGAAGCCCTATTTTTGATTTTTAATGAAACCCTTATATATATATATATATATATATATATACAGAATACGTATATATTTATTAAACGAGATACAGCTTTAAAAAATTGATGTACAAACTTGGGTGGCGCATGGTGCAAGAATTTCAACTACTAGATACAGAGCATTAGTTGTTACAGAGCATTAGGTTGTCTCAAGCTTATTAATTTATAAAATGACTTAATGATAATTATTCTCATAAAAGTTATTATAGCACTGACTTATCATGGGAGATGCGCAATTTGTAATAAGTCCTGGATTAGTAAGGCAAGATCATCTTGATGTGAGAACAATCAGGATTTCAAAAAATAATTTACTTTTCTAAATCAGTATTCTCGAACATGTTGAAAAAATCATGACATTAAAAAATGATAAATTTTATCATATTTACCAACCCCTCCGCTCGGGCAGGATATGACACAGGGTCAATTTTTAAGCGGAGTTTAACAGGTTTGAATTCAGAGTTTTCCTTCTCCTAGACTAGTTGCCTCACCAAGGCTGAAAAACCCTGTCTGCCCAAATATTTACCCATAGCTGGAGGGAGAATAATTGGATTCATACCATTCCCAAGGGTATTAGTGCTATGTAAAATGCAATCAGTCTCGTCCAGGATTTGAACTCGTACGCCGCGTCCATTTCCTACGACGATAACCATACCACCACGGGCACCTCCATTTTTTTTATAGGAATGTCAATCTTGGATGTATGATTGATAAATTGCTGAAAAATGATATGTAGATGCGTGTATTATATTGATGATAATATTATACATAAAAATCCATTATATATTTGTTATGATGTGCACAATTTAAACATTATTATTTTATTCTTTGCATCTTTTTTTTAACACTGTAGATTTACTGAAGTCAAACAAACTACTAGTCATTCAAGGTATCCGGGACCCAGTTAAGTATTCTAGCTGATCTTAAGAGTGCTGGAGTTTGAATGAATTTGAGTTTTCAAATCCCCATTTCAAGCCTTTGAATATCTCCCCAAGCGCACCAATTCAAATTGGTTACGAGGTCACCTTTATGCAATTTTTTTCTGCTCTCGGCAAAGATCTAGATATTTATGTATCATTTTGATTTTTTTTTCATTTTTAATCATTGGTCCGCTGGAGCGACAATATGTACTAGAAGACAGTGTTTTTTTGTTCATTAACAATCGGTCAAATCTTCAGGACAAGATTGGATGGAATTTATTTTGTGGCATTTACAACATTCGCTTATTATATGGTTGGTAATTTTTTGCCATGAAATAACCAAAACTGGATATTCTCTTATATATTATTTTCATTTCCTTATGCCAGTTTTACACACCAGTTATAAAATTAACAGTAAAGTTGGCGACCCCGAAGGTTCCCTTTTCAATAGCTACGACACCGAAATGTGGGGGAATGCACTAATCCATTCCCTGGATTGCTCCACTTTTCCATTGATCCACACCTTATAAGGCTGAGTGTTGAGCGAGGCGGCATGAAGTACCATTTTCTGAGTTTTGTTATTACTCGACCTGGGATTGAATCCCGGTCTTCCGGATCATTGGCAAACACTCTACTCATTTGTCACCGGGTTGACAATATTCTTTAAAATAATAAGCGCTCTGTCAAAAGAGACGAATAAAAAATCAGTTCAATATATATATATATATATATATATATATATATATATAAGAAGTTTACTCAATAAAGAAAGCGATGTTTGCCTTAGAAGCTAAAAAGAGTATGCCCTGTTTAAAGTGACACGTTTTTTCAAAAAAAAAGTACATATTGATGGGTTCATTCTTTTTCTCACAAAGTCAGCATTATTATTTTCCGAAGATTCAGCTTGTTTCTTCTCGATGGACTGACTTTTCGGTTTGGTTTGTTTGGTTTTATGGCATATCAACCTTTGTAGGTTATTTAACGCCAAATTCATTTTTATGTAAATAATCTGTTCTACTGAAAACAGTTCAGTTTAGCATAAGTACACAGTTTAATTGTCAAAAATATTTCCATTTACAACTATTCAAGCAGTTATATGTAATAATTCAGTTAAGAGTAAATACAGTCTTAATGTCGAAAAACAGTTCTATTTCAAATAATTCAGTTATGCATAAGCACGCAGTTTAAGTGTAAGTACGATTTAATTGTCAAAAACGTTTCTATTTCAAGCTATTCAGTTTACTCAATTCATTTTAGCATAAGTATGCTGTTAGTTCTATCTAGCCCATAGACAGGGCCCTATCAGGTGCTACCACTCCGGGCAGAGTGGACCTGGGAACGATGGCAAAGAAGGGGTACTCCGCATTCCCCAAAGCTCGAGCACTGCTGGAACCTCACCCTCAGATTGTTTAGTGTCATATCCAGGACACCCGTTAAGAGGGGTCTTACCCCTCTGCAAAGGTGAAGTCAGTGTATTCTATAGCCCCAGCCTACTGGGCAATACACAGATTTAAATGTCATACAGTTTTATTTCAGATAATTCAGTTCAGCATAAGTACACTGTTTAGACGTCAAAAACAGTTCTATTTCGAGCAATTCAGTTTAGTACTAGTACGCAGTTCCAATGTCAAAACAGTTCTATTTTAAACAATTCAGTTTAGCATTAATACGCAGTTTAAATGCAAAATTCAGTATAGTGAAAGAAGCACAGTTTAGTTCTTTTTAACCCATAGATAAGACCCTTATCAGGTGCTACCACTCCGAGCCAGAGTGGACCTTTGGAGCGATGGCAATGAAGGGGTACCCCGCATTCCCCAAAGCTCCAGCATTGCTGAAACCTCACCATCAGATTGTTTAGTGTTATATCCAGGACACTCGTTGCGGGGGAAGGGGTCTTACCCCTCTGCAGAGAAGCCGTCGGTGTATTCTACAGCCCCAGCCAACTGGGCAATGACTTCTCGACTCGGGATCGTAATGCCGAACATATGTTCCCACCATTTGTCATTTTTTTTTTTTACTAAAATACACTTCTCGGTATACATTATACATTCTTCAGTAATTTTTATATGCGTTTTACTTTTTAATCGCCAGACGTTTCATGATAGACATCTGTTAAGGCCCAAAGCACTCGATTTGATTTGATACAATTTCGAATAGCCTCAAAACAAATATTTCGGTAAGATTAAGTTTATTTTTGCTATGAACCAATTCGAAATATTACATAGTGTACGTATATGAAAAAAAAAATTCTGAAAAAAATTATTTTACTTTTTTCGAAAATATTCCTCTTTTTATTGAATGTCTCACATATATATGCATATATAGACATATATTTAGAGAAAATGTATGTGTTTGTAGAATAAAAATAATGTAATTACCATATCAAAATATATATTAATTTATGCACACACCGAAATGCAAATGATGCACCTACATACGGGCACGCATAAATAGACATACATGCGGACACACACACACGCTCAAACACAAATAAAACACACAGACGTACACATATATTTACGTAGAAATTTACGCATGTTAACTTAATCGAACAGGAACCTACAATATTCCAAATATTCTTTTCAATATATATATATATATATATATATACTTGGATACACCCGTCAATAATGACGGTTGAATTTTATATGAAATATCTTTTTTATAATTCAAATTAAAAAGATTTTAGAATCTAAAAGGAATAAACCAATAAATGAATAGTATCTCATATGTTTTTGGGATAAAAAAAACAAAAAACACTTCTTTCTGGTAACAAACTTAGAATTATCTGAAATATCAAATTATGTGTGTCATTAATAAATTGATACTCTTTCACTTTCTCTCTCTTTCTCTCTCTTCCGTGTTGCAGTCAATGTAGATTAAAACGATACATAGCCAAGCTGACTGACATCAGCCTGCTTTCCCGACAACTCTTCCATTTTCTTTTCCTTTCTCTTTCGATGTGGCAAGCCACAAATCACATGATTCTTTCTTTCTTTCTTTCTTTCTTTCTTTCATTTACTTTAATTCTTTCTTTCTTTAAAGATTACAACAAAAACCTCGGGGATCTCACCTGCCGTTCTTTCTTTCTTCTTCGCTTTCTTTTAGTTTGTCCTTTTTTTCCATTTGATTTTTATTTTTTTTAAAGGTTAAAACAAAAAACGGCAGCGATCTCACCTCCCGTTCTTTCTTTCTTTCTTTCTTTCTTTCTAAATATTATGTATACAGACACACAGATATACATACAGAATGCTACATTTTAGTTATACATTATAAAGAGCTGAGTGCTGCCTGTGTCTGTGTGTGTTGTGTTTGTGCGTGTGTGTATGATGAGTGAGCCCAGTAGTATATCTGGACGATTGAAAGGCTTTATAAACAAGATTTTTTCAGCGATTTAAAAACTTCGCCGAGGAAGAATTGTCCTAACAATACTTTGTCTATTTATATAAGGGATAAAAAAAATAAAACGGACTATCTCGCGAACATGAGTGGGAATTGATTTAAAACAAAATATACGTGGCATAAAGACTGCTCTCAAACTGACTCTTAATTCTAAGAACAGAAACTGCAAATTGAAAATTTCCCCGAGCAAGATTCTTGATGAAACAAATAGTCTGGTCTGGTTTCTTACTCTGCCGTTTACCACTTCCCATTAATATAAATAGAATCTTTAGTAATGTAAAAGATTTTATTTATACTAATGGAAAGCGAGTGGAATAAATACAATAAGTGGATGTACACATATGCCTATTCACACACACATAGATAAATATATAGATAGATAGATAGATTTCGGTATGACAAGCGTAGATGATATTCACATACGCCAGAATGTGACATTCACCAAAACTTGTAAGTGGGTATACTCTACCAAAATCTTCATCAAGATGTACTCTACATTCGTTATTGAGCAATTGTTCCTTTTCTAAATATAGCACACTATATATGTACACACAGACATGTGCACAAATACGCCTCCTCCTGGGGTTGAACACTCTCGCGAGGAAATTAACGGCAGCCACTCGCGCAATACAAAGCTCTTCGTAAGAATTGAGCACTCTGGTATCCGGTAAGGGAAAATGTAAATAAGCGAAAGCTACAACATAATGCCTTATTATTCTCGAACTGACGTATGTAGACTGAGGGCTGAGCGGTTTGATACTTTGTCTAAGGTAAATTTGGGTGGGTTTCAATCCCAAATTGAAGTGCCCTGCGTGTATAGCCACACTGATGAATTGTGGTACAACAAAACAGTCTGTCAGTGAATAATATATATATATATATATATATAAGAGGATCATTAAATAATTTTCTAGACGTTTTTCGTATGGACACTTTTATTGATATTATACACGAGAAACTCTAGTCCCCTTCGAAGTAATCTCCTCCGGCTGCAATGCACTTGTTTTACAGTTCAAACAACTTCTGGAAGCCCCCATGGAAGTCCTCTTGCGTGAGAGTATCAATCACCTTCATCACAGCCTCTTTCATCTCCTCAATTGTCTCATAACGACAGCATCTGAGCTTAGTGAATAGCCAAAAGTCACAGGGAGCAAGGTCTGGACTATAGGGAGGCTGAAGAACTGTCTTGATGCCCATCTTGGTCAAATAGTCTGCGACAATAATGGAGCTGTGGACTGGTGCATTGTCCTGGTGGAAATGCCACTGACCCGTTTTCAATAGTGCTGGCCTCTTCCGACGGACTCTCTTCGGGAACTCCCTTAAAACCTCAACATAGTAACCCTAACCCTAAACGATTGGCCTATCAACTGTGGTGTATTGACTCCCTTACTCCTCCCACACCTCTCATCATCCCTCACAGACTGCCTGCCTTCCTTGAAACTCTTATGCCACTCCAAAAAAGATTTTTTTTCAAGAGTCTACGACAATTTTAAATGCCCATACAAAATAAAATCTGGAAACTTATCGTATGCACCTCGTATATATATATATATATATATATATATATATATATATATATATATATATATATTTATATATATATATATATATATATATATATATATATATATATATATGAAGTTTAATTAAAACATGTGAAAATATTATGGGAGAACACTTATGATATTATTTTAAATACTCTCCTTATGTTCCCCATCACAGTCAACACATTCTTGATATCTACCACGGATGATGAAAAATTGTTAATGTTTCAATGGGAGAATCTTTAATAGAAAAGGTAAACTGATATTCCAAAGGCAAATTAAGATTCCAAAAATGAGTTTACATGAATGACAAATAAATGGGGAGCTTAAAATATTAACCTAACAATGGGACTTCTATAGAAATATTAAAATTTCTAAAGAATTTTTATTTACATATATATATATATATGTGTGTGTGTGTGTGTATGATAGATAGATAGATATCAAGGTTATAGAAATATACTCGAAAAGCATGGAGATTTCCTGGCAGTAGTATATCATTTTTTTCTTTTCTCCTACAGGCATAACATAAGTCTTTTAAAAGCATTACACATGTACAGAACTAACAAACAATGGTTTACTCATTCAGATTCATTTTTATTTGTTTATTGTTTCATTTGAATCCTCAAGTCCTCTTGAAGACAAAACTTTATATTAACTTCCAGACATTCGACATTCGAAAAGAAGTATTTTAAATTTATTTTCTTTATCGTACCCGGCATAACACATTGTCAAACACTGAGTATCCGTCAACTGTACAAATGAAATTATGTGTCCAGACCTGCCAGTCGATTTATCACAGAATCACGAATGGCGCTAGTGAGACATTTTAAACTGACATAAAAGTGATACCATCTAACCTAAGGTATTTCGAATTTTTTTTTTCTGAATCTAATAAGCTTTTTTAATAATTACACATTTCTGCTTGAAAGCAAAGGTATCAAATGTGTCCATACTGAGAACAATAATCATCATCATTATCATCCTGTGATACTGACAATACGGAGTTTTTTTACTCTTAATAGCTATCCGTCTCTATTGGCCATCGCCCCTGGCAGGTACCCTTGTAGCCATCCAATGTAACGCGTTTTCTTTTAAATGGTTTTCCTATGAATAGTGTCAGTAGCTAAAGACATTTAAGTACATTAGCACTGTTTTGAAAATTAATTCTGCTAAGTGTCGGTTGCATATTTCTAATATGCAGTGCTTCGAGAATCTGTAGTTTTTGTTTATCATTTTGATGTTCTAATATTGTTGTGTTGTCGGTGAGAATTTTTTGTAATTCTGTTGTTGGGCATTTAAAAAAAATAGTGCTATACACCCCAACGGTAAAGACGGTCTTACATAGTAGTAATATGCAAAAACAAAAGTTACATCAATTTTGTAATAGATCCGCCCCTGATGATAGCCCAAAGTCTGTCTGTGGATGACAATATATATATATATATATATATATATATATATATATATATATATATATATATATATATATATATATAAGTTTTAAACAAATAGTTTCTCGGTGCAATTATTTTTAAATGAAGCAGAGATTATTTGTTAAATGGCTTCAAGTCCTGCATTTCATTTTTGTTGAGAGTTAAATGGTTTATATTATTGCTATTTAATACTAATGTAGATTATTTGTTTTTACAGTTAAGTAGTTTCAAGTATTGTAAATGATTAAACTGTTCTGTTAGAACCTAATTGGGACTACCAATCTGGGTCAGAGTTTACCAGGGAGTAATGTCAGTGATTATTTCTAAAACCTTTTGGACTGGAACTTCATTAACAGAGACTTTTTTGCAATATCATCATCATCATGATCATGTCGTGCTGGTAGCACGGATATCCCTGACCCTCTCTCGCCACTCCTCTCTATAGTTCATCGCCCTAGGCAGGTATTCAGGACAACATCCCGTATTCTCACATAGCTGCTGAATGTATGTTCGTGCTGGTCGTCCTGCTTTTGCTCGGCCATGTGAGGGGTCCATAAGAGTTCGTCTCTTATGAGTTCGTCCCTGCTTATCCAGCAGTGTCCTGCATGTCTGGTTCGTCTAACTTGAATAGTTTTCGTTATAGGAGGCAGGAGGCCGTACAGTTGGTGTCTTGTGGGGTGTTGCCGCCAGGACTTGTTCAAGATTACTCGCAGCATTGCAATATACATAACACTGGTTTCTGCAAAGACGAAATCGGCGTATTCTACAAGCCCAGCTAACTGAACTGACTAATTTTAGAAGCTTACCATCTAATGTGAAGATGGCACAATAAAGATTTATGTACTAACTTAAGATTTATACACACTCTTGTATAGTTTTATCCAATATGATTATAAATTATTGTATAGACATCAGTCAATACACACACACACACACATCGACTAACACATGCTTCGTCAAATACACAACACATCTTTCAATAAATTACATTTCTTATCCACCAAAACTGATAAGGATCCTATTTACCAACCCTTCTGCTAGGGCAGGATATGACACAAGGTCAATTTTAAGCGGAGTTTAACAGGTTTGAATTCAGAGTTTTCTTTCTCCTAGACTGGTTGCCTTTCCAAGGCTGAATAACCTAGTCTGCCCTACTATTTACCCATAGCTGGAGGGAGAATAATTGGATTCATAGCTTTCCCAAGGGTATTAGTGCTATGTGAATGAAATTATTCTCATCCAGGATTTGAACTAGTGTCGCCATGTCCATTTCCTACGACGATAACCATTACACCACGAGCACCAAAACTGATAATGATAAATCTCTGTTTAAATCTTAGGCACACTGTTTGATTCGCTGCCATTTTGAATAACCTCAAAAGGATTTTTTTCAATACCCCAATTCTTTACAATACTGAGTTTATTCATAAAAAAGTAAATATCTGAAAAGAAAATCTATTTTACCTTTTCAAAACAATTCACCTTTTTTATTGAATGACCCTCTTATACATAAAACTATACATGTGTGTGTAGGTGTTTGTGTGCTTTTTTTTAATATGAAAAATTTGACTGAATTTTGAGCAAATCATATTCTAAACTGACCTTTTCAAAACTGCGTGCTGTCATATGATTTCTAACCTCTTTCACTTTTTTTTTCCAAAATGGCGCATTTTCCAACTATATCTGGATTAGTTATTAAAACATCCGCGTCTAAATAAATACATCTGAAGAAAACGCTCACCATAGAGACCTCTGAATACGCCACTTTCTGTCTTTTACTTCAATCTTTAAAGTGCTTTTACTTTGTCCAGTTCAAGTTAGTGTACTCTCACGAAAGTTCAAAAGATAAAGTCGAGAAAGAATTCTCACCAACAAATATAATAATATATTTCTTTAAGTTTTTCAACTTATCATATTTCAAGTACCAAAAATTTTCAGACATTTGGTATGTTCAGACATTACGTAAAATCATTTAGAAATATTTTTCGAGTGTTCGTAAAATCAGGTACAGTGATCGCCTGTGTTACACGATAATGCTAGATTAATTCCTCTCTATCACACAGAATAATGTTATGGCCTTTAATTGCTTATTCTTAGGCTTTGAACCTATCATCACACCATCTAAAGACTTCGGCCCATGATATCTTGGGATTTGATCTATGATCATACCTTCCTAGTGTCTTCTCTATGATCACATGGGGTGTCCTCGTGGTGTAATGGTTAAAGCGATGGACTGCGGAATCGTAGTAAGCGAGTTCGTACTCCAGTCGCGCTGTTACGTCCACTTTCGTGCAATGACCCTTGCGAAAGGTATGAACCCCCTTATTCTCCCAGCTATGGGTTAAATAGTACCACTACTGTTCTTCTAGGAGAATAGAATTGGCATTAAATAACCTAAAAATTTGATATGCCATTAAACAAAGAAACCTAACCAATCTATGATCACATATACGTTGGTTGTATGGTTCATGATTTCATTTACTTAAGGCTTTGATCTATGATCACAGAAATCTAAAGTTTTGGTCTGTGTTCCCATATATCTACGGCTTTTAGTTTATGGTTATTCCTACTTTCGGATTTGGTCTATGATCACTCCTACCAAAGAAATTAGCATATTATCACGCCAACCTAATTCTGTAACATTGCCGTCCAAGTCCACGACACGGCCAAGATACGAATACGTGAAATCTACATATAATGTTTATAACTCATATATATAACATAGGAATCCCGAAACGCAAAAACACTTACGACTTCTTAGTTCAGGTACGAAACTTTTTATTACCTTTGTGTTGAAAGGTTTTTCGACATAAGGAGAAAGGCACAATCTTTCTATCCTGACTTTTCCATCTGCTCCCCATCACATGTGGAACCCGTAGCACACAAATTCGTCTGGCCTCGCCCAGGTCTCAATCTCAACTAACTGACTTTTTTCAAATCTCAGCCCACGCTTCCGGTGCGTTACGTCACTCACATCCCTGGCCACATCCTCTATCTGGAATTTTTATTGTGACATCTCGGAATAACACGTCCGCTCAACACGCGCGTGAACACATGCGCTTATGTTTGCACCAAACTAACCCATGCACTGAGCCGAAAGTTTCTCAGCCTAACTAAACCCAAAGGCAAGATATATAAAACTGATTCCCTCGGCCATTATATTACAATTCTTTGGTTTATGATTCAACATATTTTGGGAGGTTTGTCTATGGTTATATCTACCTAGGGCTTTGGTCCATACTCACGCCTATATATGGTGGTTGATCTATGATCACTCTTACCTAGGGCGTATAATATATGATTACACTTGCCTATTAGACCTACAAAGAGCTGTTTGTCTGATTATACCATCCTAGGGCTTTGGCCTATGTTTACAACTATTTAGGACATTGGAAAATTATCACACATACCTATAGCATTTGGTCTATGATTACATATGTTTAGAGTTCTTGGTCTACGATTACACTTAGCTTGTACGTTTCGTCTTTGACCTCAACTACCAAAGGTGTTGATCTAAGATTACACTGATCTAGGACTTTGGACTCTGACCACACCAACTTAAGTTTGCTGCCTGTGCTGATTTGAAATCAGAGTGACCATTGGTTTTCCCAGATTGACTTCTTTTCTAAAACAGATTTCAGACCAACCACCAAATGGCGTCTTCTTGTATAAGTTTATGTCAGTTTTATTTATCCTAAAACATCTTTTTACCAAATCATTCATGAGTTCTTCGTATCGATAAAAAAAAAATAAATTTAATATTATCCGTTGCTTTTTGTCTGTGGACAACCAACTGTAAATATTTCTATTGCTTTCTGGGTTCTTTGGTAGGCGCCAAGGAACGATATCACCCATATTTAAAAGATTAATTCACCGTAATCACATTCATTAAGAATTAGTGTTTCTTAATTTCATTTGTCTCCTATCAAAGTTCTATGTAAATGTAATCATGAACTAAGGTAAAATAGGGCAGACACTGTTCTATACCCTTGAAGGCAATATCTTTCGAAGAACGTCCGGATTTAAAAAAAATCAGTCAGCATTGTTGGTTTTAATCCTGAAACACAATGGAGTTATGTAGCCTTTGGGCGGAGATCACTTAACCGTAAAAGACATCAATGAAACCATAACTGATTAAGCTCTGGGAGTAACCAGGATGCAAACTATACAATGAATCATAGAAATGAAATCTAAAATTCTTTAAAAAGAAATCTACACATACAAAAAAATGAGAAATTATGTTAACAAACCATTTTCATTTCTCAAATCATAGTATTAACATATTATGTACCCAAACTTTGAAACAGAGCAATAATATCAACTACAAATGAAAACACAGTTATACGAGGTGCATACGATAAGTTTCCAGATTTTTTTCATCAGGGCACTTTTATTGATAGTACACGCATGAAACTCTAGTCCCCTTCGAAGTAATCTCCTCCGGGAGCAATGCACTTGTTGTACCGTTCCAACAACTTCTGGAAGCTCCAATGGAAGTCATCTTGTGTGACCGTGTCAATGACCATCGTCAGAGCCTCTTTCATCTCCTCAAATGTCTCTTATATACAGCCTCTGATCTTAGGGAATAAGCAAAAGTCACAGGGAGCAAGGACTGGACTATAAGGAGGCTGAGGAACTGTCTTGATGCCCATCTTGGTTGAATAGTCTGTGTCAAGGATGGAGCTGTGGACTAGGGCATTGTCCTGGTGGAAATGCCACCGACCCAATTTGAAGAGTGCTGGCCTCTTCCGGCGGAATCTCTTCCTGAACTCCCGTAAAACCTCAACATAATAACCCTAACCCTATCCTTTGGCTAATCAACTGTGGTGTATTGACTTCCTTACTCCTCCCACACCTCTCATCATACCTCACAGTCTCCCTGCTTTCCTTAAATCTCTTATGCCACTCACAAACTGATGCTCGATTCATTCAAGTTGGTTCAAAAGCAGTCTGAATCATTCCATATGTTTCTGAGGCTTTTATTCCAAGTTTAAAACAGAATCTAATAGCATATCATTCTTCTAAAATGTCCACACGTCCAGATTTCATTTTTGAAATTCACCTGCTCGGGCAATCAGGCTTTAGTAGGGTGCATTCCAATTGCTGCTGTAGCTGTTCATTTCAACCTGAAATCATAAAAATTAGTCAGGCATCTCATAAGATGTATAGAAATAATATACTGAATCTTCAAGAGTCCACGACAATTCTAAATGCCCATACAAAAAAGTCTGGAAACTTATCATATGCTCCTCGAATCTCCATAGATATAGGTATTTGGCTGGTGTATCGTGGCATAGATATTCTCTAAGTTACTTTAATACTGCACAATAGAACATAGAACCGAAGAAATATGAGGTAGGCCGATATTATAAATATATCATACATTCCTTCAAAATAGCTTTAAAATCCTCATTTTTAAAAATACGTAAACATCGATAATTACTAGTAAATAATAAAACGAATGAGTCATTTCGTTAATTCATAATGCACAGGGCAAATAACCGATTGTAAAGGGTTAAGAATGGTGGGTATTTGGGATGAATATATCACACTACTGAAACTGGTAGACAAATTCACTTACCTAGGGAGCAGGGTCTCATCAACCGAAAAAGACATCGACACGTGGCTAACGAAGGAATGGACAGCTAGCGATAAACTATCAATCATGTGGAAGTCAGACCTGACCGATAAAATGAAACGCAGTTTCTTCCAAGCAGCGGTCATTTCGATACTGCTTTATGGATGCACTACTTGGACGCTAGCAAAACGGACGGAGAAGAAGCTAGACAGTAATTACAAAAGAATGCTGTCACCAATATTGAACAAGTCTTGAAAGCAACACTCCACAAAGAACCAACTATATTGCCACCTGCCTCCCATCACGAAAACTATCCAAGTTAGATGTACCAGACACGCAGGACACTGGTGTAGAAGCAGGGACGAGCTCATAAGTGATGTACTCCTATGGACCACCACATATGGCTGGGCAAAAGTAGGACAACCAGCTCGAACATACATACAGCAGCTATGTGAGGATACGGGATGTAGCCCTGAAGACCTGCCAGAGGCGATGAACAATAGGGAGAAGTGGTGAGAGAGGGTCAGGGATATCTGTGTTAGCGGCATGACATGATGATGATGATGATGAAGTTATAAATGATCTCCGAAATTTGCTTGCTGAAAAAGGTTATATATGCTGTATCTTATATTATGTTGAGGAACCATATCAGAGGAAAATATTGCCCTGATTATCAAATGAAATATCGACCAGGTGAAGATGCTGATCAGAAATATTATTCTTGTGTCCATAACAGATATAAGAAAAAGCAAATGCACGCAATACTAAAAAAAAGAGTTTTAGAGCTGTCTCGACCTTTGGAAAACAGCTCGAATAAGAGTAATTAATGCCAAGAAGACTGTTCTAAAACATTCATCTTTCATTCAGTTTTTATTGCCCGAATAAATTTCAGGCATTTATTCATTGAATCGTCCGGGAGAAAAAAAAAAAACAATATGGGAAAGAGAGACAGAGAAACAGAGAAGTGGGGAAATATGGAACGCTTATCTTTTGAAATATGAAGCTAGACTTAAACTAACAGGAAGAATCTTACAAGACTTACAAACTTAAGTTTTCGGTGGATCTGGTTATTTCCTTTCCACTGATTCTTTTAGCTATTTGGATCGATCTACACAAATAAATCTTATCCTTATCACTCTTCTTTCCTGCCACTTTCACCATTCATTTTCCAATAAAGAGACCCCAGACTAGGTATAAAATCCTTGCAGAACCTTCACTTTTGTAAACTTGTTTAATATAGGTGGATACACCATCATGTAGGAACTGACTCACATAACTGCGACATTGTAATTAGGCAGTTCGAATACGCAAGGTAAAAGCAGGAACTAACTTACTGGTTTTATCGTCAACTGCGAGGATGGCTTTGACATTAAATAACATACGCAAATTTACATGCAATCCAAACCAAAGAAAACCAATCCATATATATATATATATATAGAGAGAGAGAGAGAGACACACACACACACACACACACACACACACACACACACACACACAAAACAAATTTACTACGAAGTATAAAGATAGTTTGTTGTAATTATATTTTTTGTTATATTCTCAGTGCTGTAGAATTTTATTTTATAATATGTCACATGAAATAATAACATGATGTTATTTCTTACTTCAAATATTATCCCAATGATGTAATTTTATCAAAGTATGGTATTTTTGTTCCCTCCTTGGTAATTACTCAACATTGTAAGTTAGATATTAAGGGTAAGTAAAACAATTCAGGGGAAACAAGGAGTATGCTCCTCAATATCTCGGTGTGGTAGCTATTGAAAAGGAAACTTTTGGGTTGCCCTCAACTACAGCCGGCCTAGTTATATATATATATACATGCTTCTCTCTAGTCGCATATATATATATAATATATATATATATATATATATATATATATATATATATATATACGAGGATCATTAAATAAGTTTCCAGACTTTTTTCGTTTGGGCACTTTTATTGATAGTACACACATGAAACTCAAGTCCCCTTCCAAGTAATCTCCTCCAGGTGCAATGCATTTGTTGTACCGTTGCAAAAACTTCTGGAAGGCAAAATGGAAGTCCTCTATGTGAGCGTGTCAATGACCTTCGTCACAGCCTCTTTCATCTCCTCAGTTGTCTCATAACGACAGCCTATAAGCTTAGGGAATAACCAAAAGTCACAGGGAACAAGGTCTGGTCTATAGGGAGGCTAAGGAACTGTCTTCATGTCCATCTTGGTCAAATAGTCTGTGACAAGGATGGAGTTATGGACTGGAGCATTGTCCTGGTAACCCGATTTGAAGTGTGCTGGCCTCTTCCGACGGAATCTCTTCCTGATTTCCCTTAAAACCTCAACATTGTAACCCTAACCCTAACCCCTTGGTCAATCGACTGTGGTTTATTGACTTCCTTACTCCTCCCACACATCTCATCATCCCTCACAGATTCTTTACCTTTCTTGAAACTCTTATGCCACGCAAAAACTGATGCTCGATTCATGCAAGATCCTCCAAAAGCAGACTGAAGTATTCCATTCATTTCTGTGGCATTTTTTCCAAGTTTAAAACAGAATTCTATTGCATATCATTCTTCTAAAGTGTTCACATGTCCAGATTGTATTTTTGAAATTCACCAGCTCGGGCAATCAGGCTTTAGTAGGGTGTATTCCAATTGCTGCTGTAGCTGTTCATTTCAACCTGAAATCATAAAAAAATTGATCAGTTATCTCGTAAGATGTATAGCAAAGACATAGTGAATTTTCAAGAGTCTACGACAATTTTAAATGCCTGTACAAAAACAGTCTGGAAAGTTATTGAAGTCACTACATATATATATATATATATGTGTGTGTGTGTGTGTGTGTGTGTGTGTGTGTGTGTGTGTGTGCATGTATATGTGTGTGTATTGTGTTATTTGCTTGTGTGTAATTACTTGTATGTGAGCGTGTGTATTGGCGTATATATATAAGTGTGACTTGTTCGTGCGTTTGTACCTCTTCTTAACCCTTCTCCTATGTATTTGCATGTGCTAAACGACAAACCCACGGTTAGGCAAAACCAGAAGACAAACTATTCGATACGCTTCGAAAATAAACTCGTGAGTACGCTTGTGAGAGTGTATGAGTTTATGTATATGTACACGAGTTTGTGTATGTGCGTGCTGATCTGATGTCTGTCAGTGTTTGTTGTGTGTGTGTTTGTTGTCGTTATTACTCAAAAGCTAAGACAACTGATGATAATATGAAATTACGGGCAAAGATGTATAGTCATCTTGCGTTAAAGAAGCGAACAGCACTGACGAACAAATCAGTTTTCAAATTACTGATTCTCATTTTCGGTAGGCAAAAGAAAATTTTCTCCAAAGCCTGCATTTTGTTAGCTTCTTAGTGTCTTCATGTGGCACTCAGCCGATAAGAATTTTACCGATTACGACTGAATGCTCCTAATTTTAATAACACTGAAAATCCACCAGAAATTAAAAGCAACACAAAACATTTTCAATCTATCTATCAGCATCGGCATATCGGCAGAAATTATAATAACGTAATTGCATCCAAAACAGAGGGTTTAGAACCATCACAAAAGGTCATCCGGAGTATAAGACTTAAATCTATCCAAAGGTTCGGCTTAAGTAATGTATCTGTGTGGAGAGTAGGGATTTGATTCTGAGGGATAGTACGTAGACCCGGTTTAAAATTATTACAAGTAGATAGGAATACTTAAAACCATATAATTGTGTAAAACTTCTATAGTGCCTCGTATCACGGAAGTATGAAAGACGCCGTTTCTCTTATAGCTCGAGGGAAGCATAAATGGAAAGAGAACCAGAGAGACAGCCGTGAAATGACATCGGTCAGTAGCAAGACCAATTTCGGACGTACCACCAACATCGCTAGATTTATTATACTAGTCGAACTGTACCACTTGAGTTAATAAATAATTAACTCTATTTTACTGAGTATCTTTTCCTTACCACGATACAACAGAATCCAAATAATAATCAGTCCAGTTGGCCGGGGCTATAGAATCCGACGATTGCATCTCTTTAGAGCGGTAAGAAACTCTTCATACCGAGTATCCTGATAAGATACTCATGCAGTATCATCATCATCATGTCGCGCCGCCTGCGCGGATATCCCTGACCGTCTCTCGCCATTTCTCCCTATCATTCATCGCCTCCGGCAGGTCTTCAGGATTACAACCCGTGTCCTCACATAGCTGCTGTATGTAAGTTCGTGCTGGTCGTCCCACTCTTGCACATCCATGAGTGGGGGTCCACAGGAGTACATCGCTTATGAGCTCGTACTTGCTTCTCCAGCAGTGTCCTGCGTGTCTGGTTCGTCGAACTTGTATAGTTTTTGTGATGGGGGGCAAGTGTCCGTATAATTGGAGTCTCGTGGGGTGTTGTCGCCAGGACTTGTTTAATACTGCTCTCAACATTCTTGTGTAATTTCCGTCCAGCCTCCTCTCCAGCCGTTTCGTAAGCGTACATGTGGTGCATCCATATAGCAGTATCGACACAACCGCTGCCTGGAAGAAACTGCGTTTCATTTTATCTGTTAGGTCCGACTTCCATATGACTTCCTCATGCAGTATAGCTACATACATCTACACAATACATATACAAATATAAACGGAAACATAGTCAGCAATAATGACGAACTTCAATGGACGAACGAACACACTTCTTTATAAAAATATATATCTCACACTCTATTCTTGAAAGGGTGATGGTTTTTGTGTTAGAGGTGAGTCGGAGACGGGGACAGACTGCTACATATTGACCAAAGTTCTTCTGACCATAGCAGCACTTCTTCCTCATCTTGGCTGGGGTTGCTTAACCGTGGGTCACTGAGGGCCCCAAAGACCTCTGTCTGCCGCTGGCTCTAACTTCGTCATTTTGTCCCCAACTGACTCCAATTGGCCCGAACCGCCTCGGGCACAAGGTTATATAATCGTCTCACCCCCCACCTGCTTCCGCTGTTCTTATTTACACGGGTGCATCTCTTGATTGACAGTTCGGTCGAGGGTCAATATGTTACACTAAACTATCTGATGGTGAGGCAGACAGGTTCACTCTGAAACAGGGTGGTAGAACCTGATAAGGTCCTCTTCATGGGTCAAATAGAACTGCTTGACAATTTAAACTGTGAAAACAATTGTCTTATGTAACATCGAATTGTTAGTGATACATAGCAATACTCAGAATTATTTGACGGAGAATAAGTAGAGCTATTAGCGTGGAATACTTGAAACCGTACGTATCCAAAATAGAATTACTGCTATTACACAGCAAAACTTTGAACCATTTGATGGTGTTCAATAGAATAATTAGTAGAAAATAGAAATACATTAAACTAACTCAATTGGAGCAAACAAATGATTAATATAAATAAGAAATATTTGTGTTAGATCGCAATAATTCAAAACATTTAACTGAATAGAAGTGTAACATATTGACCCTCGGCCGAGCCGTCAATCAAGAGATGCACCTGTGTAAATAAGCATAAGAACAGCGAAACAGATGCATCCGGTCGAAGATATCGGAAAATCACCTTGACCTCTGGAGGTGGTTGAATTCGGTGATGGTGGCAGATGCGTAGGCCATCAGTAAGCAGGTGGGCATCAGACATTTATATAACCTGGTGCCACAGATGGCTTGGGCCATGCAGTTCCAGTTCCAGTTAGAGATAGGATACCAGCGGAGTGATAACCAGCTCCAGAAAGAGGGCTTGGACCATCAGTGATCCACGGTTGAGCAGCTCAGCCAGAATACGAAAGAAGTGCTTCTATCATATTTACCCAACCCCTCCGCTCGGGCAGGATATGACACAGGGTCATTTTTTTAAGCGGAGTTTAACAGGTTTGAATTCAGAGTATTCCTTCTCTAGACTAGTTGCCTCACCAAGGCTGGAAAACCTAGTCTGCCCTACTATTTATCCATAGCTGGAGGGAGAATGATTGGATTCATACCTTTTCCAAGGGTATTAGTGCTATGTGAAATGCAATCAGTCTCGGCCAAGATTTGAACTCGTGTCACCGTGTCCATTTCCTATGACGGTAACCATTACACCACGGACACCTCAAAGGAAGAGCTGCTATGGTCAGAAGAACTTGTGGTCAGTATGTAGCAGTCTGTCTCCATCTCCAACTCACCTTCACACACAAGAAACATCAACCCATTCGAGAATAATGTGTGAGAGGTATATTTTTATAAAGAAGTGTGTTCACTAATTCACTTAGTAATCGAAGTGACTAAACATTTCACGCTGTACATGCCACAATCATCAGAGATGATCAGAAGAACAATGGAGACTAGATCGACCATTACATAAGTGTGAAAAAGTCAGAAGCATCCGGACTCTGAAATTTTATTGCCAACGTTTTCCGGTCTCTCAAATTATTATTGTTATTTTACGCTTTTGAGAGTTTTTCACACCAGCGTAAGCTGCTGGTTTTTCACTAGAGGTTGAGTGACAGCCAGTCTCCTCAAGTCTTCAGCACTCTTCTCAGTATTCTGACCGATCTTAATGCTACAATCTGGAGTGTCTCCTCTCTCCTATTATTTACAAGTCTTCCAGTTTTATTTATCAATCCTTTGGGGATAGTTCTATATGCACCACTTACAAGTGGTATCACGGTCATCTGAATATTTAATTGTTGTTTTTTTTTCGTTCTTTTGCAATGTCTATGTAGTATTCTCTCTTTTAACTTGCTTTTAATTTTACTCGGTAGTCTGCCAACATGGCAAAGTCCATAGAACAACAAGTCTTCTTTTCTTTCTTACTTACTTACTTTCTTTCTTTCTTTTATTTATTTATTTATTTATTTTTGTTACTATCACTACATCTGGTCATCTGGCCGAGATCAAATGATCTGTTTGTATCTCGTAATCCTAGAAATCTTTCTGCTTCTCATTCTCCTGGACTGATTCTTGATTGTGCATATACCACTTGTTCGTAGGGTCAAATTTAAATTTCTTGCACGATTCCCAGTGAATAACATTTATTTAACATCTTGAGAGATTTTCACTTCAACTAACGCTGGTAATTTTCACTAGAATCTTACTGAGAGCAAGTGTCCTTAAATCTCCATGACTCTTCTCAGTATTTTAGTAATGATCGTAGCTGGAATTATATATATATATATATATATATATATATATATATATAACAAATAACTAATACATGTTAACCAGTTCAGTTAAACAGTTAAACATATGTTCTGTTCAATTACTTATGCAGGTGATTTATTTTTTAATGATATTTCGGTAGAACCAGCCATGCATTTTGGATTGGTTGAAAACAGAATAGAATCTTCTTCGAAGAACCTTACTCAGCGTTTGAATTCTTAATCTTTTTTCTTCTTTTTGCTTTAACAACTCTAAATTATTTAGTCTGCCAAAGTATTTGTGCGTAGCTGGGGCAAGAATGAAATGCTATCTACACTTTTCCAAAACAAATTAGTGCAGAACGAAATAACGCAAACAGATTCTTTAATTCTTAGAACTCGAATCTTTTGGCTGCTGTGGTCCATCTCCTTACAAGTCTCTCTCTCTCTCTCTCTCTCTCTCTCTCTCTCTCTCCTTGTCTTTCACTCTGTATATATATATATATATATATGCATATGTGTATGTTTGTGAGTGTGTGTGTTTACGGCTTTTTCTCATGAATTAAAGAAGACTTATCAATATTAATATTTTTGCTTGTGATTTTTTTTAAATAGTACTTATAGTCGAAATCTTGTTTACGGAAATATGAATATTTCAAAAAGGTGGAAAAATTGAGAATAAAATTAAGCGCAGCTTGAAGAAACAATGATGTGTTTACGAATTTTGCAATTCGATTTTTGTGTTCGGCAATTTAGATTTGAATCATAAAAAATAAATATAACTATTTGAGAGAGTTAAGAACAATGCCAGGGGGTCTGGAAAGAAAGAAAGAAAGAAAGAAAGAAAGAAAGAAAGAAAGAAAGAAATTGAATATAAAGCCAAAGAAAGAGAAAAAGGAAGAAGAACGTAAGCGGAAAGAAAGAGAGAAACAAACAAACAAACAAACAAACAAACAAACAAAATAGATGCAAGAAAGAAATATAAAAAAAAATGTTATATAAATTATATACAGATAAAAAGTAATAGAAAAGGGAAAATATTGTAAACGAAGAGAGGAAAAAGAAAGAAAGAAAGAAAAAAAGAAAGAAAGAAGCAGCCTGAAAAAAAGAAAGAAAGAAAGAAATAAAGAAAGAAAGAAAGAAGCAGCCTGAAAAAAAGAAAGAAAGAAAGAAAGAAATAAAGAAAGAAAGAAGCAGCCTGAAAAAAAGAAAGAAAGAAAGAAATAAAGAAAGAAAGAAAGAAAGAAGCAGCCTGAAAGAAAGAAAGAAAGAAAGAAAGAAAGAAAGAAAGAAAGAAAGAAAGAAAGAAAGAAAGAAAGAAATTGAATATAAAGCCAAAGAAACAGAAAAAAAAGGAAAAACGTAAACGGAAAGTAAGAAAGAAAGAAAGAAATAAAGAAAGAAAGAAAGAAGCAGCCTGAAAAAAAGAAAGAAAGAAAGAAAGAAAGAAAGAAAGAAAGAAGCAGCCTGAAAAAAAGAAAGAAAGAAAGAAATAAAGAAAGAAAGAAAGAAGCAGCCTGAAAGAAAGAAAGAAAGAAAGAAAGAAAGAAAGAAAGAAAGAAAGAAAGAAAGAAATTGAATATAAAGCCAAAGAAACAGAAAAAAAAGGAAAAACGTAAACGGAAAGTAAGAAAGAAAGAAAGGAAGAAAGAAAGAAGCAGCCTGAAAAAAAGAAAGAAAGAAAGAAATAAAGAAAGAACCGGCCTGAAATAAATAAATAAAGAAAGAAAGAAAGAAAGAAAGAAAGAAAGAAAGAAATTGAATATAAAGCCAAAGAAACAGAAAAAGAAAGAAAAACGTAAACGGAAAGTAAGAAAGAAAGAAAGGAAGAAAGAACAAAACAAACAAACAAACAAACAAACGAACAAACAAAATAGATGCAAGAAAGAAATATAAAAAAAAATGTTATATAAATTATATACAGATAAAAAGTAATAGAAAAGGGAAAATATTGTAAACGAAGAGAGGAAAAAGAAAGAAAGAAAGAAAAAAAGAAAGAAAGAAAGAAAAAAAGAAAGAAAGAAGCAGCCTGAAAGAAAGAAAGAAAGAAAGAAAGAAAGAAAGAAAGCAGTTAATCGTCGAAAAAGAATGGCAAAATAGACCTGAGAAAGAGAGTAAAAAAATATAAAGAGACAGAGAAAAAAGATATTGAATAGAAAAATAAAACACATGATTAAAGCATAAACAAATATTAGAAAGAAAGAAAGAAAGAAAGAAAGAAAGAAAGAAGCGTCCTGAAAGAAAGAAATAAATAAAGAAAGAAAGATGAGAAATACGACAGAAGTAAAAGAAAGGAACAAATTTAGAAAGCGTTGACGGAAAGCAAAAGATAAGACATAATTTGCAGAGCTTTTATTTTTTTACTTAGATGTGGCACACGGCCATATGTACGGAGCATCCACTGAAACTCGAAAACACTCGTGTAAGGTTGTTAGACTAGATTGCTAACCATTACACCACCGGAGGCGCCCTAAGTATAGGTAACTAAAAAAAGAATAAAAGTAAGCAAAATCTAAGAAAGAAAGAAAGAAAGAAAGAAAGAAAGAAAGAAAGAAAGAACATGTTACCAATTCGAAGGTAATGGGAAAGATAAATCATATCTGAAATATTAACTGAATTATAACTTAAATGTCAAAAGTTTTTAAGTGCGGAAAAATAAATAAGAAAATGAAAGTGAAAATAAAGTGATAATCAACTAATTAAAAAGAAAGAAGAAACCAGACAACATTAGGATTGAAAATATCAAAGAAACAAACGGAAGGAAAAAATATTGAATGAAATGTTAGAAAAGGCTGTAGGGTAAGCTGGGAAAAAAAAAACGAACAAAAATGACAAGCTCAAATCAGAAAGAAAATAAATAAAGTCTCGCCAATAAAGGAAAAAGGCAAAACAATGTCCTCGTCTCGAGTAGATTCACAAAGAAAATTTTTTCGGAAACAAAAAGAAATCGACAAGCAAGTACTCAGACGGCTAACAAGAAAAAAAGAATGACAAAAGAAAATAAGACATAATAAACATTAAATGAAAATATAATTTTTTGAAACAAAAAAAAAATAAATAAATAAATAAATTAGGCGGGAAAATCTAAAAGAAAAATGTCTTAATATCAAATATATGGGTAATAATTATATATATATATATATATTTATATATATATATATATATATATATATGCAAAAGAGAGTCTTAGAAAAAAGACATAACGAAAAAATTACTATAGATCGATTTCAACCCTTTGTTAATTAAAAGAAAAGAATGATGGAGTCACAAAAGAAAAAAAAAAATGAAAATTTTCTATGAACATATTTGAAGTCCGTTGCATTGTCAACGGATATATAAAACAATGTAAGTCGGTATTCAATCAGGAGGAAGCCATTAATATATGCCAAAACACATCTTAGGATTGTCATGAAAATCAATTGTCAACACTCTAGTCATATGAATAAGAAAAGCATTAAACTTTACAATTATATATTAATAAAGACAGTAATACAACGTATATTAAATCACAGTTTAACAATAATGCAAAGAACTCTAATAAAAGTCAGCTAAATCTGCACCTATGAAATTCTTCACTTTATTAAAAGGATGACATAAAGGGATCCGTTGAAACCAACTAACTTTTGTTTTCGATTAGAATAAAAAAACATGTCAATGCTTTTTTTAAGCTGCTTTTTTCATGAAAATAGTTCGTTTTCAAAAGGTTAACTCGAAAAAAAAACAAAAAACGATAACTATATCAAATGTCGATAAGTCGATAACAATGGAAAATATGAACAAAAATAAGTCAAGCCCAAAGGAGAAAATGGCATGATTATAAAAATAAGGAATGCTAACAAAATTAACTGTATATATATATATATATATATATATATATATATATATATATATATATATTAAAATAGGAAGGTCTACAAAGAGATTGTATTTTTGAATTTGTTTTTCTTCTTATATACGTGTTATATATATGTATGTTTCCGACTTGTTGCTTTCGTCAAAGAACATGTGTGGCACAAAGCTTTTTTAATGGGGTACTGAATGAGTACTCTTGTTTCCAGTATAAATGACCCTTGGTTGGTCACACTGATTTATATAGGAGTCTTGTTCCTCTTTCCAGGAGTGTATTTACTTTGGACTGCTTTACCCGTCTTTGATATTTGATATGTTTATAGTTGTGTGTGTGTGTGTGTGTTGGCGTTGGAATGGTCTTGGGTTTCACTAACGGCTTTTTGTGTGTGTGAAAGTGTGTATCATGGGAAGTTTTGTGGTATATATATATATATATATATATATTGAGGTATATATATATATATATACACCACATAGCTACAAGCATATACACTCGTGCACTCACATGAATATTCGCACAAATACATACACGTGTATATGTACATATAGACATGCACGCACACACATAAAAACACGCATATACGAGCATAAAGGTAAGGTGTTATCGTAGAAGGCAATAAACACGGCGACACGAATTCAAATCTTTGACGAGGCAGAGTACATTCCGCACATCACTAATACACTTGTAAAAGGAATGAAACCAATCATTCTACATGCAGCTATAGATAATTAGTAGGGCAGGTTGGATTATTTAGCCTTCAAATAAACAGCTACAGCAGAGATTGGAATACACCCTAATAATCCTGATTGTCACAGCTGGTGAATTTCAAATTGAAATCTGGACGTGAGGAAGAAAGATATGCAATAGAATTCTGCTTTAAACTTGGAAAAAATGCCACAGAAACGTATGGAATGCTTCAGACTGGTTTTGGACCAACTTGCATGAATCGAGCATGGGTTTTAGAGTGGCATAAGAGAGTCAAGGAGGTCACGGAGTCTGTGAGGGATATCGAGAAGTGGGGGAGGAGTAAGGAAGTCAATACACCACAGTTGATTGGACAAAGAGTTAGGGTTAGGGTTATTATGTTGAGGTTCAAAGGGAGTTAAGGAAGAGATTCCTAGGGAAGAAGCCAGCACTCTTCAAATCGGGTCAGTGGCATTTCTACCAGGACAATGCACCAGACGACAACTCCATTCTTGTCGCAGACTATTTGACCAAGATGGGCATCAAGACAGTTCTTCAGCCTCCCTATAGTACAGACCTTGCTCCCTGTGACTTTTGGTTATGCCTTAAGCTCATAGGCTGTCGTTATGAGGCAATTGCGGAGATGAAAAAGGCTGTGACGAGGGTCATTGACACACTCACACAAGAGGACTTCCATGGGGCCTTCCAGAAGTTGTTGGAACTTTAGAACAAATGCATTGCTGCCGGAGGAGATTACTTCGAAGGGGACTAAAGTTTTATGTGTTAACTATCAATAAAAGCGCCTATGCTAAACAAGACTGGAAACTTATTTAAAGATCCTCGTACATAGAGACATGAACATATCTTGGATGAGGCTGGTTTGCGTCAACAGCACTAATGCTCTGGGCTAAGAAAAAATGAATCACTTTCTCGCCAGCAATGTGTAAAGAGTCTAGCAGCCTGGTTTTCTTAGGAAAGAAAACCAGTCAAAGAATAGGAAAACTATGAACAGAAACAGCTGCACTCAGTGTAAAAATATCTTCTTTCGCATCCTACTCGTTGCTAACGAGTTGGAGAATACACACACACAAACATATATTTAGAAATATACACGAAAAATACATATTATCTATCAATTTATGTGTCAGTTTATCTATCTGTCACAAAGGTTGAAATGATAGAAAAACAAAAACATAAAATATAAATCAAGCAAAAGCGAGAAACTGGTAGTGAGCAAACGCTGCTGAGTGCGTGGGCTATATTTATATATATTTATATATAGAGTATTACCGACTCATTGGCCTAGTGGGTAGAGTGTTCGCCAATGGTCCGGGAGACCTGGGTTCAATCCAAGGTCGCGTCATACCAAAGACTTTAAAAATGGTACTTGATACCTCCTTGCTTAACACTCAACAATATAAGTTACGTATCGAGAGTAAAGTTGAGCAATCCAGGGAAAAGAGTAGCACTCTCCCCTACACCTTGGTGTAGTAGCTATTGAAAAGCGAGCATTCTGGTCACCCTCGACTACGGTCGCCAACTTTACTTACTTATATATAGACAGAGAAAGAGAAAGACAGACAGAGATAGACAGAGAGAGAGAGAGAGAGAGAGACTTATTGACAGACAGAGTGAGAAAGAAGAGACGTACACCTTATGTAATGTTTGTCGTCGTACAAAATAGACACAATGACCACAGTTAAAATTTTGAAAATTGTTATTTGAATATTAAATAGTGCTAATTCAACAAAATATCAAAGTTATCCCTCAGGTGGGATAAAGGGAGTTGCCTACCGTAGACAGTGCTTTGTGGGATTGTAGGGACAGAAAGAACAGATACACGTGAGAGACAATAAACTCAGACTTGAATCGACAATAACACCACGGCGTGAATTTGACTGTTGCACAAAAAGTTAAACATCTTTTTTCCTGGTCATTAAACGTATGTCTCTGCCTTTAATTAAATAAACTTAATTGTTTTTCTGTACACTACGAAAGCATATCTTTTCAGTTTTATTAGCATAATTTCTTTGTCCTTAAAACGTAACATCATGTTTTGCCCACCGGTTTAGGAGAGGGAAAATTCTGACTTCAAACCTGTTAAACTTGACAACTGATATAGTGTGAAATCCAGCTCGAGCAGAGGATTTGAATATATATAGAGAGAGACAGAGACAGAGACAGAGACAGACAGACAGGCCGAGGGAGATGAAATAAGAGGGTGAATGCATATATATAGACACATGCACAATGATTTAGTGGTGGCATCTTTTGTACGTACAAAACGTTGGGGTTATATATGTATTTGATGTAACCAATTGAACGTAGCCTTAAGGCATTTAGTCCTTATATCCAATGAAGTTAGACATGGACGATTTGATATTAAAATAGAAAGGACTCTTTTAATAAAATTAACAGATTTTTCAGTCAGTTTAATATACAAAATTGTTATTCAAAGTAAACACAATGTGAAAATTGCTTAAAAAGACGATGATCGATTCTTCTGCAAGTTTTTTGTTCTGTTCTATTGAATATTGCAAAAGAGAATTATTCATCATAGCGTTGATTAATAATACTCTCATTTAAAAAAAAAAAAAAAGATAATTTTTTTTTAGTCAGTGATTAGCGTGAAAATTGGCACCTCAATATTTCTCTTAAAATATAGAATTGTTTATAAACACTCACAGTTCCACGCCCAAGAAACTAAACACACAAAGGGCATATATACACAAACGCGTGTGCGCGCATATATATATATATATATATATATATATATATATATATATATATATATATATATATATATATATATTTCTCTCTCCTTGTTTCTTCTCTCTCTTTCTCTCTCTCATTCTATATATATATACATATCTATATATATACATATATATATATATATATATATATATATACATATGTGTGTGTGTGTGTGTGTGTGTGTGTCTGTGTTTGTGAGAATATATATTGATGTATCTATGTGAGCGTGTTAATATAATATTTTCATAACACATACTCTGTTTTTCACGCTTCGAGTATATATATATATATATATGTATATGAATCCGTACATATTTTTTATAAATTAATCTATTGTTGATATTTCTGACAAACAATAATTTATTTCTTCAGATCCAATCCTGTTCAAATCCTGGAATCAAATTTGCCAATCTGCTGATAAAACACTACAAATTGCATAGTACGTGGAAGGAAGGTCTCATGAAGAAATTAATTATTTTTATTGTTTAGATGATTATTTTGTACACGTGGGTGGAATTATTCTATCATAAAAATTAAAAAAAAACATGCTGAATGAATACTTAACGAAAAATCATTCTTTTTTCCCCCTGTATATTCGGGTGGTAAACATTTTATGGTTCTTTCTACTTCAATCGATACATTTGTTAAAATAAGATGAAAGAAACTTTGATATACTTCGTTGGCGAAATTGTAGCAAAGATACTCATAGTGTAATTTATTTTTCCGTAACTTTATGTTTCACGCTGAGAGCTGTATCCGATACAATTAATTAAGGATACCGTGGCCCAGCGGTTAGGGTGTTCGCCAATGGCCCGGGAGACCTGGGTTCAATCCCAGGTTGAGTCATACCAAAGACTTTAAAAATGGAACTTGATACCACCTTGCTTAACACTCAGCATTATAAGGTACGGTTCAAGGGTAAAGTGGAGCAATCCTGGGAATGGAGTAGCGCCCTCCCCTACACCTTGGTGTAGTAGCTATCGAAAAGGGAGCCTTCGGGTCACCCTCGACTATGGTCGCTAACTTTACTTACTTTACTTACATTGATGTGGCGTTCACATTCTATCGAAGAATGAAGGCATTTATATGGGTTGTGATCTATAAATTATATTTTTAAGTAAATAATTTCGTATATATATATATATATATATATGGGTGTATTTGTGTGTGTGCCCATGCGTGCATGTGTGCGCGGGTTTGTGAAAGAGAAAGAAAAATAGAGAGGTAGGGAGAGAGAGAATTTGTGTGTGTGTGTGTGTGTGTGTGTGTGTGTGTGTGTGTGTGTGTGTTTATAGAGACAAGATGCTCTTTTATTAATTTTTTTCAAAATAGCATGTTGCATATTGTTCCCATTTAGGTTTTGCTCGGTGAGTTTTGTTAGTCAATTTAGAAGGCCATTTACCTCCCAACACTAACCATTCAAGTAAGACGAGCACTCGGGCGAAGGAATTTACGGCTGCCGCTCGCATAATGCAAAGCCCGTCGAACGAATTGAGCACTCTGGTATCCGGTAAGGTATAAAATGTAAACAAAGAAACGCTTCTACTTAATACCTTATAATTCCCTAGCTGACGTGGTACACTTGTTGTCCAAGCGGTCTGATACTAAGTCTAACGTAAAGTTGGGCGGGTTTCGATCCCAGCTTCAAGTGTCGTACGTGTCTAGCCAACTGAAGAGTTGTGATACAACGAAACAGACTGTCTGTGGAACGGTAAAACAAGGGCATTGCAACCGGAGGAGATTACTTCGGAGGGAACTAGAGTGTGTGTGTACTATCAATAAAAGTGACCATCAGAAAAAAGTCTGGAAACTTATCGTATGCCCCTCCTAAATATCTTAGAAACAAACCAAAAATTCTGCCATCCTTCTTAAACAAGTTGATCAATGTGTTAACTAATATTTACGGCCTTCAAGAAACATATTCGTCTCTCCTTTTGTCAATGCTTGGCTATTTGTTACAGTTCTAAATATATAGTCACCATAGAAAGAAAAATGCAACCATCCATCAACAAGATATTAAAATGGAACATGAAAAATGGTTTTACAATCACTAGCAATGAAACCAAATGAATACGCTACTGACAAAACCACAAAAAAGTCAACCCACCCTAAAGTACCTCTCACAGACAAATACATTCCCATTGAGACAGGTTTAGAGAAATTCGCCCAAAACATTACCAAACAAACAATTTAAAGGACCTCCTAAAAAACTGCAAACCAGAAGAAATATTAAGCTTTCTAAAAGAAACCAACAAAATCTACGCAAATTTAATAAGACATAACCAAAACCCATAATCTAAATCCTAAAACAAACACAAAAGACAAAATCAATTTAACCCTTCTGGCATTAAATGACCAACAGAGGTTGATATGCCGTTAAACAAAAGTCAGACTCAAGCTCAAACAAATACACAGACAAACCCATAGATCTGTTGAGAGTAACGGTTATTATCGTACAAAATACAATCGTTGACAAAAGTAAAAGTCCAGTACGTGGCTGTTGGCATTTCGTTTCACTCTAATGATCTTGTTAAAGGTCTAAATCGCTCCGTTTTCCCTCCAATTATTGGTTAATCTAAAATCTGTCTGAGTTGTGTAGGTTTGGTAACGTAACCAGGATGAGAGAAGGAAAATTGTGATTTTAAACCAGTTATACGACGCTTAGAAATTGTCCTAATATTGCATCCTTTCAGGATCGGTCAGGTAGCAAAAATGCTTACACAAGCGTAAAGATATTCGTTTGCCCTCTCTGTATCACACGACCTCTCTCTATCTCTCTCTCTCTCTATATATATATATATACAGGGAGAGAGAGAAAAAGAGGGAGATATATTAAATATAAACAGTTTAATAACAGTATATTAAGAGAAATGCGATCAACTATCCACAGATATACAAAACAGCATATTGAATCTGGACTGATTATAAATGTATTAGTCTTAAGTTAGCATTCAGCAACGTGTTTAAATACTTGAGTCATTTGATGATAAGTGCGTAAACGTGTGAGTTATCAAACTGACTCTCGTATGAAGCCAACTATCAGCATTGCGGGTGTTGGCTGTGTCTCTCAGTACCAGTCGATCAATTTTCTTCTCGCGGTCCGAACACCTACTAACATTTCACATCAAAATCCGACCTATCTAATTATAATCCAAATCTATTCTTACGCTGAAAACACATCTCAGATTATCTAGTGTTCTAATTCATTTCAAAGAGTCAGTTCATTTTCTAACAAGAATTCCATTTCGTCCCTGTATCGTACGATGCAACCCAAAACAATATTTGAAATATTATTAACACATATCTCGCTTTTCTCTTTAGCCATTTTCGAAATCAACAAAACAGGCTGACCTCCCGGTATACGGAATTACAGCAGTGTCTTCTCAAAAATCAACATGTTCACTGGGAAAGTTATAAAAATCCGATTTTGCACATTAACCCAATCCAGACGGGTGTGAAGAAAATTATGACAACGGTATTCTCATAAACAATTTGACCAGTTATCTTTTCGTTGCATTTTGAAAGATTCAGTAACAATGACAAAAATGTCAGTGTCACCACCAAATGAGAGAACCATTCCTTTTGTCTATTTGTAAAGCACATCATATTGGCAACAGTTCCTTTCTAGGGTGCATCGGCTGTGATTATTTGCTCCATCTTTCCTCTCAATATAAATGAATCCTTTGTAGAAATCTACTAAAGTTGTGTTCGCTCGAGCACGTATTTACTTGGTGATTCGAAATACAGTTAGACTCTGTGAGGCTCAGAATCGGTTCCTCCGAAAGCCATCCTGATTTTTCTTCAGAATTTTCTAGGTTACAAATTGGGTACGATTGAGAAGCAGGATTTTAAATACCTAAGTAGCTATAGGAGTAAGAATTACGAGGTGCATTCTATAAGTTTCCAGACTTTTTTTTAACAGGCATTTAAAATTGTCGTAGACTCTTGCAAATTCACTATGTTATTGCTATACATCTTATGAGATGACTGACCGATTCTTATGATTTCGGGTTCAAACTGAACAGCTACACCAGCAATTGGAATACACCCTACTAAAGCCTGATTGTCACAGCTGGTGAATTTCAAAAATGCAATCTGGACGTGATTTTACAAGAACGATATGCAATAAAATTATGTTTTAAACTTGGCGAAAATGCCATAGAAACGTATGGAATGCTTCAGATTGCTTTTGGACTATCTTGCATGGATCGAGCATCAGTTTTTCTGTGGCATAAGAGATTCAAGGAAGGCAGGAAGTCTGTGAGGGATGATGAGTGGTGTGGGAGGAGTAAGGTTGTCAATACACCAGAGTTGATTGGCCAAAGGGTTAGGGTTAGGGTTACTATGTTGAGGTTTTAAGGGAGTTCAGGAAGAGATTCCTAGGAAAGAGGCCAGCACTCTTCAAATGGGGTCAGTTGCATTTCCACTTGGAAAATACACCAGTCCACAACTCCATCCTTGTCACAGACTATTTGACCAAGATGGACATCCAGACACTTCCTCATGCTCCCTATAGTTCACTCTTGCTCTCTGTGACTCTTAGTTATTCCCTAAGCTCACAGGCTGTCGTTATTGTACAATTGAGGAAATGAAAGAGGCTGTGACGAAGGTCATTGACAGGCTAACACAAGAGAACTTCCAAGGAGCCTTCCAGAAGTTGTTGGAACGGTAGAAGAAGTGCATTGCAGCCGGAGGAGTTTACTTCGAAGGGGACTAGAGTTTCATTTATGTACTATCAATAAAAGTGCCCATACGAATAAAGACCGGAAACTTATTTAATCATCCTCGTATGCCTCTGCACTTCCGAGTGATTTGAGGTCACCTTTTTTAGGGAAGTGGGGATACAGCTTTTTATCCATTTCTCTTCTCTTTTTTTTTTTTTGCATAATCGAAGAACGTCGGTAAATTTTTTGTCTTCAATACTTTCGGAGATATTTCGTCGATGCCTGCAGCTTTTATGCTTCTTAATTATTTCTGTTCTGCGTCAAGTTCTTCTTTTGTAAACTGATGTCTACTTAATGATCTTTTTCTAGGTTTATCAGTTATTTCAGGAATTTTTCCTATAGATTCTTGAAATGTTCTTTCATATGCTGAAATCTTTTTTTGGCTTATAGTTTAAATTTTACGATTGAAGTACTTTAGTTTCCGTGTATCTAATTTACTGTCTCCCATGCTAATCGTGGTTGACTATCTCTTACATAATTTCTTACTTCATTGATGTATCCTTGTATGTATTGTAGTTGTTCTTTTTGGTATATTGTAAAATACAGCTTGGCTCACAATATGAGACAAGGTAAAAATTCTCACTGTGCCGTAAAGAAAGTTATGCGCCGGAAGAGATTGACCTATGAACTGCATGATAGTTATTTCCGCTCGACGACAATCACACAGGCCATTCCAAATGAGCGGAAGTAACACATCCCAATCGTCTGAGATCGGGAAGATTGCAGAGGCGTAGACGCGTGTCTTTATCTCTGCGTGGGAGTTTGAAGGTAATATAAGGCCGACGAATTGAACAGAAGAAGATAGAGAAAAAGGATCCCGCTGTTCACGAAACCTCTCTCGTTGTTACGCAGTGTGCGTTGTCTCGGCCATCGTCTCCTGACATCGGAAAGCTCAAGCCTCATCGATGAACGATCCTAATTCCTCTCCTGACTGCTCCTACTTCACACAAGCGTCCGTCGAGAAAATATATATATTGTTATATGCAAATTCCGTGTTGTCATTTGTTTGACCAGAGGGCGGAACGTAACAATATGATAGTTCTTTCTGCATGTTGCCACTTGTTTTTTTTTTTATTAAGTAAGGATGCATTTTACACATTATCTCGTTTTTACCTGCTTGTTATATCCCGATTGCGAATTGGTCATACAAGGCTTACTCACTCTTTCATTTTGAAACAGGAACCACAACCACAGTGTTCAACCTGCCAGATAAATTGCTCGGCTAAACGCATTCTTATAGAATGAAGAACTTTCGCTTTTATCAGAAAGCGATTTTTCAAAGTAAATAACTTAACCGATCTGTTCGAGAACGTCAAAATAAATGACATTCTGTCCTTCCTGAGAGAGACAGAGTTGTTCCAAAAAAATTTGACAACTTAAAACTGGTTAATCTTGTGAAAACAAATGAAATCCTGCTTATAGAACATTCTACCAACCTTAATATTCGTTTTGAAATCTTTGGTTGAATATGTATGTATATATAGACAGACTTTGGCGTTGAATGACCTACAAAGGTTGATATGCCATAAAACCCAAACAACCAACAACCAACAACCTGCTTTGACTCACATGAGACTCTACATTTGACTTATAGTTTGGTTAGTACCCACTCTGCTGTAACTCCTATGTGTGTGGTGACAATATTTTGAGGACCCATTATATCTTGTGATTTTAACTGTTTTTTTTTCTTTTCTAATTTCCGCGTAAAATCAGATGTATATTTGCTTAGAGGATTCTATGATTAGAAAATACTTCAAAAGTGATGTGTGCCACACAGTTCAGCACGTTATTTATCCACTTCTGGTCAATGTGTACATAGTCCAGCTGTTCTTTAACATTATTTTGGAAGGTGTAGGTCCACAGTTTTTGATCCCTTTAGGAATTAATTGTTTCATCATTGAAAACTGTAAATATAAAAAAAAAATCTGGGATTTCTGTTTGGCAACTTACGAAAACTAAAGTTATTTCCATCTCTGCTTATTTGAGCTTTCATGTCTCCACTGATGATTCGAACGTTAGTTTTTAGGAATATGTCGATCAGGGGAAGAAAGTTTGGTTTCGTTTCGTTTAGTTTTATGGCACATCAAAGATTTTGGGTCATTTAATGCCAAATCGTTTTTTTACATATTTAGTAAATATATGATTATTATTTTTAAACGATTTGGAGCTCATTTTTCTCACTCAGTAATATGGTTTCAATTGTTTCTGTCACATACAGATAGACAGTTAAATGTAAAAACTATTCTATTTCAAACAATTCATTTTAGCATAAGTAGACGTTAAATGTAAACAGTTTTATTTCCAACAATTCAGCTTAGAAGGTTAACAAATTTAAATGCTTTCAAGTATTGCTATATATCAATTACAATTCAATTAAACAACTGTTATTTGTTTACACATAGTTAAACGTAAAAAAGATGTATCCCCAAATACTTAGATAAGTATAAGTATACTGTTTAAATGTTAAACAGTTCTATTTGTCCCCTTGAGAGGATCCTATCAGGTTATTCCCCAGCCAGAGAGGACTTTGGGGCGATAACAATGGAGAGGTAATCCGTATTCTCCAAAGCTTCTGCATTAATCAGGCCTTACCATGTGACTGTTTAGTGTCATAGCTATGACATTCATTTGGTGTTTTGGAGGTGCCCGTGGTGTAATGGTTATCGTCGTAGGAAATGGACACGGCGACACGAGTTCAAGTCTTGGACGAGACTGATTGCACTTCTAAGTTCTAAGCCTCAGCCAAATTTTAGATTTGTCATAAACCTCTTCCCTGCATAGAAGTTAAGACAAAAAACTAAACTATTTTTTTCTTTAATAAAAAATGTTTATAAAGTGCTATTCACACACACACACACACACACACACACACAAAATGTTTAGCTATGAATCTTCCTTCTGGTTGAGGCTAAGGCCTTTCTGAATGACCCTCACATGTTTTTATTTATTCTTATAATATACAGGAGGTGCATGTGGTGTAATTGTTATCGTCGTAGAAAATGGACACGGCGACACGAGTTCAAATCCTGGACGAGACTAATTGCACTTCATATAGCACTAATACCCTTGGAAAAGGTATGAATCCAATTATTCTCCCTCCAGCTATGGGTAAATAGTAGGTTCTTCAGACTTGGTGAGGCAACTTGTCTAGGAAAAGGAAAACTCTGAATTCAAACCTGTTAAACTCCGCTGAAAAATTGACCTTGTGTCATATCCTGCCCGAGCGGAGGGGTTGGTAAATAGGATTAGGTGTTTCATCCCTATGAAGAGATACAATAACTGTATTCTATATTACCAACCAACCTGTCCATCGTAGAAAGTGGTGATATTCGTTGCATTGCAAGTGAGACTGTAGCAAGAGTGTAGAAATTTTGGTAAGGAACTGGTGATCCTGTTTCAACGATAAGCAGCGGCCCACTGGTGTCCATTATAAAAAAGAGCCCCACAGGAGATTCTCTCTTTTGGTTCCATGACCAACAACTGTTAGCATCAGGTCCATCGTAGCAGCCCCTTGACGGCATACTTATTTGGTACCTTCCACCACCGGGACCCAAGGGCGACGAACGCACGTGCTAAGTTAAAAGGAACAGGACACACATAGTTAAGTTCCAGCAGGCATTTTATCTGCAAACCTACTTCACTAGTTTACCGTATCAAACCTACTTTACCTTCAACCTTACAACCTTCACAACAAACCTAACCATATTTTACATCTTGAACTCTTCCTTGAACTCTCTTTTGTGAACTGTTACTTACACATTCGTTGTTTATTCCATTTGGTGTAAAACCTTGTTTATTGTTGTGGTTGTTGTATATAAATTTTGTTGCAGTTATAAGTCGTTCGTCCCTTTCTTCAAAAGCTGTCTCCAAATCTGTACTGCTGGTTGAGTACGGTTTATTCTTTTACAAACGTAGGAATAAACCGGGATTTTCAGGGCTTAATAAAATCCCAATACTATCAAGTGATTTTAAGGTATGGGTTTTTCTATGCCAAGACAAAAGCCCATCCATTATCGCTATACATTTATTTTAATTTTAGTTCTCTATGGTAATATTTCAGTTCTTTCACGCATATAATGTCTATATTAGGCTCAGCAGCAGATGCTGAAATCTCGGGGAGTTAGTTTATTATGGTATTAAATTACTGTTTAAATGTTTAAATTAAATCCAAACATTAAGCCCTCTTGATTTAACACCTCTTCTTTCCCAACAATCTTCACCATAAACTGAATAATTTGTTTTCAACAAAGACTTTCATTCGCAGGCGAAGACACTAATTCTTTTATTCCTTGTGTCAATATGAGAAATAAAAATAGTTGTCCCTTGTCGACGCTTGCAATATTTTATTCTCTTTCACTCGGCCTGTTTTTTGCCCAGTCAGCTGAGGCTGTAGAATACACCGACTGCTTCTCTGCAGAGGGCTAAGACCCCACCAACGAGTTTCCTGGATATGACACTAAACAATCTGATGGTGAGGTTCCATCTATGCTGGAGCTTTAGGAAATGCGGAGTACCCCTTCATTGCCATCGCTCCCAGGTCCACTCTGGCCCGGAGTAGTAGCACCTGATAGGGCACTATCTATGGGTTGAATATAACTAACAGCATACTTATGCTAAAATGAATTGAGTAAACTGAATAGCTTGAAATAGAAACGTTTTTGACAATTAAACCGTACTTACACTTAAACTGCGTGCTTATGCTTAACTGAATTATTTGAAATTGAACTGTTTTTCGATATTAAAACTGTATTTACACTTAACTGAATTATTACATATAACTGCTTAAATACTTTGAAATGGAAATGTTTTTGACAATTAAACTGTGTACTCATGTTAAACTGAACTGTTTTCAATAGAACAGATTATTTACATAAAATGGATTTGGCGTTAAATAACCTACAAAGGTTGATATGCCATAAAACCAAACAAACCAAACCAATCGGCCTGTTTTGAAGAAAGAAGTTAAAGAAGTCTTAAACTGGGTAGAAATTAGAAGTTCCCCTTTACAAACGCCAAAACATGAACATAAAATGTGACCACTGACAGAAATAAATAATGGAAGGTCAGGATATCCATTCTTTTTTATTGGTTTCATTATATGTAATAAATTACTAGAAATAAGCTTTCCTAACTTATCCACATAAAAACAAAAATAAACCTGCTAGAAACCGGCGATGAAATACACATGGTATTCAATTCTCTGAGGCAATATTCGAAGAATTCCAAATATTATTAGTTCGTCGACATATTAGGTTCAAATTTATTCTTTTTGACGCGGCCAGTTTTGAAGAAAGAAAGTAAAGTTTTAGATGGAATGGGAAATTAAAAACCCTTCGTAGAAAAGGTCAAATAGATGTCGGGTGTTGGTTTCTATTTAACGACATATCAGTCTTCGTAGTTAACTTAATTCTATTAACCCAACCCCTCCGCTCGGGCAGGATATGACACTAGGTCAATTTTTAAGCGGAGTTTAACAGGTTTGAATTTAGAGTTTTCCTTCTCCTAGACTAGTTGCCTCACTAAGGCTGAAGAACCTAGTCTGCCCTACTATTTACCCATAGCTGGAGGGAGAATAATTAGATTCATACCTTTCCCAAGGATGTTAGTGCTATGTGAAATGCAATCAACCACGTCCAGGATTTGAACTCGAGTCGCCGTGTCCATTTCCTACGTTGATAACCATTACACCATGGGCACCTCCTTTGTAGTTAAATTAATGCCTAATCCTCTTTAGATACGCGCGTGTGTGAGTGATTTGTAAATAAACAGCTTATTGGTAATATTTTTTAAACGTGTAGCTCATTTGTCTCCACACAGTAGGTTAGTTTCAAGTAGTTCTCGTTCGTTTACTCATAGTTTCTGAGAATGTGTGTGATAACACGTCTCTTCAAGTCAATAGGATATTCTCCATATTTTAGCCGATCTCAGTAACGCTGTGATGTGTATCTCTCAATTCCTTATCAGAGTTTCATTTCTTCCAGTTACAATTTCAAGCCCTTAAGGACTTCTGCTTAGTCCTCCAATTGTTGCTGGTTTCATCATCACCTTGATGTTCTACAGCTTTCTGGCAAGATTAAATTATATCTCTATCCTTTAGCTTTCTTTTGTTGTATATATATATATATATATATATATATATATATATATATATATATATATATATACAATCAGCCGAAAAAACTTTAGGCACAAAAGTATCCAAAGATTATTACAGATCTCCCTCTTCGCCAAATATTTTTAAACATAGAGATTATTATAATTTATTTCCCAACGTTTCGTGCCCGTCACATTTACTGGAAGGTTAATTTTGTGTTATCCTTCTTCTACTCATCAGTTCCTTAACAAGGCTATACCTCATATATAAATATACCTCATCCACAACCCTGCAATATATATATATATATATATATATATATATATATATATATATATATATATATATATATATATATATATATATAATATATATATATATATAAACTTCTCGTTCAGCACATGTAAAACGTGTGCTTATTATTGTAAAAAAGCATTGGTCATTAATAAATACAATTATTCAGAGAGCCAGCGAGCGAACGAGCGAGAGGTGGGGGGGAGAATAATTGTTTTGCTCATAATTAACAAAAAATGTTTAACACAAAAGTTGCGGGACGTAATTGGCCCATAATTACTTTACAAAATTAGCTTAACTTTCATAGTCACAGAGCTAATAAGAGAGAAACTCACGTCGTTTGTTAATCAAATGCTACAACTGTTACCGTCTGATTACTCTGTGTGTAGACACTTAAGCCCCTCCGCTTCAGAGTAACTGTATCCCCAATATGATTAAAGAAAACGACTCATGTAACAAGAATTTCTTCTGATTCTGAGTTGTTCTCTAATGTACATTAATTAAATCAACACCAAACAATTTTGCTTAATCATGCTTTTTAGTTTCTTCACGATTTTTCTTAGTCTATGATTTTTGTTGTTGCTATTGTTTTTTTGTTTTTTTTGTTGTTTATTTTAGCTACGTTTCGGGTACCATCCAACCTTTTGGGAATGTCATTTTTATTCTGGTAGGGTGATATTTTATTTTTCTTTCAGTATGGTCATTTACATACCTTTCTCTAGAAATAAATTTTAAATGCGTTCTTAGGACTGATGACTTCCTACAACAACACGAACTGCATAAACTCCGGTTTCTCTTTTCATATCAGTCAGGTCATTCACAGTGAGCCCAAATTAATCGCCTGTTCCCTACTTGATAATAAGCTATCAATAAAGAACTACTCATACCTGTCATTGATATACTAATTGAGATATATGAGCAAAGTATGTTGGCAGATTTTTTCGCTAATAATTCCCTTTTTTGATTATTTTGACTTCATTCTACATTGGGTTACATTGGCCTGGCGGGTATAGTGTCCGCCAATGGTCCGAAAGACCGAGGTTCAATCCCAGGCGGTGTCATACCAAAAACTTAAAAAATGGTACTTGTTGCCACCTTGCTTAACACTCAGCATGCGAGGTACAAATCAAGAGTAAAGTGGAGCAATCTAAATAACGGAATAGCCCCCTCACCTATACCTAGTTGTAGTTGCTAATGAAAAGGGAGCTTTCAGGCTACCCTCGACTGCGGTCACTAACTTTACTTTTATGACATTTTAATCGTCGTTAGATAAGTGTTTATTTTCATCCATGTCCAATTGGTTAATAGCCCTCTACCAATTCCTGACTGGCGATATTCATCCACGCTGGGTTCGATTTGATTTTGTTGCTTTGTTTAATAGCATATCTATTTTCAAGAGTAATTTCAACGCCAGAACATCCCTTGCAGAATCACATCAGTGATACCATTTAACCCACAGATAAGGGGAGTATTTTTTCTTAAAAGTACTAAACCTAAACTGAAAGAAGTAGCGAGAGTGTAGTTCAGCACTTTACCTATTAAGACACGGAGATCCTTCCGTGTGCTTAATGACAATGATCCAAGTCTGTTTTCCCGTAGAACCATGCTGTGAATTCAGAGAACATTTCTTGTCGGAAAGAATAACCAACAATCTACTTTTGGGAATATTTAAATTTATCATTTCTTCTATCCATAATACCCGTGTCTATCGGAGAGTAGCTCAATGGATGAAACAATTATGCGGAACCGTTTTTACACATATGAGCTTCTCAATGACTAGGCACCAAGTCATACTAACTTTTTAACTCCTATGACTGTTTGGTCACAAAATCGAGCCTATTCCAATCCCAGTTGTGGTCACAGATTGGTCCCAGGTTCATCTGCTCGTCACTTAAATTCATCCAATTCTTTAGTATACTTTCCTGTTCAAAGTAACTCTCACTTTATTTCTGCAATAGATTTCGCCAATCTCCCATATAACAAAAGCATGGATGGTTTGATTTTCATCGATAAAGTACATACGCTCCGTACGCTATGTTCAGCGTGGTTGTAAGCATTTCAATTCATGTTTATACCTTTGGAAAAGGGATATATACATGTATACTCAACACATCTAAAATCCTAGCGTAGACGGGGCTCTCTACCTACGCTAGAATAACTGGTCTAGTAAAGGATTTGATTCTGGGCTTGTTGGATTGTAATTCGTTGTGAAGAATTTTGAACTCAAGAAACTCTATCAGGTTTACTTTCTGACTTAATGAACCACATCGATGCGGATAGACGAACATTGTTTCATACGTGATCAATTGTTAAATAAGCCAGAAAACTTGTATCAAAGCAAGAGTCAGTTAATTTGCTATTTATCCGTATTGGACTTTATTTTGCTTATCCGTTTTTTTTTCTTTGTTCAATAGCATATCAACATTCATTGGTTATTTTATATCAAAGCCATCCTTTTGGAATAACTTTAATAAAGGCAGTTTTTAACCCATTACTGAAAGATAAAGTGGTTCATATTATACGCAGCGGGAAATGACCGAAATAGAACGCAAAAGCATGACTGGAGTTTGAACTCGCTTCTTGCAATTCCACAGTCCAGCTCGTTAGCAACTACGCAACGGAAACAGCTTGTTACCCTCATTTGGTACCCAGTGAGATACGAACCCACTATCAATGATATGGTAGCCTATACCACTTACCTTTACATCATTCTAGATGATTTTGAAAACTAAGAGTAACTTAGGTTTAACTTAAACAGCAAATATGGAGGTCCGAGTGAAGTTCATATTTATCTTTCACAAGTAAGTGGTTTGCGTGAGTAGCTTACGAAGAATTATTGAACTCATAGATGCCAAGTTTTTTTTACCAAGATTAACTTAGTCTATGATTTAGTTTCAAAGTATGACGTACTCATGGAGGATTTACTTATTTGATCAAGGTATGCTTACTAAGCTCGCATTATACCATGCAAGGCTTTGTACTGTTTATTATTAGTTTCTTAACAATTCTTTAGTATATCAAGAACGCCTATCTTTAAAGGATTTTTAAAAAGTTTGCTTTTTAACGTATTTATTATAATGTGTTTATTTATCAAGCTTTTTTGATAATTTGAATCTTTGATAATGTATAATAGATAAAAGATTAAAGATAACAGACGATTTACAAAGTTGTTTATTTTCTCTGAACCTGCCATTGGTAAATCCGTAATATACAACGGTCAGTAGTGAAGAGATAAGTTCTTTTTTTATATGGATGTATGGAGTATCACAATATTTTTATCCAAAATATCCTGACTACTGAACAGGAAAAAAGAACGTGGGACCAAATGGACCTCCATAGTAAACATCAGCCAGACCTTTAGCCTCTTCGGTTCTTTTTAAACTTATATTTTTCTGTTTTCCATATACTTGTTCATTAGATTTATTGAAAAAGTTAACAATATATTACTAACAAGTTTTTTTCGGATATTTTTTTTTATATCAGTAAATACAGTGCATGATAATATCTTTATCAGAGTAAAGCAATTACAAGAAATTCTAACGAAAGTCGGTATAAAATTTATCAAAGAAATTGAAGTCATAGAAATTCTAGGCTAACTCATAACAGAATGGAAGTTCTCAGTTTGCCGTAAACGTTATTTTTTATCAATCAAAAATCTTTGTCTGAGCATGACAGTTAAATAAATTCATTAGTGAGGCTCTAGTTTTATAGCTTCACGAAATGTAGAAACCAGTCTTCATTGATATGAATACCAGATTTATATGGAACCAGTGTTGTAGTTTTTGCAAAGATACAATGTATTTGACTAATACTTTTGTATTTGAAGAGGTTTAAATTGATAATGACTTACATGTACATGTTGGTTCTAAAACATTGATAAAACTAGATTTGAAGAGCTTACCAGTTAAACATATGCGGACTTTATAATAAAAAAATTGCTCTAAAAACGGTGATACTGCACTTACGTTTAAAAAGCGTACCTGTTTAAATGATTTGGAAGATAGATTTTGGTATTTGTTTATAATTGAAGGAAAACATTTGTAAACTTATTTAATCATGAAAGATTCCACTAAAATGCCACCGTAAATCCGACAAATGAATCAAATAAACAAACAAATGATTGATTAAATGCTTGATTTTTGCGGCATGTAGGCTTGTCTGGATTAGTTTATGCCTAAATGTTGGTGAATTGTGATAATTGTACTTTAATATCAACATTTTTGTATTGTTTCTTAAGGGGACATCTCCACTCTAGAAGGAACCCCTCTTAAACTAGTAGACAAATTCACTTACCAAGGAAGCAGCGTCGAATCAACCGAAAAGGACATCGAAACTAGGTTAACGAAAGCATGGACAGCTATCTATAGGCTATCGATTATATGGAAATCAGACCTAACCGATAAAATGAAACGCAGTTTCTTCCAGGCAGCAGTCACATTGATACTGCTACATGGCTGCACTACATGGACGCTAACAAAACGGCTGGAGAAGAAGCTAGACGGCAATTACACAAGAATGCTACGTGCAATCTTGAACAAGTCCTGGCGGCAACACCCCACAAGACACCAACTGTACGGCCACCTGCCCCCTATCACGAAAACTGTTCAAGTTAGACGAGCCAGACATGCAGGACACTGCTGAAGAAGCAGGGACGAACCCATAAGAGATGTACTCTTATGAACCCCCACACATGGCCGTGCAAAAGCAGGACGACCAGCACGAACATACATACAACAGCTATGTGAGGATACGGGATGTTGTCCTGAAGACCTATCAAGGGCAATGAACGATAGGGAGGAGTGGCGAGAGAGGGTCAGGGATATTCGTGCTACCAGCGTGATATGATGATGATGATTTTGCGCGCAGTCATACCGAATAGGATTAATGTTTAAACGAGTGGATTTAAGCAATACGTGGAACTCTTAGCATTACTTTAACATCAGGTCAGAGTTGTCCTCTTTATGAACGGGTATTTCAAACTACCGAGATTTTCAGACCTGGGCCCTTACCATCAAATGCAGTTTAGTGACGTACATAGGATACTCCTCTTTTAAGGGATCTAATTTTTCAGCACGGTATAAAATCAGAGTATTAACAGATCAGAAAATCATCAAAATTCACAATGTAATGGGGATAATTATATTTTACAAATAAACTTTTAATACTTTCTAAATCTCATACCGGCCTATTGATCTTGTGGTAGAGTGTTCGCTATTAGCCCGGGAGATTGGAGTTTAATCCAAGGTCGTCATAGCAAACATTCAAAAATGGTAGTTGGTACCTCCTTGAGTAACACTCAGTATTATAAGATATGTATCAAGGGTAAAGTGTGAAAATCTAGGGAAAGGAGTTGCTCCTTACCCAGCATCTCGTTGTAGTAGATAATTAAAAGGGAAAACTTGAGTCGCCCTCAACTACGTTCACTGCATTTTCTTTTCTTATATCATAGCAGGTACCCACCAGGTTGATGAATCACAAAGTAATTAATAAAATTGAGAAAAACTATAGTTTGGTTAAATTCTATTTTGAACATGTAAAGTTATTAAACTGAGATTTTTTTGTTTGGTGTAAAATGCTAATAAAGATTGGAACGGTCAATTTATCCCTTGGTTAATGAAATTGTTGCTTTTGAAGCATCGAAATAAAAACCAAATCGACCACTTCAAGTTGGAGAACAACAAAAAGATTCAGATTCAAGATGTCCCTGAACATATGAGTTGCAGGATCACAGGATCCTGGATTAGAGCAGTACATCTATATTATTATTATTTACTCCCTCAGAGTTTTTCACGTCAGCGTTAGCTGATGGTTTTTCACTGGAGTTTGAGTGACAGCAAGTATCCTCAAGTCTCCAGGACTCTTCTTAGTATTCTGGCCGTTCTCTATAATTCAGTCGTTTGGATAGTCTCCACTAGTTCGCCAACTTTCATGTCCTCCAGCCCCTTTAAAAATCCTCAAGTTTCTGTTCCAAACGCACCAATTACAATTGGTATAAATGTCACCTGCATGTTCCACAGCTTTTTCAATTCCCTAGCAAGATTGATGTTCTTATCCTTCTTTTCACATTCTTTCAGTTTTATTCTGTGGTCAGCCGGGACAGCAAAATCGACTATTTTGCAAGTTCTTTTATAATTATTATTATTATTATTATTATTATTATTATTATTATTATTATTATTATTATTTTCTCTGTGAGGTTCTTTTAAAATCAACTGTAAATTGTGTTTTTCCATCAATAAAGTGCCAACCATTCTATTCGAGTCTCCGACCAGTTCAAAGTATTCGACCTGGTTTTAACTGTGATGCATTCCGGATGATTTTGATACTAATTTGACTTACGATTCTCTCTGTTTCTTTTTATACCTCTTGGGGACTGTTTAAAGAACATGGATTTTATCTGTTATTACAGTCAATGTTAACATTTTCAGTTTTCTATCATTGGTCCAATTTTCTCTTCCTTCAAATTTCTGTCAATAGTCCGATAGAACAGTGGTAATCTTCGAGAGGAAAAGTTTTTTTTTGTTAAATTAACCCTTGATTAATTTTACTCTCAAGATGTATTCTCCCTTCATCACCTTTCTTATACTGTCATATATATATATATATATATATATATATGTAAACACATACAATTCAGTTTAGCATAAGTACGCAGTTTAAATGTCAAAACAGTTCTATTTTAAACAATTCAGTTTAGCATAAATACGCAGTTTAAATGCAAAAATTAGTATAGTCAATGAAGCAATGTTTAGTTCGATTTAACCCAGAGATAGGACCCTTATCAGGTGCTACCACTCCGAGCCAGAGTGGACCTGGGGGCGATGGCAATGAAGGGGTACTTTGCATTCTCCAAAGCTCCAGCATTACTGGAAGCTCACCATCGTTGGTGGGGGTATTACCCTTCTGCAGATAAGCAGTCGGTGTATTCTACAGCCCCAGCCGACTGAGCAAGCGGTTTATTTAACACGAAAGTTAAAATTTTAAAAGACACTTAACGGCAGTATATATCCCATTATAGGGCAATTAATTGTCTTCATACCTTTTCAAAGTTATTATTTCGAAAGGAAACGTAAAAGCGCGACGGCACTTCCTACGCGCTTATTACGATTGTGCAGTCCTGTTCGTAAACCATTACGCAACGGAGACTCCTTCCATTATGCTATATATCTAAAGACATGTGGATTGTGGTACATGGAAAACATAATGAACTGGTTATTATCTGTTTCATCTAGAATAGAATGTTTATGCATCTAATTTATACGTACCAATGAAATTGAATGCATAACAGCTGTACATGGCATATGCAATTGAAGCGAAAAAGGCTGGCCTTCATGGTGTATCTTTAAGTCATCCTTATTTTCTTTCCCTGTTCACCTCCACTCTCGGGCAAAAAAACAAACAAACAAACTATCATTCATATCTCGATATCCAGGATATGTCTTCATTCGTGTCATTAAATTGCGTAAATTCTAATACTGATTTTTCTATTATATTCAATGACATCTCTCTAACGATCTCCATATCCTTTAAACGGATGCCGTAAAGCGAAAACTATTCTTTTTTAGTCACTTTTCCGTCAAATTAAACTGACACTCCACAATACCATTCATGACATATTTCTATTATTCATTTAGTATTCTAAACTCGCTTCTGGGACATTTCCCTTTCAGATCACAGATTTAAACAATGGTTTAAAGTTACTGTAATTATCTTGCAAAAAATTCTCGGAACTTGCTTATAAAATTAACGGAAATCTTATGACGTTTTATAAAGGCGAAAATATTATCTTGAGCCTATTGCAGTCAATTTTTCTGCGGTTGATTTTTTTGGTGGATAAAGCAAATAGATATGAGTTAGACTGTGGAAGAAAGGTAATTCTATTTGCCAACCCCTCCGCTTGGGCAAGATATGACATAAGGTCAATTTTTAAGCGGAGTTTAACAGGTTTGAATTCAAAGTTTTCCTTCTCCTAGACTAGTTTCCTCACCAAGGTAATATAACGATACGAAAACAATAGCAAAATTTTGAATGGTTTAGTATATTTACCCAAACCCTCCGCTCGGGCAGGATATGACACAAGGTCAATTTTTTAGCGTTTAAGAGTTTATCAGGTTTGAAGTCAGAGTTTTTTAAGCGTTTAAGAACTTATCAGGTTTGAAGTCAAAGTTTTCCTTCTCCTAGACTAGTTGCCTCACTAAGGCTGAAGAATTCAGTCTGTTCTACTATTTACCCATAGCTGGAGGGAGAATAGATGGATTCATACCTTTCCCAACGGTATTAGTGCCATGTGAAATTCAATCAGTCTCGTCCAGGATTTGAACTCGAGTTGCCGTGTCCAATTCCTACGACGATAACCATTACATCACGGGCTACTCCTGTGGAAGATAGGTAATTGTCGTTCGTTCGTTCATTGTCTCTTCATTTAAATGTTATTGGCAAAAACGGAGAGTCGTATCTCTTGATGCTAACTTATATTGTTTTGTATGGTTCATCGTCACTTTCCTCCTCTTTTTCTGTCGTTTGATCTTTTCCCTACAGTCCCCTTGCGGATTTGAAGACATTTCCTCCTGGCGGTTGCTAACCTACTACTGCGATTTTTTCTCTTCAATGACTTTAACCTGTAGCCATGTTTATCATCAAATTTTATCTACCGAATCCGAAGATAACAGCAAACTCTTATTCAATGCTTAAAGTGCAATCGAACTATGTATCTGCTTAAAAATGTCAGTTATGAAAAGAAATGACCCAATTTTTAAACCATGACTATTTAAGAAGATGTAACATTATTCAAAATAATAAACATAGTGACAAGTAATTCCTAAATAACCTTGAATATTTCATGTTGGCATTTTTATAAACAACTCGCAGGGCTACCTGTACGTTCTGTGTGTTATATCAAAATAATACCAGGAATTGTCGAGCTCAGTGGTCAGGAGTTATAGAATACGCTGACGACATCTTTGTAGAGGGTTGGGACCCTTACCAAACCACTATCCTAGATATGGCACTGAACCATCTGGTAATGTGGAGTGACACTTAATTACCATTGATCCCAGGCCCTCTCTGAACTGAAGTCGTAGCACCTGATAGATTCTATCTAGAGATCAAATAAAAACTGTGCAAACGAATGTTTTTTTTTTAAATTGAATTCTCCGAAATAAAACTTTTGGCCTTTTAACTGTGTGCAAAAGATTACTTATATCGAATTGAATTGTTAGTGATAAATAGCAATACATGTAGCAATACATATATATTTATATATATATATATATGTATTATTTGGTCCAGTTAAACCGGAGTTGGGAGTAATTCCATCTGGACAAGAAATCTATTCAAGAGTGAACATTGAAATTTTCCTGGTAAAGAGCTCAATGTAAGAGACATTACAGAGCAATAATTTCATTAAGAAAAAAACTTTTTTTCTTAATGAAATATATATATATATATATATATATATATATATATATATATATATATATATATATGGGGGGGGTTGCCGGATAATCTGAGAAATTTATGTAATTTCGTAACTTAACAACCTGACCAATTTTTGTTCAAATGATCTCAAAATCTTTTCCTGCATGTGCAAAATGAACTCAAAATACGAGACTTTATATTTAAATAATTTTTCTTATCCAGTAAATGTCATAAATACACGAAAAGAAAAAAAACGTACGACTTTAAACATATGATTCCTATTTCTTTTTACATATGAAAAAAATCTAAGATCATTTGAAAGGAAATTGGTCAAAAAATTTGATTACATAATCTTACATTTTTTCTGAAACATCCAGTTTATTGCTTGCTCTTTGATCAAAATAAAATAACTGTTTGATGTTACTATTTTCAACCCTACTGTCAGTTTAATTTATCAAAATCATAAATAAGATAATTGTAATATTTAAATAATCCATAAGAACTTGAGTAATATTGCCTTTTATTAAATAAAAGGAGTAGATCATACGAGGATCATTAAATAAGTTTCCAGGCTTATTTTTTCGTATGGGCACTTTTATTGATAATACACACATGAAATTCTTGTTCCCTTTGAAGTAATCTCCTCTAGCTGCAATACACCTATTCTACAGTTCCAACAACTTCTGGAAGGCCTTATGGAAGTCCTCTTGTGTGACCGTGTCAATGACCTTCGTCACAGACTCTTTCATTTCCTCAATTGTCTCATAACAACAGCCTCTGAGCTTGAGGATAACCAAAAGTCACGGGAGCAAGTTGTGGACTATAGAGAGGGTGAGGAACTGTCTTGATGCCCATCTTGGTCAAATAGTCTGTGACAAGGATGGAGTTGTGGACCGGTGCATTGTCCTGGTGGAAATGCCACTGACCCGATTTGAAGAGTGCTGGCCTCTTCCCTAGGAATCTCTTCCTGCATTCCTTAAAACCTCAACATAGTAACCCTAATCCTAACCGTTTAACTAATCAACTCTGGTGTATTGACTTCCTTAATCCTCCCACACTCCTCACCATCCCTCACAGACTCCCTGCCTTTCTTGAATCTCTCATGCCAATCAAGAACTGATGCTCGATTCATGCAAGATTGTCCAAAAGCAGTCTGAAGCATTCCATACGTTTCTGTGGCATTTTGAAAACAGTTTAAGTTTAAAACAGAAGTGTATTGCATACCGTTCTTTTAAATTGTCCTGACGTCCAGATTGCATTTTTAAAATTCACCAGCTGTGACAATCGGTCTTTAGTTGGGTGTATTTAAAAATATAAACTGTTTTCTTTTTGACCGTAAGAACCTCGATCAAATTGATATTTGTGAGTTAATGGATATTTTTTCCATATATATTCAATTATTTAAATTGCACACACACACACACACACACACACGCACACACACACACACACACACATATGAGCATACACGCAGAACTTCTTTTGAAATATCCTAATTAAAATATATATGGTTTTAGAGCAGTTATTATTGTAATTTTTGAAAATTCAGGGAACATTTTCTTGGTAAAATAAACCGGCATATATTCTTTGCTTTTTTTTTCTTTTGTTTAATTGTAACAATTACAATGTTTTTATTTTTCGAATATTCTTCCAAAATGTACCGAAATAGTTTTAATTAAAATATTTTACAAGATATACTGAAGCAAAATATACATGGTTATAAGAGTCTAAATATTGTAATTTGGTTATTTAAGATTGACTGAAATAAACACGCCCAGATAGACGAACTTTTTTTTATAGATATAACTCAGACTTGCTAGGGGGTGTCCTCGTGGCGTAATGGTTAAAGCGATGGACTGCAGTCGCGCCATTACGTTCACTTTCGGGCAAATACACTTGGGAAAGGTATGAACCCCCTTATCCTCCCAGCTATGGGTTAAATAGTTCAACAATTCTAGGAGAATCCCTTTGGAATTAAATATCCTACAAAGGTTGATATGTAATTAAACAAAGAAACCGAAACCATCAGACTTGCTAAACATTTTTTTCTAATAGTGTATGCCTCTGAAAACGAATTCATCCAAATGGAATCTCTATCTGGCTACTGACTTGACGCTTATTTTGCATTTGTACCAATCTAATACTTTTTGCAAACTAATGGGCTGCGTCTTTACAGTATAATTTGTTTATTAGTATGTTTGTTTTTTCGACAACATCTAAGTATTCCTCAGGCAAGGTCAGAGTATTTATCCAAAGTTTCAATGTCTTTAAAGAATGATTTGGTGACGATAAAGCTTAATATCGTGCCAGATCATACTAATCGACTCTACTTTATAAAAAAAGTATAAATAAATAATTGAATAAGAAAAAACTACTGTATAACTAGGATTTTATATATATACAGGGTGTCTCAATATACTTGGGACCCATGTGATTGCTTATAACTCTACTTATAATAACATTGCGTTCGTTTTTGTTTCAGCTTTTAAAAATAATATACTACAAAAATCATTAATCCTCAATCACAATGCCTAGGAAAAGAGAGGAAGAATATTTTTCGTCACAACTTATTTTGAGACAAAATCATTCAAAACTGTCTATAAATAGATGCAACCCATTTATATGATAATGATTTATTACATACAGAAGGAACTCAAAAAAGATTACATCCGTAAGTTTATAGAATTATTAAAAAAAAAAAAGAAGCATTTTTACAGAACGTTTTCCAAATGACTACCATTACGCTTGTTTCAGTAATAAATCATTATCGTATTAATGGGTTGCATCTATTCTGAGACACCTTGTATATGTTTTGAGAAACAAATAATGATCTGATCGAGTGTGACCGTAGAACTTTCAATATTCTTCAAAAGTTGTAGATTGTTATAGAAATTACTTTATTCTTTCAAGTCTTTAAATCCCACTTCCATAATATAAGTAAGTTGGCGACCGTAGTCTAGGGCAACCAAAGAGGTCCCTTTTCATTAGCTACTACACCGAATTGTAGGGGAGGGCACTACTCCTCTCCCTAGATTGCTCCAATTTACCCTCGATACATACCTTATATTGCCGAGTGTTAAGGAAGGAGGTATCAAGTACCATTTTTAAAGTCTTTGGTATGAAGCGACCTGGGATTGAACCCAGGTCTCCCGGACCATTGGTGAACACTCCACCCACTAAGCCACCACCATTTAGGCATCTTAGGAAGAAATAATGCAAAAAGGCGCAACGTCGGATAAACATCCTGCAAAACACTTATTGAATGACACAGTATACGTAAGAGCTTTGCGAAGGAAATTAAGATTAAGATTTAGTCTGCACTGTTGTTTCTCATATTTCTTTTTATCACTAATGTTTCATCTTGTTTAGATCGTCGTGCAAACAATTTTCAACCAATTTTCCAAAACACAGCTACTGTTAACATATTTAGTTAATATTTTCCACATATATCATAATTTTTATGCTTTCTTTTTTTTTTCTTTTTCTTTTTCCTTCTTTTTCTTCCTTTTGACTCGAAATATTTCTCGATACACAAACGTAACATAAATTCTATACAATATTCCTAATAAGTCAAATGACGTAATTTAAAACAACAAACGCTGATTCACCAACTTTTCCTTGTTAAAAAATGTTCCTTTACGTTTTTGTATTTTACATTTTTAAATATCCATCGTTGACTTAACATCGCTAATATCACCCTCCTATGGCCCTGATGATGGTTCAGTAGAACCGAAACGCTATAGTGTCGACTTCTCAATAAATCTCTCCTTTTACTTGGATTACCTTGTTATCAATTTTTCTCTACTACTGTTAACTGTACAGACACACTTATAGCGTCTAACATTTATGATTTTGGATATATATATATATATATATATATATATATATATATATATATATATATATATATATATATATATATGAGGGTTGCAGGAAAAAATATAATCCAAATAGGTGAATATATCATGATGTGAAGTCGACGTTAACGTTTCGGTTATATAATATATATATATATATATATATATATATATATATATAATTCCCTAAATACTCGTCCTGGCTTTTATAATATTTCTCCTTACTTGAGCAGATCCATTTTAAATAGCTACAATATATTCCATCTTTAGTTAATATTTTCCACATATATCATAATTTTTATTCTTTCTTTTTTTTTTCTTTTTGTTTTTCCTTCTTTTTCTTCCTTTTGACTCGAAATCTTTCTCGATACATAAACGTAACATAAATCCTATACAATATTCCTAATAAGTCAAATGACGTAATTTAAAACAACAAACGCTGATTCACTAATTAAACCACCAACTTTTTCTTGTTATACAAATTTTCACCTAGGTTTTTGTATTTTACATTTCTAAACATCCATCATTGCTTTAACATCATTAACATTATCCCTCATGGCCCTTATAGTGTCGACTTCTCAATAAATATCTCCTTCCACTTGGATTACCTTGTTATCAATTTTTCTCTACTAATGTTAACTGTATAGACACATGAAAATAGTCTTGGACGAAATAGTTATGTTGTTTTCCTTTGCTATAGCGTCTGACTTTTTATGTTTTGGGATACTAATAAGTACACGCAACAAACCAGTGATTGCTACTGCCATCTGGTGACCTCTGTACATCATGATTTTAGTCTGTTGCAATATGTTGGTCAAGCAGAGAAAATTTACGGTTCATTTTGACCCATAATTGAGGAAAATCACCATAGAAAGGCATGTACTTATCACGATGTATTGCTGTCAAAAATCTCAATGTAAGGCCGATGCTGATTGGCTGGAATTTGTAATGTTTTGAAGAGTATTCAGAGAGGAATATATATCACAGGTCGGTAAACTTGCTACTGGGGTATATGGCCAAATGGATTATACCAGTTAATCAGTCACATGGGCTTATAATTATTAAATAAATTTAATGCCAAAAAAATTGTAAAAGTTCATAGCTCAATTTTCATTGGTTTGGTCTGGTTAATGTTGCTTCATCCCCTTATGTGTGTGTTTATTTCTAATATCGGAATTTGAAACATATAATTTACAAATACTTAAATAGCTGCAAGTATTCTTATCTATTACAAATAAATTTCACGCCATTGTATATTTTAAGCATCCCTATATAATACTAATAATTATCAAACAGATCTATTTTATCTATAGATCAAAGCTTAAGAAGTGGGTGTCCTCCTGGTATAATGGTTAAAGCGATGGGCTGCGGAATCGTAGTACGCGAGTTCGTACTCCAGTCGCGCTATCACATTCACTTCCGGGCAAATACCATTGGGAAAGGTATGAACCCCCTTATCCTTCCAGCTATGGGTTAAATAGTACCACTACTGTTCTTCTAGGAGAATGGCTTTGGAATTAAATAACCTAAAAAGAGTTGATATGCCATTAAACAAAGAACCCAAAGCTTAAGAACTACTACCACACCGGATGCAAGTGTACATGGCAATTTTAACAACAGATAGTTGACTTTACACTCTCCAGAGCTCGAGTACAAGACTCATTATTGAATATAATTAAGTGTCAAACCCAGAATATTGCTTTTAATGGTGCCTGTTTATACCTGTATGCTGATGAGGGATTCGGCGTATATTAGACATTTACAGTCATTTACGCAAGTATATTGAAAAGTAAATTTGGCATTCTTATTCGAGAGCGACCAGAAATCTCCCTTTTCAATAGCTACAATACCGAGATGTAGAGGAAGGCGGCACTCTTTTCCTTGGATTGCTCCGCTGTACCCTTGATATGTACCTTATATTGCTGCATGTTAAGCAAGGAGGTATCAAGTACCATTTTTAAAGTCTTTGATATGACTTGACCTGGGATTGAATCTCAGTCTCCCGGACAATTGGGGAACACTCTACCCACTAGGCCAATGAGCCAGTTAAGTATATTGCAATATACCATTAAAAAAAGGAAACTCAAAAATTAGTCGGGTACATATACGAGACCCATTTTGAAACTAACTTTTATTTATATTCTCTTGATCTTCCTTTTGGTCATATTGAAACAGCTTGTGCGTCTCATTTGTCCTTTATACCAAGTTGGTGGGATCTCGACCTCTTAAAGTTCACCTGAATAAACATGTCAATAGGTTTTGGCCCGGCAAATTTTCTTCCAATTAAAAACGGTGTCACCTATCCTGAGTCTATTTAAAGGTAAAATAGTCAAAAGAGTAAGATTCATATCACAGCGATGAATATTCTGGATGTTGAACTACAAAAATTAAAGGGATTTGTCCACCCTACTCAGACTTGTGGCCTGCCAACATAGGTCAAACGATTCTTCTTCTTCTTCTTCTTCTTCTTCTTCTTCTTCTTCTTCTTCTTCTTCTTCTTCTAGTTATTTACTGATCTGCGTTAGCTGATGGAATTTCAGTGGAGTTTGAGAGAGAGCAAGTCTCTTCAAGTTTCCAGGACTCTTCTCAGTATTCTGGCCGTTCACAATAATGCAGTAGTTTGGATGGTGTCCACTCATCTGCCAACATCCAAGTCCTTGTCACTGTACCAAAAGCACCAGTCACAATTCGTATAATTGTCTTTACTTTTTCCATAGTTTTTTTGAATTCCCTAACGAGGTCAAGGTACTTATCCTTCTTTTCACATTCTTTTAATTTTATTCTGTGGACAGCCGGAACAGCAAAGTCAACAATTTTGTAAATTCTCTTTTTTTCGTTGATTATTATTAGGTCTTGTTTTCTTGCCGAGATTAGGTGATCCATCTCTTTGTCAAAGTCCCATAAGAGTTTATATGTCATTTTCTAGGACATTTGCTTGGCTGTGCGTATACAATTTGTTCGTATAGTCAAATTTAAATTTCATTTACATCTCCCAGTGGATCACATTGCTCTCCCAATCGTGTCTAATCTTACACCCCTTCAGTGCTAATTCGCTTATTATGTGATTGATAGTTTCATCTGTGTCACCGCATAGCCTACATTTGCTATTTTGTTATGTCTTATCTATTCTTGCTTTGATATAATTGGATCTTACAGCGTTGTTTTGTGCTGCTATAAGGAGAGATTCTACTTCTCTCCTAAAGTTTCTTTTTTTTAACCATGTCCAGATATTGTTGTGTGAAATGTTGTTTATTAGTCGTTTAAAAAGCCCATAGAGTTGTTTTTCATCCCATTTCTGTTTCGTAGTTATTTTTACTCATTAGAGTTTTTCACATCAGCTTTAGCTGATGGGTTTTCCCTGGAGTCTGAGTGACTGCAAGTCTCCTCAAGTTTCTTGGACTCTTCTGAATATTCTGGCCGTTCTCCAAAATGTAATAGTTTGGATGGTTTCCACTCGCCCGCCAACGTCCAAGTCTTCCAGTCCTTTTAGTAATCCTTTAGTTACTGTTCCTAAAGCACCAATTAGAATTGGCATAATTGTCACCTGTATGTTCCATAGTTTTTTCAATTCCCTAGCTAGGTTGAAGAACTTATCCTTCCTTTCACATTCTTTCAGTTTTATTTTGTGGTTAGCAGGGACAGCAGAGTCGACAATTTTTCAAATCCTCTCCTTTTTTTGATTATTATTAGGCCAGATCTTCTGGCCAAGATTAGGTGATTTGTGTGTCTGTCAAAGTCCCATAGGAATTTTTGTATGTTATTTTCTAGGACAGTCACTGGGTTGTGCATATACCATTTGTTCGTATGGTCAACTTTAAATTTCTTGCACATCTCCCAGTGGATCACCTTGCAAACCCAATCGTGTCTAGTCTTATACCCCTAATGCACTAATTTGTTGCATTCGCTTATTACGTGATTGATCGTTTCGTCTTATCTATTCTCACTTTGGTATGATTGGTTCTTACAGCATTGTTTTGTGCTGCTATTCTGAGAGATTCTGTTTCTCTCTTAAAGTTTCCTTTTCTTAACCAGGTTCAGGTTTTTTCGTGTGGGATGTTGTTTATTAGTCTTTTATAATGCTCATAGAGTTGTTTTATTCCGATTTTTGTGTCATAATTTTTATTATTATTATTATTATTATTATTATTTAAATTTTATTTTCACTTTCCTTTTTTTACAATTGTTCACTTAGTATTAACCAGTCCTAGTATACAAGTTAGACGAACCAGACATGCAAGACACTGCTGGAGAAGCAGGGACGAGCTCATAAGTGATGTACTCCTATGGACCCCCGCATATGGCCAAACAAAAGCAGGACGACCAGCTCGGACATACATACAGCAGCTATGTGAGGATACGGGATGTAACCCTGAAGACCAGCCAAAAGCTATGAATGATAGGGAGAAGTGGCGGGAGAGGGTCAGAGATATCCGTGCTGGAGACACGTCTTGATGATGATGATGATGATGATGATGTATTTATATGTTTTTGTTTCAGGCATTATATTTTCATTCACATTGAGAGTACTTTCTGCAAAGTGAATTTTTTTGTATATCACGTGCGTATCTTTTTAATGAATTTGATTGTACTTTTCTTCATTTTACTTAGGGCTCCCACAATTACAAGCACAGTGATAGTTTTTGTGATACATTCTATCAATTTGTTTCTGGCTTTTTCTATATACTCATTTTATCATAAACTTGACTGATATATTGTTATCTATTTACACTTATATATCAATGAGAAGGCATCTTTTTTCTTTCATTATACCCGTACCATTGCTGTACAAAAGAGACTTTCGTACCTCTAAGACCTCGTCGTGTTAAAAGTGACAAACGCAAAACCTCTGTTAAACTGAAGAAGTTTATTACCTACTGCTCTGGTAGGTAACCGCCGGGAGAAAGAAAGAGAATATGGAAACATGAGACGATCACGTCAGCTGGACAAAGATAAGCAACATATCCTGGTGAGCAAAATAGATCAGACACAGATCTTGATTTTTTTCTGGATGTAAGATGTTTGTCCGTGGGGACGTGGGGTTGTGTGTAAGGCTCGCCTGTGGAGTGCATCTCCCCCAAAAATTGGGCTAGTAAACGTTCGTCTCCTTACATTTTCGTTGCTGGTGTAATACTGACGTCTCTAACTTATTACGTCTTGCCAACAGCTCTCGAAAAAAAAATACGAGTCGTCTGCTCACTTCCGCCCGTCATGTCGAGTGCAGAAACATCCGCTTCTGCCGGCTCCGTACATTTCGCTCTATAATTCGAACTCCCAGGGTTTTTTTTTTCTAGTCATTCTTAATTACCACGATTGCTTTAACTTGGCTAATTATAGACTGTCTGTATTATTTATTTTTTTATTCAATTTCAAGTTCTTCTGAGTCGTTCATTTACGTTATATTCGATTTGGCTGATATATTGTTATTTATTTGCACTGACATATCAATGAGATGGCATCTTTTTTCTTCAATACACTTTAACAACAATATTTTGTCTATTGCTCTTTATTTTTTTCACTAAGTTTTGATGGTAAAGTCCCACAGAAAAGTTGCTTCTTCGGCTTTATTACTGGTTCTGGCTGATGTTTGTAAATGGTTCTGGCTTGTTTTTACACCAACTCGATTTAAGTATTCCGTTATATTTGCCTATTTTCCGCTGATTATATTTTCTCATTTTATTAAGCTTTCCTGTCTATTCAATCGGTATTAGGATTCGGAAACAATACACAGTCGACAATTGATTCAATTTTTAGTTCCCGCTAATTAGTTTAGTTTTATTAGGGTTTTTTTAAACACTGTTTGCCTTGCAGTTTATAGATGTTTGTGTCAGATCCTGTGATTCTATTAATAACCCCTCTGTCCCTGTCTTCAACCAAGCATTTTTCACCCATCGATTTGCCTTCACTATATCTATATCAGCATTTTCTAATTCTTTGTGCGTATCGTCATGGTTCTTTTAATTTATTTAGTAATTTCTTCGTGTATTTGTTGCTTCTATTACCTGATTATTTATGTCAAGGACTTTCGGTATTAGATCAACTTTTTTAGCAAATTTATTGGTTTGGTTTGATTTCTTTGTTTAATGGCATATCAACCTTTGTAGGTTATTTAATGCCAACGCTATTCTCTGAGAAGAACAATAGTGGTACTATTTAACCCATAGCTGGGAGGATAAAGGGGTTCATACCTTTCCCAAGGGTATTTGTCAGAAAGTGACTGTAATAGTGTGACTGGAGTTCGAACTCACTTACTACGATTCTGCAGTCCATCGCGTTAACCATTACACCACGATGACACCTCCCAATAACAGTAGTCGTACTATTTAACCCATAGCTGGGAGGATAAGGGGGTTCGTACCTTTCTTAAGGGTATTTGCCCGAAAGTGAACGTAATAGGGCGACTGGAGTACAAACTCGCTTACTACGATTCCGCAGTCCATCGATTTAAACATTAAACCACGAGGACACCCTCACAAGTTATTGATTTCTTTATTAATTGACTGATTTCATTTTGCTTCCCTTTTGTGTTTATTAACTGTAGAAATTAACCTTTTGTCGTTTCTGATTTTTCCTTTATCTTATTATAGTTTTTATATTGCTCAGTTGATACTGGATCTAGCCACTTACACCATTTTCGTCATGAGGTATAGAGGTGGTTTGTTTGCTGTTTGGCGATTCTTTTCGTTGAAGGTTAATATTTTACCATATTTACCCAACCCCTCCGCTTGGGCAGGATATGACACAAGGTCAATTTTTTAAAGCGGAGTTTAACAGGTTTGAATTCAGAGTTTTCCTTCTCCTAGACTAGTTGCCTCGCCAAGGCTGAAGAACCTAGTCTGTCCTACTATTTACCCATTACTGGAGGGAGAATAATTGGATTCATACCTTTCCCGAGAGTATTAGTGTTATGTGAAATGCATTCAGTCTCGTCCAGGATTTGAACTAATGTCGCCGTGTCCAATTCCTGCGACGATAACCATTACACGACGGGCAACTTAATTTGATTTTTATCTTCCAAGGTTAATATTTTACTAACAACGTAATTTTATTATCCCACCCACCCCCCAAAAAACTGGTTTATTATTTTAAAAAGTGTCCTTACAATTATTGTAGAAGTGTTCATTGTTATAACCCTTATTTTGTACATTCAATGTTGTTCTGAATTTGATTTTTATCCTCCAGTTGATTTTCTTCTTTTTTCCTTTCTCTATTTAAAATATGATTTAAGATATTTGCTTCATAAATTCTGAAAATACTAATAGGTTTATTGTGTTCTATGTAATTCCCGAGTTTATATCTTGCGTGATGATTTTAGTTTTTACTTGTAAGCCTTTTGTAAATATGAATTCCAGACTTTTCACGACTTATCTGGTTCCCTCTGTCATCACTTAGTATTTTACCATCGCCTTGGAGACCGTCTAAATTGTCATCAATTTTTTATCGATAACATTAAATCGCCCCGATAAGAAAGACGGTTTATCTTTTTGAAGCAGTTTTCATTTCATCGACGGTATTTTTAAGTGCCATGGTCGAAGGTATAAATGTAATTTAAAAAAAGAGAGAACAAGACTCTTTCCAAGATTCTGTAGTTAATGATCAGATTATAAGTTTTGTGAATGCCTTTTTCATAAAATAATATCTGTGGGTAGTATCTCACTTTTCCATATTGTATTTTAGGAATTATATTATAATTAAGGGAAATAGTTAAAATATTGATAACTTTTTGAATATTTTCTTTGGGTCTATTATAAAAACCTAATTGTAGTCAATACAAGACATATTAAGATTTCTTTTTATTTGAATCGAAACTTCTCTATGATCATCTAATGTATGAGGAGCTGATCCCTGCATCTATAGGATTCTTCTTTACATCTCTTTTATTCTAAATGGAAAATATCCTTACATTCTATGAATTTGAATATTCTCTCCTTAAGAATCGATGTCAGGTTTTTGTTGTGGGGAGGGATTAGTTTAGTCTCTTGGGTTTTTTCTCCGTTTTCGCTTCCATTTGGTTTCGGTATTATGTATGTAACTCTTTCTTTCATAATTTGTCAGGTTGTTTAATAATTTCTAAAATGTTTCGCCATTACTTGATGTTTGGAGGACAGACTGTGGAGCCAAAATTTTGTTATATAATCTATTCAAGGTCTCTTCGTTTATAATAGCTTTGTACATTTGAGATTCATCAATTTTGTAAGTATTTTTAATATTTTCGATCCACCTTACTTTTATATTAAAAGATTTCATTCGGCATAATGGTTAGAGTGTTCGCTAATGGCTTGGGAGACCAACGTTCAGTCCCAAGTCGAGTCATACCAAAAGTCAGACCAAAGACTCAAAAAATAATACTTGATACCCCCTTGCTTAACACTCAGCATTATAAGGTATGGATCAAGGGGAAAGTGCAGCAATCCAGGGAAAGGAGTAGCCCCCTCCGCTACACCTTGGTGTAGTAGCTATCGAAAAGGGAGCCGTCGGGTCACCCTCGACTACGGTCACCAACTTAGTAGTAGCATTTGTTTGTTGATGAGGAGGATTAAAATGTGTTATTATTCGTCGTTTAAATGTTATTTTATAATCACTTATATCACTATTCAAATACTGTATACATTTTCAGTCATTATCATGAGTCATTAATGGTTTCAAATCGCGATATTCAAAGACTAAAAATCGCTAACGAAGTTATTTATTCAGATGGCAATGTGTTTTCTCTTTCCTATATTCAAGTAAGAAGTTTTCACTGTAGCTTTTAATATACGAAGCTGTTTACCTTCCTCTATTGGCCTCTTCTTTTTCTTTCCTTATAATCTATGCTCTTTATATCAAGAGAGTAACAGTAATCATTGATTTTCTACTTTATCAGTTATTTTGCAATAGACTTCACAATATTCTGCCATTTTCAACTTAACTCATGATGGCCACGAGAATCTTACAATGCACCGTGTCTAAAAATTTTTCACTTATTTGACATTCCTCATGACTCGGACATTCCGTTCAGTACCGTCACAAATGTATTTTAAAGTAGCAATGTTAAATATTTAAGGGCCAGAAATCAAATCACAAACTGATGTAAATTTATGCAAGATTCGAAAAAATTCTGTAAGGGACCATGAACAATTAAATATATTACAACCACCAAAAAATATTTGCATATATATATATATATATATATACCTACATACATTATAATTGCACTCTTAGCAATTTTTCTGGATATACCTCTGTCCTCAGGTGGCTGTCCCACCAGGATTTAACCCTCTTCGAATGGGATGGGTTTATCGCCCGGTGCCTGAGGCGCCCAATAAATGGGAATCTCCATTGGGCCCGGGGCATTTTTGGAACTGCCTGTCGTGTTGGGTTGCGGCCCTGCGACCCTAAAAACGGCCTTGTGCTACATTCTTACGCACTCTCAGCAATTATTTTTCAGATCACTTCAAATGGTGTTTTTTTTCAGTGAACTCTGAGTGGCAGCAAGACTCCTTTGGTCAGCAGAATACTTCGAATAAGTCTAGTTGATCTTAAAAGTGCTGGGAATTTGGATGGTATCCATTCCTATTATTGTACCCCATTCCACTAGTCAACTTTACAAGCATTGTCGACCATTACAAGCGAACCGACAATAATTGATATCAATGTCACTATCGTATTTCATTTTTTTTCTGTTCTCTTGCATGATACATGTATGCCTATCAATTTCCTTTTTTTTTCCACTGGAAAAGAAAACTCCACTGAATAACCTGCTATTTTCATCTCTTCAATTAATTGTAGGTTTGGATTTTTTAGGAGAGATTCTGGTTTGTGTCCGTGTGATTTGTCAGCATGGTCGAATTTCAGTTTCTTGCACAATTCTCAATAGATTTCCTTCCTCATCCAGTCAGGCTATATTTTGTATTACATTTATACCAGTGTGCTGCATTCACTTGAGTCTTGTTTTCTTCTTAATACCATATCAACCTCCACGAGTAAATAAATGCCAAAGCCATCCTCGTAGAAATACAACAACGATACTAACTATTTAAATTTCATACCTTTCCGAAGAGTATAAGTCGGAATCAACCTCCATGAGTAAATAAATGCCAAGGCCATCCTCGTAGAAATACAACAAAGATACTAACTATTTAAATTTCATACCTTTCCGAAGAGTATAAGTCGGAAGGTTAAAGTAATTGTAAGACTGGTGTTCGAACTCAGTAACTTCAAGGCCACAATCCAGCTCTTTGGGCTTTACGCCATGGGGATAACCCTGCTTTCATTTATGGGATTATCAGTTTCATCCTATCATCATATTGCCAATATTCTTTTATTCTATTGTATATTATTGTTGTATAGCGGCTCGTACCACGTGACTTCCGGTACCTCGGAAGTATAAAAGACGCCGTGTCTCTTGAGATAGGAAGACAGAAGCAGAAGCAGAAAGAGTAGCAGAGAGATAGCTCTAAAGGACGTCGGTCAGTAGAAGACCAACTTCGGTCATAACACCAACAGCGAGAGACTTATAATACTAGTCGGACTGTACCAATTGAGTTGATAAATAATTAACTCTGTTTCACTGTGTATCGTTTCTTTACCGCGATACAACAATTATATTTTTTTTCTTTGAGACGTTTAGTCTATATGTTATTCTTTTGTGCTGTTTTTAACAGTAATTCTATTTCGCGATTAAAGTTTACTCTTTGAAGACATTTAATAAGTCATTTTAAATGCAATTTCCATCGTTTGTCGCTTGACGTATCCATACAGTTGTTTTTCTTTCTATTTATTTATTTATTTATTTATTTTGAGATTCTATTATAACTGCTTCCCTTTTCTTATTGAAGTTACTGCTTGCAGTAATCAATCGTCTTTTCTTCTTGTTTAGATAATCTTCTATTTCCTGAATAACATCATCCATATGGTCATTTTTTTCATTCCTCGTCCTTTAGTGTCTCTCTATGTAATCTCCCTGGTGCAAGACCTTGTTTAGTAATTTACAAAGCGTTTTACTTTGATGTTGCACAAGGCCGAATGAATAGGGCACCCACTGAGACTCAAACTCACTCGTTTAGGTTTGCTAGTCTAGCTTGCTAACCGTTACACCACCAGAGGTGCCCTGCAAGACCCCTTGTTTATCAGAGTCAATTTTCTGGATGTAAAATCCATATTTCTTCATTCATCCATAATTCAGTTTCAGAAGAGTGCAAAGGACATTATATACACTTTTGATGAGATATCTGTCGTAAAGTTTGACCACAGGAAGTTTAATAGTGTTTTTTTTAATGTACTCCTTCTTTACATTTTATTTCATCTAATACTCCCAAGTATTTGTTGTTTTCATTTCTTCCAAATGTTCTAATGTCCTTCTATAGGGCTGTCTTATTCCTTCAGTTGTCCTAATTATTATTATTATTATTATTAGCAGCAGCCTTAGTTGAAGTAGTATAGTAGAATAGACCTGTTTTTATACCATCTTTACAGGGACTTTTTCACTAGAGCTTGGGCGAGAGCAAGTCTTCTTAAATCTCTTGGATTCTTAGTATCCAAACTGAATTGGTTTGCTTGAAAGGCATCGATTCTTCCCCGATCCCCAGTTCACTCATTTTCCTTTCCAAATTCAGGAGGAATATTCCAAATGCTCCAACATCGATTTATATCACAGTCATATCACTGTATCACCAGATTTTCAGCTCATTAGTATTTGTTTAGTTTTTCTCTTTCTGTATTTTTCTATTGTGGTCAACTGAAACGTTAAAATCCACGAGACAAGGTATTTTCTTCTTGACATTTGTTATTATTTAACTCCTTACAAGTTTTCCAATCCAGCATAATAGATGGCCTTTTACTGGAGTCTAAATGACAGCAAGCCTCTTTGGGCTTCCATAATTCTTCTCAATATTCTCTCCGATCTTAACCCAGCATGGTTTTGATTATACCTTTAATTTCCAGTTCCTTTCATCTTTTTTTCAAGTGCTTTGACACCGTTCCAAGTGCACCTACTACTACTGGTATCACCTTCACCTTCATGTTCTACATTTATTTCCAGTTCTCTTTTATTATCATTATTATTATTTACTTCTTGCTAATTTTTACCGAGGTTTTAGTGACAGCAATCTCCTCAAGTCTCCAGAACTTTTCTCAGTATTCTGGACAATCACAATTATGCAGTAGTTCGAATGATCTCCACTTGTTCTCTTATTTTCAAGTCGTTCAGTCCCTTTATTAATCTTTCGGTGACTGTAGCAAGACCACCAATTACAATTGGTATAAACGTCACTTTCACGTTCAGCATTTTTTCCCAATTCCCTAGCAAGGTATTTATATTTATTTTCATTTTCTTCTTCTTCCTTCTACTTTTATTATTATTAGTATTATTACTATTATTTACTCTTTTAGAGTTTTTCACATCAGCGTTAGCTGATGGTCTTCCACTGGAATCTGAGTGACACCAAGTCTCCTCACATCTCCAGGACTCTTCTCTGTACTCTGGCCGTTCTCAATGATGCTGTCGTTTGGATGGTCTCCACTCGTCTCCCAAGTTCCAAGTTCTCCAGTCCCTTTAATAATATTTTAGTTACTGTGCTAAAAGCACCAATCACAATTTGTACAATTGTCACCTTCATATTCCATAGTTTCTTCAGTTCTCTCCCAAAGTCGAGGCACTTGTCGTTCTATTCACTTTCTTACAGTTTTATTCTGTGGTCAGCCGGGACAGCAAAGTCGACAATTTTGCAAATTCTCTTTTTTTTGTTGTTGTTTATTATAAGGTCTGGTCTACTGGCCGAGATTCGGTGATCTGTCTGTACGTCAAAGTCCCTTAGGAGTTTATTATTATTATTATTATTATTATTATTATTATTATTATTGTCCGTCGATGACATTCTATGAATAGGATCCATATTAGAATCAATCGTAAGTAAGTAATCGAATAACACCGTAATATATATTTTGAATTCCATAGATATAAAAAACAGGGTAAGATTGAATGTGAACCCCTTCTCTGTTATCATGAAATAGCAATAAGGTCTCTTGCGAATTTTTGTAAATCCGCATTAAAGAGAAACAATATTATTAATCCGGAAAAAAATTGACTTGCGTTATTGTCAGAGCCTATGTGCCTTGTCCCCTTTATCCTTTAATATATCCATATAAAACAAACAAACCAAAAAAGCACAATTAAACAAAATAAATCATTATGAATTTCATGGTAATATATTATTTTACTCGTTAAGAGTCTTTTTTACCACTTTCGACAGATTTTCCATGATGTCAGAGTGATAGCGAGTCTCCTCAGTTCTCCAGAACTCTTCTGAGCACTGTATTTGATTTTAACAATGCTGTGGCCTAGATGATCTTGGTTCTTCCTCTCATTTCAGGTTCCCTCATTCTCTTTTATCAGTTTTTGGGCATTACCGTCATCTTCATGTATTCTAGATTCTTGAACTGGAAGATAAGATTCAGGTATTTGCATATTTTTTGCCTTCCTTCGTTTTCACGCTGCTGTCATTTAGTAGTAGTAGTTGTATTAGAAGAGGGTAGTAGTAGTAGTAGTTTTAGAAGTAGTTGTAGTTGACCAGGAGTAGTAGTAGAAGAGGTAGGAGTAGTAAAAGTAGAAGAGGGTAGTAGTAGTAGTTTTAGAAGTAGTTGGAGTTGACTAGAAGTAGTAGTAGTAGTAGTAGAAGTAGTAGTAGTAGTTGAGGGGGTTGTAGTAGTAGTTGTAGAAGTAGTTGTAGTTGACTAGTAGTAGTACGAGGAGGAGGAGAGGTAGGAGTAGTAGTAGTAGTTGTAGAATATGTAGTAGTTGTAGTAGTAGTAGAATATGTATTAGTAGTAGTAGTAGTAAAATAGGGTAGTTGTAGTAGTAGAAGAAGAGGTAGTAGTAGCAGTCGTAGTAGTAGTAGAAGAAGAAATTGTCTGAGCAGTGGTGGAATGGTCGTATTCATAGCAACAGTAGTTGAAGCAGTCTGAAATTACGATCATTGATCAAATGCTGAGATCTTATTCCTGGGGAAGATCGGCTTCATTTTATGGGAAGAAAGAGAAAATATATTGTGCATCCGAAAATTAAACATATATATATATATATATATATATAGGTTTGCGTTTCTAAGTCTTATATTAAGAGTGTGTGATGAGCCACATAAGTTTACTTTTATTAAGGAATGTTCATGTATGCTGTATTTTCTTCTTTTTTTTTAGCACAATTATTTGAGAATTTGCTTGTTTTGTGAGCAAAGATATAATTGAGACAAACAACCTAACTGGGATTAACAAGTAGAAACACACAGCATGTAACAATTGTCTTTTCTTTGGTCATATCAATTTCGAGAACAGATACAAAAGAATTAAAATCAAAATAATATGAGTGTAATTTGGTGGGTGCCCCCAAAACAAGTGAACCTGGTGAAAAACAATAAAATTTCTATCACACTTGATTTTGTTTGAGCGAAAAACGGTGACACCAGGGTTCGAAAATTTTGAAAAGGGTCAGTAATCATCAGAGGATAAGAAACTTATTTTAAGGATAAGAGACTTAATTTTTGTGGAATCGAGGGAGGGCTACTCATAACTAATTCCTTCATCGGCTCAAAAATACTAATTCAGATCCTACTGGTTTGAAAAAGGCCAAGGGGGAGGTAGAAACAGAGAAATAAAATGAGTGGAATTTTTTCTGGGACCACGTGTCTTACTTTTTCATTTTTTTTTACTAATATGAACTTTGTCTCCGTTGACTTTCTGGAATATTTAGCAATACAACAATGAGAATGGTTAGTAAAGATTAAAATATTCTACGAGTCATTAAAATATATTTTGATCTGTAGTTGTATCTGTGCCTTATTATCATATTAGTGTCGATAAACATATGTCCTATAAAAAAAAAATGTGAAAATTATACACTGAGCACAGAGAAAAAAAAGTAGTGAAAGCAAATCCCACTGCTAGTCATCTTACATTTATTTATTTATTTTGCTATGTGCATCTTGCTATAACACAGAATATATATAAATTAAAACCTTTTTGTCTTTTTTCCCTTCCGTCTTTTTCTGATATAGATGGGTGGTATTTCCAAAACAGCATCGATCTAATATTGGTGGAACTGACAGCAGGCATAAGTAAAAGATAATGTGCGGGTGTGGTCGGGGATAAAATAGACACGCATTCCTGTAGAGTCTGTACCATTCGTCACTGTTAACATTGCAAGATTATAGAAGACGCTATCAATATTATTCTCTTTTGTACACCTGTGTGTGTAAGAGAAAGAGGGAAGCTGTTTGTACATATACTATAGTAAATAGATATATAAAATAATATGTCCGTTTGTCTGCTTCCGCCATTATTACTGATAAGCGCTCCATACATCTTTTCGAGTACGACTTTATATTATCTTTGGTTTTATGTTTTCATTTTCCGGCATTCTGTGACAGATTAACAATGTTTTCTTTATAGAAAACAAAACAAAGAACGTAAGGAAACGATATTAAATTCTTATGTCAAAGAAACGAAAAGACTAAATTGAAGTTTTTTCTTTTCTTTTTTTTTCAAGAATCTAAATAAGGTTATCTAGAAGAGGGATAGTACTTATTCAATGAGCATGTGTGATAAATCCTCCTTAGAAGATAGAGAATAAGACACATTTTGCTATGAAAAAGTTTACTTCATAAGATTTTTCTTTATATGAAATGACATATTTATATTCATGGATGTCTAGGCAATTTTCTTGTGAATTAAGAAATGTATAAAGTATACGAAATGTTAATTGATGTATGTAATTAATATATTCATTGCTTAATTCATTTCAAATTCCTGTAAAAATTTCTCTCCAGAAGTAGTCAGCATAGAATATGTACTTTTTTTTCAAAAAGAAGTACATATTCAATGGTATTTCAACTTCTGATTAACTTGTTTTCCTAGATTGGCTACTTACTAAGTATCAAGGTTTTAGTCTTCTCGCGGGAATAACAACGCTTTATAAGATATCCGTCCGTATTCTTTGTTGATGCTTTTCTTTGGGCTACTATCCAGTTGTAAACATACTTTATATATATATATATATATATATATATATATATATATATATATATATATTTATTTATTAACCTACCATCTACCAGCATTCAGGGTTACCAGGGGGGAAAACGCCAGGAACAAGAGATAAAAATATCTCGAATCACCGCCCGGGGGAATAAAGAAAAAATATCATAGTTTAAAAAAAGAGAAGGCCAACCCCGTCTCACCAGTTGAAAAAAATCAAGAGATATGCAGTCAGCTGGTCAAAAGAAAAATAAAACCCACCGTAAAACGCTGCAATGCTACAATTACAAGAGTGCTCAACACGAATGGAACCAAATACACACACCCACACACATATATTTATATATATATATATATATATGAAAGTGGAGCCAATTTTTTATGTATATATATATGAAAGTAAATATGGATCAAAATCCGCTGTATTTCCCATTTACTCATCTAAGCAAACATCCATCGCTATGTGAACTATTTTGATATCCAAGTCCTGATTATTGTTACTGAAAAAGAAGCGTTAACGTCGACTCTATATCATAGTATATTCACCTATTTGGATTATGTTTTTCTGCGACCTTTTTATTTATTTACATATATATATATATATATATATAATATTTTGCTCTAATTCCTGGTTTTTCTAAAAGCAGTACTGCTCCAGGTGGAATTACAACGCAATTCCATGTTCCATTCTTTTCCAATGTAAGCCACCTGTACTTCCATTGTTATCTTATTTTCAGATGTTTTATTTCTATTAGCTAGAAAATCTACTGTAAAGTGATGTTTGACAAGCTCGTCGCGCAAGTGATTACCATTATACGAAGTTTCATCCTTACTTGATCCTCACCTACGGAAACCTTCTGTAAGTAGATTAATTTTCTATTTCTATTTCCAGAATTTGATTTTGAGGATTATGTGCTACTCCCCCATGGACACTTAAATAGAAGTGAATGTCATTACTTCAAAGTTTTGTAATGATTTTCCTTCATGACGATGTTCAACTGTATGTTCAATTGGTAACACTTTGTAAAATCTCACTAACATGGAAAAAGAGACTTTACCACATCCATCATATTCTACTGATCTCTAAACAATGTTCAAGCATATCGGTATATTTTTGCCAAAACTGTCCTTCTTAATGAGAAACTGCATTTAAAGATTCCTTGCCCTGCAAGCCTTTAGTGTTTTACCTTACTGGCATAGATTACATAGTGTTATGGTCAAGGGGAGGTTGAAATGATGACACGACACAGAAATAAGTAATAAGAAATATATTGAAGGCAAATAGTACATACACAAACGATAGCTGAGATAATCAGGAATATTCCCGCTCTTGGTAACGGCTCGCTGAGAATCGACTGGGACAGAACCGAGTCTGAGACTGAACTGAGACTGCTTTATTTCGTTGTTAAAATACAACGAAGGCACAAGGCCTTGAAATTTTGGGGGAGGGGAAGGGAGCAGTCTAGTTGTCCTATATATTCTTAGGGTACCTAGCTTGCCACATTCACCAACCCATTCAACAGTACACTATATAGCCATTCTTCCATCGTCATGCGCACTGCAATCACCAAAATACCACATTTGCTCTATGAAAAAGGCCTTCTTAAAACCCGAAAGTGAAGGATGATTTTATCTATAATTTATGATTGATTTACAGTGGATATGATGGGAATGGGAGAAAAACTCCGAAATATATATAAACGAAAAACAAGGAAAAAATTCCAGGTTTGGCTGCCCTCCCATCCCCCCATCTATAAAATTGGAGGCCGACTGTTTTCCGGGGCGAAAGAATCGAAAACAAGCCGGACCTACCCTAGATGGGACGGGAATCCTAATCTACAGGGGTAAAAGAAATAAAGGGTTTATACAAGCAGTTAATATGATTTGAACCGAGACTGCGACTGCGCAGAAGAGAGCTCAGTTGGTATATGTCATATGAGGACGATTCCATCTATAGAGGACACCCCAACACTTTGTTAATCGATGGTAGGAATGCATAGATGATCAGGAATTATGTTTTGACTCATCAAAACACCATTTAAATACATTAATTCGAGAATAAAAGTTTATTCTATAATCTGGCTACTTTTTATGAACAACTTAAAATTTGAAAAGAAAATACATTGCCTAACCTGCTGTTCAATGTAGAAATTGTTCTTCGATATAATGAAGCAGCATTTCAAAGTAACTATACAAAAATAAAACATTCAGCCCACGATGACACACCTTAAGTTACTGGGGTTGTCTCATTAATTCTTTAACTAAAAAAATAATGTTTTTACAATTAATGTGTTTTTGAAATATTGCTTATCACCCGAGAATCAATTTTTACCAGAACGTTTACAAAATTTAAGTCACATATCAATTTTCCTAAATTTCTGAAACTAATTGTAAGCCACACAAATAGGAATCAATTGTCAGTCAAATATTGTTCACAATTTTTGCTGGATCAGCTGCATCTTCTCCATGACTGATATTTACAGAATTTCATAGGAAGGGTGTTGGATTTTATTTGGTTAGAGCATCAAGTGGAATGTGTAAAATGTCAATTTCAAAAGATTATGACGAGTGGATTACCTTCGGTATAAATCGGAATCAACTGAAATAATAAACCATCGACGTTACATTCTGATTAAGATTTATCTCTTAATTACTATAGAAATTTTTTTAAATTACTATAGAAAAAAAACCTTTACCATTTAAGCTAATTAATGTGAAATTTTTTGCATGGAAAAGAATATCTTGCCCGTGTTGAGTTTACTACTTCGAAATTTAGTCTTTCTTGATTTAATATTGAACTCAGTGGTACAATTTTTATTGACTCTGTATTTTATATCATTCGTAAGTAAACTCGTACTCAACATTTTTCACAAGTACATTTTCTGTATAAATATATCACCCGTTTCATATTCCGACAGTGAGCGTTTGTAAATGAAGAACTATTTCTTCAAACCGTACATGGAACTATTTCTTGTAAAATAACCGTTGTCATATCAGTGAAAAATTTAATTTTAAAAGAGCCATGGCTTTCAGGAGAAAACAGTGATGTTATTATGAATGCATATATGTGGAAGCTCATTCGGCCAGGCTTAGCTTAAATGACATATCAATATTCTTGGGTTAATCAATGCCAAAGCAATCCTTTTAAGATACTATTTAACCCATAAATGGGAAGAATAGGAAGATGAATTATTTTCACAAAGTTATTAGTCCGAAACATGACCTAATAGCGTGACTGGAGTTCCAATTCGTTTTCTCTATCTATCAGGTTATCCACATTGAAACATGGCTTACCATACAATTGTATCCTTCGAGAAATGGTAAAACGTCCAGAGATGTTGTCTTGGGTATGACTAAAAATACATCTGAGAGTGATATTTCACTTAGAGATCTGGGGAGGATAGGGAACCATTAAAGTATCATTATTCATCGGTGTATTCTGTCATGGAGTAGAATTAACAGTTCGTGTTTAATATATAGTTCAAATATATCTTTTTTGTTATTTGTTTTATTTTATAGAGCCATGTGCAAAAACAAAAAAAAAATTAACAAAACAGAAAATCTTTAAAATCATCTACATATATGAATGTTAATATGTACATAAAATGAACGGAATCCCTAAACTGCAAGACCTACAATAATCCTAGACTGGGTGACACACCGTTAAAATCAATTTGATAATGAATGAATGAAGGAATGTGGTTCTGCCAAAAATATTGTAATATATTTCACTGTGTAATTTAACATAAGAAATTCTTAGTCACACACGTATTTAGATAAGTGCCTGTATTTGTCTCCGGTGATTTATTCTAACGTTGGATTATACGGCCTAAAATATACAATTTGTTTAGATAAAAAGCAAAAACAGTCAACAAATAGACGAAAGTGATGCTCCATTTTACTTAAGGACTTGCTCGCATTTCGGTTGGTTTTAGAGGGATGGGCGAAAAGGGTTACTTATTGCTTTCTTATTGCAAAGGAAACATTCCCTTATTCAAATTCTTATTTTCTTTTCAATATACTCCATTTCTACTACTAAACTAAAGACGACAGATTGATCTGATTAAGTTTTATGGCATACCTACTATTGTAGGTTATTTAATTCCAGATCCTCTTTATACAAATATATTGAATATATACGATTTATAAACACATTATTGATAATTTTAAATGAGGCTTGGCTCATTTTTTGTCCCATAGATAAATGTTTTCGAGTATTTTTATCAAACACTAATAATACTCTTTATTATATTAATCATTTATTTGCACAATGCAATGGTTTTCATTAATGCAATATAACTTTAACAATCTAGAATTTCCTTGCACACTTTTAAATGGATATACATGAATGATTTCTTCGTGAATAGTTTGTTGGTAATTGCATTTTTGGGTTTCCATAGTTTCTTCACAGATGGTGCCATTTATTGCTATCTAATACTAATTATTATATTTGATATTTATCCTTAGTTTGCTGACATTGAAGAGTTTACACTTATTGAAATATAAATTATTTGTCTATTCAACATTACTCATTCGTTTTCGCACGGTTAAATGATTCCAAGTATTGCTATGTTTCACTCACAATTCAATTAAACATCAGTTATATTTTTACACTAAGTAAAATAGTCAATAGTTCTATTTCGATCAATTCAATTTAATATACGTCAGTTGTTTGCACGCAATTTAAATGTCAAACAGTTCTATTTAAACCAAAGATAGGACCCGATCAGGTGCTACGACTCCAAGACATAGTCAAACTGGGAGCAATGGCAATGAAGGAGTACTCCAAATTCCCCAAAGCTTTAGGGCTGGAATATCACTATCAGATTGCTCAGTGTCATATCCGGGATACTCGTTGGAGGGGTCTTACCCCTTTGCAAAGAGGCAGTCGGCTTATTCTACAGCCCCCACCTACCGGGCTGTAAAGACGTCTGAGTTGTGTTTTAACAGCCTGACTTGTCTGAGAACATTACTAGTAAATAAATTGGATGTATTATACTCTATAGAGATGCTGACAAATGGGTAGTTTTACAATTGATAACCTGATCGTAATTTTGAATTTATTTTATATCTTGCTACGGATAAAGGAATATACACACATACCTAGAGAAAATGGTATGTTGTTTCTCGTTAATCTGACAAGGTATACGGTTAAATACATGATTAATATGTAAAAAATAATATTATATGTATCTCAAAGACAAAAGCATCCTTAAAATAAAAATCTTTTTGTTCAAGGCTAAAATTCACCTAAAAAGCTGGTTGATTGTCATAAAGGTCAGTTAAGTGCAAGGCTTTTTTATTATAAAGGTTGTCGTCTTACTACGTCAGTCATAACGAATAGACGGGTCATTTCGTAAAACATATTTTTCTTGTCCTTATCTTAGGCGCCAATGTCAAAAGGAAGATTTAATATTGCTCCACCCTAAATAAAGGTGAGCTGTGGATGTTCATCCTGTGAGGTGAGGCTGAAGATTTTTAGTTAAACCCCATTGCTCTAAACTTATTTCCATTTGTCAAAGGGTCCAAAAAAAAGTTTTCCTTATACCTGTAAGTTATAATCCTGAACTTGTATAAGCTGAAATGGGAAAATGAGTCCCAATTGTCCCTGATTGGACAATAAATAAGACATCTTTTTAGTCAAGATTTTAATCTATAAAAACAGGATCGTAAAACGAATCATCAGTGAGAGTGAGGGAAGAGGCAGAGGAAACTCAAGACAACATAAGCAGCATACCTTCCATCCTGGACCCGAGCCAATCCGGACACCGTGAAGACTTTATAAAAATTCAACATCCCAGACTTCAGAGACATTAGTGTCCTACTAACCGCACCTCATCGTCACTCTTCCTCTCTCGATATTCGTTCGTCTTTTTGCAAGGAAATCAAACATTGTTTGCTTGTTTTTATTGTCTCACAAACGTATTTCAATAAAAACCAGCTTTGTTATTTGGTAACAAAAGGTTTTCCCCATCCTTTGAGATGCTACACAACCATCCACTCGTAATGTCTGACTGTCAGAAGAGGATCCGGCTGAATTGTGTCAACTCCCCTTCGTTGATTTTTCAAACACAGCGTGGGCACGGAAGGGTTTGACAAGGCAAACAGTTGGAAGCAAATGTGGTCGGTACGAACACAACAGCCACAACTAGTCTGGGACTAGTCACCGTAACTAGCCTATGACCACAATCTTTCTAAGAAATATTAAGAAATGAATGACTTATCAGTAAGGTCAACAAAAATAGTGATTTTATTTCACTAATAGGGATAGCAAGACAGACAGAGTGGTTTAGTTCGGTTTTATGGCATACTAATCCCTTTATGTGATTTAATGCCAAATCCGCTTAAATATACGATTGGTTGGTGTGATGGGTTTATAGCACATCAACCTTTGTCGTTTATTCAATGCAAAATCCTGTTTATACATATATAATGTAAAGTAAGTAAAGTTGGTGACCTTTGTCGAGGGTGACCAGAAATCTCCCTTTTCAATAGCTACTACACCGAAGTGTAGGGAAGGGCACTACTCCTTTCCATGGATTACTCCGCTTTACCCTTGATACGTACCTTTTATTGCTGAGTGTTAAGCAAGGACGTATCAAGTGCCATTTTTAAAGTCTTTGGTATGACGCGACCTAGGATTAAACCTAGGTCCCCCCGACCATTGGTGAACATACTACCTATTGGGCCAATGAGCCGGTTATACATATATAATAGACATTATTTATAAAGATAAGTCAAAGTTGATTGCTTCTAAGTATTGTTATGTATCACTAAAAAATCAATGAAACATCAGTCATTTGTTTACACACAGATAAATGATCAAATGATTTTATTTCAAACAATTTAGTTCATTTGACAAAATTGAGTTAGATTGACAAAAAGTTCTATTTGACCCATAGATTGGACCCTTTTTGGTGTTATTACTTCAGGCCTGAGAGGGCCATGGAATAATAGCAATGAAGGGTACTTCACATTCCCCAAATCCCTAGACTTACTGGGGCCTCACCATCAGTTTGTTTAGTGTCATTGGTGGGTATTATCCCTCTGCAGAGATATAGTCGGTGTATATTTCACAAAATCAAAATAATCTTTTCCGATTTTTTTTCTGTAAGAGTAACTCTGCCTTTTGATCTACTTGTAAAAATGATTTTAACCGGACAAGTTTTTCGTTTTGGGACATTTCAAAATAGAATGAAATCAAAGTTCTCCATGCTTCACAAGAAAGATGTCATCAAACTTTAGTTAGCTGAGAGGTGTAATCCAAGCCAAATTTACTGAAAAACGAACAATGTGTATGGAGAAACGTATTTTAGTTAAAATATGTTTACAAAAATGTAAACAGGGTGTAACACTACAAGCCAGTGTTGAAATTTGGGTAGCCATCTTGTTTTCACTCGTGCAATACAAAAGGTATGCCTCCTACGTAACAAGGCGGGAATACGTACTGGTATTTTTGTGGCTCATATATGCTTCAGTCATCTCTGATTGGCCAACGTACTACTGCTGATGATGGGTGAGTTTATCAACATTTGCTGACAATTTTTAGACAGCTGATGCCGACTAGCCGTTTCGCCGAAAGAATCCAACAACCAGGTACAAAATACAGTCTATGGAGGATGGTATTAATTGACTCTGATTAAAGAAAGGTTCCGTTCTTAACCGACTGTAAAGAACGTGATACTGAGAGTTTTCTGGGACATAGAAGGACCCAAATCTTTTGTGTTCTTTGAAAAAGCTGCAAGTGTTAATAGGTCTTCTTACTGCGAACTCTTAGGCCAGTGAAGATCCTCGTAAAAGTAAAAAGAAAATTGACATAACGATACAGAAAAATAATGACCCAATCGGCCGGGGCTGCAGAATACACTGACAGCCGTTCTGCAGAGGAGTTAGACTCCCCCAACAAGTATCCTGGATATGTTACTAAACAATCTGATGGTAAGGCTTCAGTAATGCTGGACCTTTGGACAATGCAGAGTACCCCTTTATTGCCACCGTTCCCAAATTCACTCACCGTGGTAGTACCTGATACGGTCCTGTCTATGTCTTTTAATGGAAATAAACAGTGTACTTAGGCTAAACTGAATCGCTTAAATAGAACTTTTTTGATATTTAAACTGCGTATTCATGCTAAACAGAATTATTTGAAATAGAATTGCTTTTGACATTGAAAGTGTGTATTTATGTTTAACTGAATTGTTTGAAATAGAATACTCTATATGTATAAACAGGATTTGGCATTCAAATACCAACAATGGTTGATATGCCATAAAACCAAACCAAGGAAAACAAAGCAGAAAAAATATACTTTAATTTCATTGCCTTTTGAGGCAGTCAAAAAATTTATTACATTTCTTCGTTATATTAAAATATGAAGATTTTTTCTCCAAATTGGATATTATTTTCAACTCTTATTACTTATATTAAAAAATATTTGTAGATTTCCCAGGTCTCTTTGATCATTTCATTGAACAGTGACTTTAATTATAATTGCGTGACATCGAAGGTGAATTGCATATGTCAGTCATTACAATAGTTTGTGCCTAGTTTCTATATGCTTACGGAAAGGAAACGCGAACATACGGAAAAAGAATTTACCTGTAATCCAAAGTGATTTAATTTATAAGTTATATCGGATAAAATGGATTAATGGGTGCGGTATTGTTAAGTTTTAAAACAAAGTTTGATGTCTAAAGTTAACACCAGATCTTAATCAGGGTTTTGACTAATTCGACATTCATTAATATTAAATTCAATAATCTACCTGATAAGCATTTACAGTATTCATGCATAAATCAAGTCTTTATTGATTTCTGACTCATATGTAATTCTTATAACTTTTATATTATTATATCTATTAATAATAACAGTGAGATTATTTTCTGATTTATTCTAAATAACACATTTTATTTCTTGTCATTTAAAAACGTGAATTTAATCTACATGATATCATAAAAAACAAACGTTTTATCTCTGTTCAAATGTTTGTATAATTTCAAGTTTTTACTGATATTGCATTTAGTTTATTTTTTAAATCTAACGTATAGTTAACTAATAAGTCCAACTATATTATTCTCATTGGCCTAGTAGGTAGAGTGTTCGCCACCGGTCCTGGAGACCTTGGAACAATCCCAGATCACGTCATACCCAAGACTTTTAAAATGACACTTGATACCTCCTTGCTTAAGACTCAGCAATATACCGTACGTATCAAGGGTAAAGTGGAGCAAACTAAATAACGGAGTAGCGCCCTCAGCAATACCTAGTTGTAGTAGCTAATGAAAAGGGAGCTTTCAGGTTGCCTTCGACTACGGTCGACAACTTTACTTTTATGACATTTTATAAAAAACCGTTATTGTCATTAGATAATTGTTTATTTTCATCTATGTCAAATCGGTAAATAGCCCTCTACTAATTCCTGACGGGTGATTATCATCCACACCGTGTTCGATTTGATTTTATTGCTTTGTTTAATGGCATATCTAGTTATTTCATCGCCAGAACATTCATTGCCAGAAGCACATCAGTGATACCATTTAAAAATTGTACTTGCTACTTCCTTGTTTAACACTCAGCAATATCAGATACGTATCAAGGGTAAATTGGAGCAATCCAGGGAAAAGAAGTAGAACCCTCCCCTATACCTCGATGTAGTAGCTATTGAAAATAGAGACTTCTGGTCACCCTCGACTACGGTCACCAACTATATTATTATCGTCGTAACATTTAAATTGATTTTTAATTAATGTTTCCACACTAAACGGTGGTTATCTGAAAATCTTGGTGGAGTTCACCTCACATCTACCGATAATGATATCAAAACGCTACTAGCAAGGGCATTGACAGCTATCGATAGGTTATCGGTCATATGGAAATTAGACCTATCTGATAAAATACAACAATTTTTTTCCTAGTAGCTGTCGTGTCAATATTACTATGTGGATGCACCACATGGACACTGACTAAGTGTATAGAGAAAAAAGCTTGACAGTAATTGCACAAGAATACTACGAGCTATATTTAATAAATCCAGGAGGCAACATGCTACAAAACAACAACTGTACAGCTACCTACCGTTCATCTCGAAAATAATCCAAATTAAACGAAGATATGCGGGATACTACTGGAGAAGTAAAGAATAACTCATAAGGGATGTACTCCAATGAACCCCTTCACACGAACGAGTTAGTGTTGGGCTGTTGTATTTTGGCTTTCGACCCGGCCAAAAATGCCATTCCAAGGTGATGCACCGGAAGGAAGTGAGACATTCTAATGGCAGTTAGGAGAGGAAATCGCGTGGGCGGAAATTGGCTGATGAAATGGGACAAGGTAAAAATTTCCCATGGTACGCTCATAGACTGATGCACCGGAAGAGAGTGACCTGTGAACTACATGACAGTTATTTCTGCTTGATGACGATCAAACATGCGATTCCAAAGATCGAGTAGGCGACTGAGTGGGCGTTGAACTACTATATAACTCAGTCAAGACAGAAGTCAGACAGTTAGAGATCGGACGGAGTTATAGACGAGATGTGGTAAGGAAAGTGACACCAGGCCGAAGGGGCTCGGGGCCCCCGATTGAGTTGGGGTCCAGAGAAGTTGCTGATAAGATGCAGTAAAGAAAGCCATCACCCAGCAGAGTGAGCCCCTGGGTCTCCGGTTGAACCGCCCTGGAGAACGAGAAAGACACAACGTTGACGCCCAAAGATTGGGGGTCAAAATATTGTAGTTTCTGTTTGCTCTCCAACTCCCTCTCACACGCAAACCTTGAGTAACACTTTTCGAACCCTTACAATAAAGTGAGAGGTACATTTATTTATAAAGAATTCTTCCTGCGTATTTATTATTGTGTCGTTATGATACGGCATATAAGAATGTAACAGGGCGACCAACTAGAACTCATCTACCACTGCTCTGTATCGATACGGGATGTATCCTGGAAGACCTGCTGATGTAGATATATGTATTTAACCAACCTGTCTGCTATTTTCATGATGCTACAAGAGTTCAATTTCTACATGGAAGAATGCTGGTTTAAATTCAGAGTTTTCTATCTCCAGGAGTGGTTGCCATATTGTGGCTCGATAACGCATTTCCTACTAATATTCTCCCAATTCTGGGAAGAATAGAGATAAATTAACACCTTTTTTCTGAAGAAATTAACGAAAATAAAATACAAACGTCAACTACTTGAATTCGAGTCGCCAGTTCTATTTCCTAACCACGATAACCGTTACGCTAAGCAAAACCTTTTAATCTTTTTTCCATTGTTATTTTTTGATATCTATGTTAACTAGCGATATTTTAAAGCTTTGCTATAATCATCCTCGAGCTACTAACTGTAAATTGTTATGTACTGGTCAATGTTTTAAGCCTGAAAAATTATCAACAAAAGTTTTATGGCGGGTCGGACATCCGAATCTTTACCACAAATTTGGCAACCAGAAGTAAATCTTTGATTTTAGCCCAGTCGACCCCATATTTTGTAAAGATTTTTTCAGTTTTAAATGCTCGGTTTGTACACCATATTTTGCAGCAATAATTTATCATTATTATTATTATTATTATTATTATTATTATTATTATTATTATTATTATTTAAACTTCATGGATTTGATGTTGGTACTTTTTTCATCGCGGTAAACGGATTCAGAAAACCGATTTTGTATTTTTGCTGGATCTTTTTTTGTTTGTATTCACACTTATGGATTATATTGCCATTTAGTTTTGCGCTGATTTTTGCCAGATAACATATCATAGAATCCTGTGTTAAGTTAACAAAGAAAAGAGCCGGTAGACAAAGCACTCCTTCATATAAATACATTTGCCCAAAGAGTTTCAGTATGTGTTTTTAACAACCCCTCCTGGATATGACACAAAGTCAATTTTTTTAACAGATTTCAACAGATTTTATTTTAAACTTTTTTCTTCCCCTGGACCAGTGGACATATTAAGATTAAAGAGACAGGGCGTCACTATTATTCATGTGGAGCCGGAAGGAGAATAATTGGGTTCATACCTTTCCAAAGGTTATTACCTCCAAGGAGTATCAGTAAAAAGTATCAGCGCAATTTTAAGCCTTTAGAAAGAAGATTAAAAGTGTTTTATCTGTTAAAATCTTAAGTAGATATTATAGGGAGTAAAATGGTTTGCTATTAATTAAATATGAGCACCACGTGATGGTATTCAACAATCTGAAAATATTCGAAGAAATTGAGAATTATAAACTTCTTCAAATAGTGAAGAATAAGATGAATACTTTCTTGGAAGAACATGGCTTCAAATCAAATGTTCTTCTGTTATTTGTTTGAGAGCCAAAGTTATAATATTTTCAAGTATCCTAACATCCTGGGAAAGATTTAATCAGTCATCGAGGGTTGAAGATCAAGTTTTACGGGCATAACACGAAGCCTGTCATATTGAATGAAGGCTTTAATTTGAGCAGTGTTCTTATTTCTAGTTGACAGCACATGCACCTCGAATAAAACCGTTGATAGTTTTGGTATATTGCGTCTTCATATGCCAGCCTCGTTTTCAAAACACACACACACACACACACACACACACACACACACACACACACACACACACACACACACACACAGAGAAAGAGAGAGAGAAACACACACACACACACACACACACACACACATATATATATATATATATATATATATATATACATATATGTACATATACAAAATACACACACATATATATACGAATAAAATTATATCTATATATATTCATATATATATACAGAATTCATATATATATATATATATATATATATATATATATATATACATTAGTTTAGGCACCAATTTATCCACTACTTGTTTATGAGTCTATAATCTAGATGTGCTTTCGCGTTATGTTGGCCGGTGTATGTCCATAGTTTTTCCTCTCTTTTTCGTAATTTAGTTATAAAAAACTCACGAGTGAAAAAACCTATGAGGTATTTGTCATTTCTGCTCAGAAGTTTGTGTGAGTAAAATTTGTTATTTTCATATTTGTTTGTGAGCATTTATGTCTCCACTAATGATAAGAACGTCAGGTTTAACAATATTTTGAGCTGAGGCAGAGAGTGCGTCTTCAATGGACTGAAGCAAGACACAATTCTTTTGTAGGGGTTGCAATTCAATATAGCACACATAATTCTCGGTTGGTTTTCTCGATGCTACCAACAGATTTTTAAGTACGAGGACTGAGAAGCATTTGTACTCCGCCTGTGGTAGCATCAGAACAAGATTTTACTCACAGATCTCGAGACAAATGCTTACCCATTACAATTATCATGGTGTTATCATTCTATTTCACTTTGGCAATATGTGTGATCTTGTCTGCATGTATGATATATTGAGTTTAATCTACAAAACTTAAAAGTTCCCCCGTTAAAAATGATTTCGCACCACTAACGTATGTTTCCTTTGGGATCTGTTGCTGAATTTTCGAACATAGAGTGCAGCAGAGCTCCAAACTCAGCAGAATATGCCTCTTATTTTCCTGCGTGTACAGTGTTGTTATTTGAATGCACTGTTTGGATTAGACTCATGGTATTATTTCGTTGGGGGCTTTTTTATCATCAATAGACGCGACGCTTAGAGATGTGTAGTTGTAGGTTACTGATTGATACTGGCCGCTGACCAATGAGGTTCTTTTTCTCTGCATCTGGTGAAGCTCATTGCAGAACAAACTTTGGATCCATCCACTTCATATTACATACACCATACTGCATCCCAAAATTTCTATTGCTATGTGTTTTTGCGGGTTGTAAAGTATTCTCCTCCCTCAAAGACTTATCCAGTGATAAGCTGGGGTAGGATATCTGAGAGGTTATTTGGGTGAAGAATAACATTCCCGCTATAATTTCAAGTCTTTCCTTAGAAAAATTTTAACTGACCAATTTTAGCTTTATCAGGTACATGTGGGATTATTTGGTTTTATTATTACACATAGACCAAATCAATCTGGAGAAAGTGATGCGTCATTTTCTGAAACAATGGACCTATTTTTATTTTGGGTTTTTGTTTAACACGCTTTCATATTTTTCATCCTTTATTCTCGTTTTTCCAAAATAGTCCTCGTGAAATATAATGATTGTCCAGCAGGCATTTTTATTAGCGAGAAATATAACATCTTATTCACACGATAAAAACAATTGTATTTCACTGTTAGTTTAAAGTCTAAATGACTCGATTAATTTGATGCATTAGTCAGTGGGGATTTTTTTGGAGGATATAGGAAAGTAGTGGGCAGTGTTTAATACTGCTAATATATATTTAAAAAAAAAAGAAATAAGATAAACTAATAAATAAGCATAGATATTTGTACGTTACATCTTACAATCTTATTTCTCTCAGTTTTTAGCAAATGTGTACTTTCGAATAAAAAACGTGCCGCCAAAAAGATGACGAGCCCGGGTCAGATTGGTTTATATCATATGATGGTTTAATATATATCTTTAATAGTGATGGCCCAAATAGCTCGCGCATACAAAATAAGATTATAAGGACATTTAAATTCTTAAGATTCAAAATAGAAATTTCATCTAATATCAAGATAGGAAATTTCCTGGATGGGACACTAAACCTCTCAGACAACACATATAAACCCTTCGTTAAAACGGACCAGTAACCTTCCTATATTATTGTAAACTCAAATCACCCGAAGGCAATAATTAAGCAAGTCCTTAAAGCAGTTAATATGCGAATAAGGAGACTATCTGTTAATGAGAAAATATTCCAAAGTTGTAGTAAATGTATAAGAAAGCTCTTAAGATTAACGGATTTGGGGAAGAGTTTAATGACAATGAAGAAAAAAATACCTAATGAAAAGAATCTGTGTATTAATAAAGAAAATGCGAAGTACAGTCAAAAAAATAGAAGAAGGAAAATTATATGGTTTACCCTCCCAGTAGTGAGTATAAATGTAGGAAAATATTTTCTGAAATTGATAGATAAACACTTTAACTAAAATTATATACGACATAGAATATTTAATAGGAAATCATTAAAAACTAGTTACTCCTGCTCGAAAAATATCTTTGAAATAATCAACAATCACAATAAAGAAATAATTAGGAAATTTTATGACCGAACTAATAATAATAATAATAATAATGGTGATAGCGTTAATAATACTAATAGGGAAGACGAATGTAATTGTAAAACTAAAAATGAATGGCCTATGAATGGGTTATGCAATTAGTGTACCAAAGAATCATTCACCCAAAAGAAAACGTTAAGAATACAAAAACTTATATAGGAATCTCTTCGAAGAAATGGAACTGAAGGCCCAATAATCATAATCACTCTTTCGCCCATGAGCATTTGAAAAACCAAACGCCCTATGCAAGCATTCTTTGGAATTTGAAAAATAAGAGTTTAACCCCTGAAATTCAATGGAGCATATTGAAAAAATCGAATACTCCAAAATGCTTTGATAGTAGATGTAACTTGTGTCTAGAAGAAAAGATACAAATAATGATATACGGAGACCCAGAAAAATTATTAAATCAGAGATGGGATTTTATTGATAGATGCAGGTATAGGAAGAAATTGAGATTATAGGCGAAAATCGAAGATACTGACTGATTAATTAACTATAAAAATATGATTAAATTGGGATAGTTGAGATTAAAGGACCAAAAGAAATATAAGAACCGACCATGTGAGGTCGGGCGTATATACGTTTCAGTGAATAGGTGACCGAATAAATTTACGCGAGGATAATTTTGAGTTTAAGATATGTTTTATTGTAGTCTTTGCTCATGGTTAATAGGATTTGTTGTAATTCCTTAAATTGTTAAATCTGAAGAATTATGTTAAAATGTAGGTTAAATTATTGTAGAAAGTAAATTAGAATTTACATCAAGTTATTTTGTTTTGGTCTCGACCGGTAACGAAAGAAAAACGGAATTTCCCTAAAGGGGAGGTAGTTCTTCGACCCCTTCCTTCAGAGCTTTCCCTCTGGTGCCCACGACCACCCCTATCCTGGTTGTATTAACTATATCCATTTGGACCGGAAGAAATCCTGTTAAATTTGGAGTTATTGATTCATATCAATACTCATAGTAGAATGGAAATAAATTCATAATCCTAAAGTGACCGGATTTTAGTTTTTCTTAAAGGTATATATATATATATATATATATATCACCGGACGGTGATTCGAGATATTTTTATCTCTTGTTCCTGGCGGTTTTTTTTTTCTGGTAACCATGAACGCTGGTACATAGTAGATTAGTATATATATATATATATATATATATATATATATATATATATATATATATATTACAATTCTTATTGAAAATTGTTTCACGAGAAATCAGAAAATACACGTGTCTATGATTCAGAGGAAAATTAGATTTATTTCGTAAAAATTAAGTGTTCAACTATTTATGAGCAATGATCTACAAAAGCACCGGAAGCAATTTAGAATACAATCAATATTTAGACTAATGTATACTAGATGTAACAAGTATAAGGGTCACTTTTAGCCTTTGAAAAATTTCATCCAGTTTTTAAATCATTCGATTTTAATAACCAAGAAAATGTTTAATAGATATTTTCGGAAATGAAGGCCAATCCACATTAAAAGAAACCGGAAAGAATCTCCTTAAACAGACAGATAATTTTTGAAAAAATAGTTTCAGGTTATGAGAAATATTTTTACGACAAGGCTAAATACAGGAAATCTTTATCCGATTAAAATCAGCGTAGTTTTTATATTTGGCAGAACAATGATATAATGAAAACAGCACGTAGAAAGCAACAGCTTAAAGGATAGTTTCTCCTGTGTAAAAAAACAAACAAAAAAAAACAAACATTTCAACTAAAACAAGCTGGACACTGCTGATTAAGTAATGGGTAAGAGGGAACTCGTTAGTGATGTTCTCCAACGGGCACAAACACTTGAACACATGTATTAACTGACCAGTAAAGACTTATACATACCATTTCTGCGCAAAGACAGGTTGTAATCTCGTTGACCTGCCAAGATTTATGATAGAGACGAATAGCGAGGAGGAAAGGGACATCGTGCTCTCAGTAAGTCTGTGAGCGTAAAGAATTTGACTGCAAATATTAGTTCTTTTCACATATCAACGCCATGTCGTTTGGGAGTATGTCGACTGCATCTCTACAGAATCGTCATATTCTCCCCCAAGGAGACCCATTTTTAGCCGGGGGTTGAACTGTAATGCTTGTAGACGGGATTCTGGCTGCCAAAATGGTCACGTGACTGTCAACATTACACTTTGACCCTTACTGCAGTAGATGGGTAGTCGAAGAGGCATAATCCAGTCAATAGGGGTGTCATTCACTGACATCTGTATGGTTGTCCCGAACTAATTCTTCAAATAGCTCTTGTTGCAAACACCCAACTGTATTTTATCCAACCGGTACTTAAAGTTGATGGCTAAGGGACACTTGGATTGAGATTGCAAAAGTTAAAACTATTTAAACTGCGTGCAAACAAATTATTAATATCAAATAGAATTATTAGTGTTAGATATCAGTACTTGAAACCACTTATAATTGTGACAGCAACGTTTGAAACTACTTAACTAATAGTAAACAAATGGGAATCTACCTGTTTGAAAATTGTAACCAACTATTCACTTACAAAATACACACACATTAACACAGTAACACACAGACATGTGGCTAAACTGTTGAACTATGACAAAATAAACGATTTCGCACTACTGTTGCGTTATAGCATTCAGTTTCAAACTTTTTTTTTTTATTCTTGGTAAACTTACGAGCCCCTTCATCTTACATGCCATCGTCTATACATTACAATTGCTGTCCTTTAAAAGAATGGTTTTGGCATTATAAGACACGAAGGTTGATATTCTGTTAACCAAACCAGACTTAACCAAACCAGGACTCGTTTTCTCTTTTTCGCACGTGACTCTTTCTTTAAATATATGAAACAGTTTGAACTTTTTTTTTTCTGAATTCATATGCATGTATGTATGTCTGGGAATTTTGATAAAATTCTCATTCGTTATGTGGTTTTATGAATAAATCATACGTGTCTACGTCTGCTTTTCTTTTTTCATGTACATAGATCCATACATATAATGCCTAAAACTCCTTTGACGTTTGAAACCGAACAGCGAATGCACATACTTTTTTTTTCATGAGAGAAGAATTGTCTTTATTTCGTATATGAAAATTAATGCCGAAGGAACAGCATTAATTTTCACTGAGCACTGACTGAACCCTGAAGACACGTAAAGCTTTTGATGTGCGAATTAATCTCTTGAAGTAATCTCCTTATTCTCAAAGGTAGAAAGTGTGTACCGTTTCCATCACTGAAGGTGATATAAGCCCAAGGGTGAGTATTCTTTTGAAAAAACATTTAAAAGCAGAATGTGTGTTACGAATTTGTTTACACAAGGCATCCAGATTCTTATAAATACATTCAGCATTATCAATAACTGTGGAACGATAAGATATTTTGATGAATATCCCAAGGAGATATAAGGAGGCTTTCATGTTTTAACAATAAAGAAAATATAACTGACTAAACGGATTAAAATCCTAGCTTGAAAGGATACTAATATACTTTGAAAGGCGCTTATCGTAACTTTTACCATCGTTGATTACCCAGTCGACTGGGGCTGTAGAATAGACCGACTGCTTCTCTGCAGAGGGGTACCCTCCAACCAGAGTTCAGGATATGACACTAAATAATCTGATGTTGAGGTTCCAGTAATGCTGGAGCTTTGGTGAATGCGGAGTGCCCTTTCATTGCCATCGCTCCCAGGTCATCTCTCTCTCGGAATGGTAAAACCTGATAGCGAGCAATTTATGGGTCAAATAGAACTAAACCGTGTAATTATGCTAAACTGAATTGTTTGATAAGTAACTGTTTTTTGACATTGAAAATGTGTACTTATGCTAAACTGAATTGTTTGAAATAGAAGTGTTTTGACATTAATACTGAGTATTTATGCGAAAAGGAATTGTTAAATAGAACTCTTTTTGGCATTGAAATTGTGTATTTATGTTAAAGTAAATTGTTTGAAATGCAACTGTTTATATCTATATATGAACAGGAACTGGTATTAAATAACTTACAATGGTTGATATGCCATACAACCAAACCAAACGAAACTATCGTTGAAACTGGAATCGCCGGCCTAAGTTCAAATCCTGAACGAGATACTTTGCATTCACAAGCGCCAATGCCCATGAGAGAGACATGAAACCATTTGTTCTCTACTCTCCCACCAGCTTTGAGTAAATAGTTGGACAGACTTGCAATTTTAGTATAAGTAACACAGCTTGTCGAGAGGATGGATAAAACATAATTCAAAACATCATTCAGACCAGTCGGCTGGGGCTGCCGAATACTCCGACTGCAGAGGGGTAATCAAACAACCAGTTGCTTGGATATAACTCTAAATAATCTGATGGTGACGCTCCAGTCCTAGAGCTCTAGGGAATGTGGAGTACCCCTTCACTGCCGTTACTCCCAGGTTCACTCTATTTGACATTCAAATTGAGTACAAGTGAATAATTTATGCTAAATTGATTTGTTTGAAATAGAACTGTTAGATTATTTAAGTGTGTGTAAACAAATGACTGATGTTCAATTAAACTGTTTGTGATACATAGCAATACTTGGAACCTTTTAAATGTGTACAAACAAATGAGTAATATTTAATTGAATAATTAGAATTAATCGTAATACGTGTAACCACTTCAATGTGTTCCAAAATGATTAATTGTAAACTGAAAAATCAGAAAGCTTTTAACTATGAACAAAATAATGAACTCAAGTTCGTTGAAGATGTATAAAACCAGTTTACAAACACTATATATTTGATATATATGTAAAAACAGGATTAGGCATGAAAAACGAACATTGGTTGCTATCTCATAAAACACAACCAAACCAAAGCACCATGATTCAAGTTAGAATTTGACCTCCTGTCACATCCTGCCCGCGGTGTAAGTTTGGGTTAATATATATTCATATATAATTCGAAAAAAAAAAGACACCACCATTAAGGTCCAAATTAAGATTTTACGTTTTTACATATGAATATATCTGTGTAAGTTTGAGTGCACGCGCGTCATAACTTCGTGCTAATATGTGTATGTGTGTTTAAATTTGCGTCCTAGGTCACACCCAAAAGAAATGGCCCACATACATGGGTCCAGTTGAAATTCTTGGTAGATCTTCTTTCTTTTCATTCGTGCTAATACCTTTGTTCTACCAGCTGTAATGGTAAGTATTAGAGCAGATAAGGTTCTTGAGCCTTTGATAAACAACCCGTCTTACAGAAGAAAACTCTAAATTCAAGCCAGCTTTACTCAGCTTGACTTTATGTCATATCCTGTTCGCAAAGACGACGATGGAAAAATACATACAGTAATATACTTGGGATTGATCGAGCGTTAACGTTAGAAAACTATATTAAACTGTATTCCATGTTTGGGTGTAGGCATGCCTGAATGAATGTGTGTACGTGTGTTTCTTTTGTATGAGCACTGTGTGTCCAAATTCCTTGTCCAATGAAATTGTCCAGAAACACTTTTATATAGTTATTTACATGACATTCGCTGGATCCTCACCTTAACAATGTTAAATCTGTGGGTTAAATGAGGTGCCTAGACGTTAACAGATATATATATATATATATATATATATATATATATATATATATATATATATATATAATAACTTACTGAATAATAGCTCTTACGGTAGTGGAAAAACACCAGTAATTATAAGATAAAAATATACAACAAATCACCGTCTAGGGAAATATATATATATATATATATATATATTGGAAAAAAAGAAAAGGCCAACCTTGTCACACCAACTGAAAAAAATCAACCCATACGCAGTCGATTGGTCAAAAGAGAAAAAAACACCGTAAATTGCAGCTAAGCTACAAGTACAAAAAGTGCTCAATACTACGAAGAGCAAAATAGTTACAAAAATTATTTCGTGAATCAGGAATAACCTTCTATAGTTTCGCCTCAGGGGCTCATCAAGTTACTTAATCCTCTCTCTCTCTCTCTCTCTCTCTCTCACACACACACACACACACACACACACACACACACACACTCATATATATATATATATATATATATATATATATATATATATGATGTTTTCTGGTAACTGATGTGAGAAATGAAATATGAACACAAGAATATTTTTTCACAAAATTTTAGGCAGTTGAGATCATATTTGACGTTAGAGGTCAAATAATTCCTCTGTGGTCATCAAAATACAGAACTACTACAGCATCTAAAAATAAGGTCCATAAACTATAATAATTCTCATTATCACTTCATTCAAACGCTCACTGGCTAAGTTTTAAAAGTAGGTTGTTTTTTTTACGAATATAATCAATGCATTAAAGTTAATGCTAATTATACGTTTAAAAAAGTCAGGGTATGACCTAACCGATAAAATGAAACGCAGTTTTTTACAGGCACCGGTCGTGTCGATACTGCTATATGGATGCACTACATGGACTCTAACAATACGGCTGGAGAAGAAGCTAGACGGTAATTACACAAGAATGCTGCGAGCAATCTTGAATAAGTCCTGGCGGCAATACCACACAAGACACCAACTGTACGGCCACCTGCCTTCTATCACGAAAACTATTCAAGTTAGACGAACCAGACATGCCGGACACTGCTGGAGAAGCAGGGACGAAGTCATAAGTGATATACTCTTATGGACCCCCACACATGTCCATGCAAATGCAGGACGACCAGCACGAACATACATTCAGCAACTATGTGAGGATACAGGATGTTGTCTAGAAGACCTGCCTGAGGCGATTAACGGTAGGGAAAAGTGGCGACAGGTGGTCAGGGATATCCGTGCTACCAGCACGACATGATGATGATGATGATGATGATGATGATGATGATGATTTTCTCATAGTCCAAAATCAGGATTACTGCCTTTTATCTGTACTCTGTAATCTATTAAAAGATGTCTGAGGATATTTCTTTCAGAAATATCAGAAAAGACTTACAAGGACCAGTCTTTTTTTTTTAATCATTTGATGTCAAATGGATTAGATTCAATACATAGTATGATCTCTTGATGAGGCATAACGTGACAATGTCACAAGCATTTTAATGAGAACAATTCTGAAAGAACACTTTTTAAAGATCTACCATTGTTATGCATAAGGTCGGAACGAATGTAATATCCAATTTCAGAGTATATGCAATAAACGAAAAAACTTATGCCTATTGACATATTCAATCCTTAACGTTGCTTCCGTTTTTTTTTTTTCCTTGAAACCTTTTCTATCTATCAACAAGCTTATAGATGACTCGCTTGTAAAAGTATTTAAGTTTCGATAGAATATATGAGACCAACTCGATCTCAACCTCTGCAATTGGTGTCAACCTGAGAGCATCCAAATAATTATGTATTCCCCTAAACAAGTGACATTTAGAAGGAACAAAGCCAGAAGATTATGGAGGTTAAAGCATTTTATCCCTATAAAGCTCCTCTAAAAGATCTTTCGTCAGCTGAGCTTTGTAAGGAGGAATATTGTCCTGTTAGAAGATAACTTTTTTGTTGTTGAGGGGGGGACTTATTTTAGCTTATCTGCTTTCAAATGACGAAGTTCATTGCAGGAGAAGTGAAAGACGATTGTTTGATAACTATATAACATTTAGTGATGAAGAATTCCTCAAATATCCAGTTATACATTCAACATGATCTCAGTGGATGAAATCCATTTCTTGGTTTCTAAGCAGATCTGTGTCTGTGACTGATCTACTGACAATAACGTTTTTAATTTTGATAAAGGTTCCAATTTTCTTCGCCAGTAATAAGCCTTTTTTAAAAAGAAAAAAGTTACCTGACGGGGTCATATAAGTAATGACTCTGAATAAGCTATTTCAGAATCATTTTGATTGTTTCACGTTGACATTAGAATATGTTGATCCCGATTGGGTCTCATAGTTTGCATCAAAATCTAAAAAAACAATTAAAGGGTCGAATTTATTAACATTATGACAGATTTATTGGTATTTAGAAAGCTATGAAAATTATCTTAAGGATCAAATATTCCTGTTGGCATATTTCTGCTATCCTTTTATAATCTATGATCTCATATTGAACATTACACATGTTCAAACTTTATATATATATATATATATATATATATATATATATATATATATATATATATATAGCTTTGTGTGTGTGTGTGTGTGTAATTGTGTTGATCTCACTAAAGAAGATTACAGTCATTTTTATTTCATCTTCGCTTAAAGTGGTGCTTCATAGTATATAATCATAAAGCATAAATTAATAGACAACCTTGTTCCCAAATGTTTTGTACACTGAAATAATCAAGACTGTCCTTTCCCTTGCTTTGCATTTAAAAATTATCTTTTCAAAAAGAAAAAAAAATCCCGATAAATTGTGATTATTTTCAAACTGAGAAAGTATAACCAAAGTGATATTTTTTCCATGAAATAGATTTAAATTTCTCATAGAACACGGTATTTTGGAATTATTATTTATTCATGTTTTCAATTTTTTTTCAACGTGTGAAAGCACGTGCAATACCCTAGCCTCATCAGCTGCCAACCAGGCTGATAACACAGTTTCGGTAGCTCAAGGCGGTACTGCCACTCCTGGCGCTACCGAGCAGCTTTTGCCACCGGATAGGTTATTTAAAAGAAATATATATCTATGTAAACACAAGATCAACTAAAAGCGGACATTACATTGGACGTTCGTTCATCTTCATTTTGGTGCAGTTTGTGATTTAAAAAAGCGTTTACTTACGGCCGTTAGGTGTCATGGCAACCGTTTCTTGATTTTGCGTAATTACACGAGAAAGGTGGCTCCGCGTTTATAACATTCGTGTTGAAATCCTTTCTATAACCGTTATCTATTCGGTTCGTTTTCTTTCATTTATGCGTTACTGCCCAAAAATACTCGAGACAAACGTCATATATAATTCCGCTAAAAGATTTTATTTGTTGATCAATGGGCCCTCAAGATGGGTGGTGAGTAAAAAGAAAGCTCCTGGTCTAAGTTTGTACAGGTAGCTATCTGAAAATAAAAAAAAGATTTAAATTTCTCATAGAACACGGTATTTTGGAATTATTCTTTATTCCTGTTTTCAAATAAGGATAACAACAGATTGCAAGTTATGTTTTCTGTTCATAATGAAAATGTTCGGGAGATTAGTTTTTGACAGTGAATCGATCAGTAAACAATGAATCCTTTTTTTTTAAATTTTTACACAGTTTCTTATGAACATGAGTGACCAAAATAAAACCTTTATGTAATACAGAAAATTACTGCTGGTAATGATAATTTTGCATTGCAGAAATCATTCAAAAATTCCAAAAACATAATGAGAAAAAATTGAAATAATTGCTTATTTTTCCAGTCACTGTTTTTACCATTGACAGGGTCAAAACAGTATTGCCACGGACAATGGCTATGGAACTATGATATTTATCGCTGCCTCCTTCAAGACAGACAGGACTTGACAGAAGGTCAAAAGCCCGCAGGCCTACTAAAGTGGGGATAAAGGGGAGGGGAAGATCGGGAACGAGCCGAACCCTGCTGGTCTGTGCAGCTCATCGACTCACTAAGTGCAATATGGGTCTAATGAGGCAAATAGTTTCACGAATCCAAATTTGGATCCGGGCACGTATGCCGGGTTATAGCTTAAACTAGAATGCAAGGTCATGTGCTATCCATAGGAGACAAAGGTTGCAGCTCGCCCACCCGAAGGTGGCCCAACCGAAGTTGGTGGCCTTTCGGCCTCGAATCTGCCATAGTTTGATACCACATCCGACACGAATGCCAGACGGCCCAGCCCAAAACCCGGTGGAGTATACTATAAAAAGCAAACGGGCCCGAAATGAACCCGGTAACCAGTATAATCACAGTCAGCGACAACATACGGTTTTTCTAATTTGCATAAGACTTTTAATTTGAAATAAAAACAAAACATACAAAGTGTCTTCGAGTAACACTATCGACTGACTGCTTCAGATGGTGAAATGGTTAGCAATCTAGACTTGCAAACCTACACGAGTAAGTTCGATTCTCTTTGGGTGCCCAATTCATTAAGCCTTGTGGCACATCTAAGCAAAAAAGCTTAGTAAATTACTAGTTGTGGGGGCTATACAATCAGCTGATTGTATCTTAGTAGGATCCCCCCCCATTGTTTCAATGCCCTGGATATTACACAAAACTGCACCTGATAGCGAGGCTCAAGCCCTGAAGCTTTGCAGGAATGTGAAATAACCCTTAATTGCCATTACTCCCAGGTCTACTCCTACCCGAAGTAATAGAAACTGTTTGGGTCACATCTATTGACCAAATATTTATTGTATTTGACAGCATATAAAACGCACTGGTGTATAAGACACACCCCAATTTCAGTCAGGCAAATCAAGAAAAAAATAGTAATTAATAAAATTATAAGTAAATTGTACAGCCTTAAAATAGTAATTAATAAAATTATAAGTAAATTGTACAACACTTTATAATATTCAAAGGTTCAAACCTGGACGAGACTGATTGCATTTCACATAGCACTAATACCCTTGGGAAAGGTATGAATCCAATTATTCCCCCCCAGCTATGGGTAAATAGTAGGACAGACTGTGTTTTTCAGCCTTGGTGAGGCAACTAGCCTATGAGTAGGAAAACTCTGAATTCAAACCTGTTAAACTCCACTTAAAATTTGACCTTGTGTCATATCCTGCCCGATCGGAGGGGGTGGTAAATATGGATATGGAGTAAAACTATTTTTTTACAAATCATTTATATTCTCTGTTTATGTAAAAACAGTATCTGACTGAAACTTCATGCTTGATATGAGATAAAATACAACCAACCAACCAACCAACCAACCAACCAGGTCTCGTCTTTGGTATTTTATGTTTGTCTAATCATTGTAATCTTTTTTGCCCATGATTGCTATCTTTAATTCAAAATTCTGTCGGCTTCATTCTCTTTAGTCGGACAGGAGCTCCAACGAGTACCTTGAATCAAACATTCTGCAAAATTCGCTCCTCACGTGAGAAACCATTCACAAATAATCTGAAGTAAAGAGTAAAAAATGTAGGCGGAGAACACTGGATGATTTAACAGTAACTGCTGCTAGTAAGACACCTCCAGTGGTATAATGTTACTCAAATAAGAGCTATCAAAACTTCCCGAGTGAGTTCGAGTCACATTGGGTGCCACATTCATACAGCCTGGTGTACCATCTAAGCAAAAAGCTTAGTAAATGACTAAAACTTGTGTTAGTAAGAAACCTCTCTTACTGAGATGTATATACGGTCGACTTTCTATACTCAAATTCACGGGCGGCCGGTCACTTGTCAAGGGCTGACATTACAAGATTGCCAGTGGCGGATCTATCGCAGCGTGTGAATTATAATACCAGTGAATGCCACCCTCGAATGGGAAAAGCTTAATGACGTCAGATCATTTCCTGCCCAGTTGGTCAAGGGTTACTGGCTAAATTTGGGATAGAAACCCCGTGCAATCAAGTCAATCACTGCTGCGTGTTAAGAGAGATGACCCGTTATTTATTGGTCAATATATATATATATATATAATATTTTTAATACAATGTTTATTTAAATATATATATATATGTGTGTGTGTGTGTGTGTGTGTTTGTGTTTGTGTGTGTGTGTGTGTGTGTGTGTATTAATAAGTTAGGAGACTTCATATTCCTTTAATGCAATAAACGAAGTACTGCTGTACAATCGAAGATCGTACAACGCATTTTAAACTTTGAATATTCAAGTGAATATATATATATATATATATATATATATATATATATATATATTGAATTAAAAGTGATAAGCATTGATAAGATATACTCTGTCAGCTGTTAAGACTCACGTCCATGTAAAGTTATATTATGTTATTGATTTCATTTATAAAATCTAAAATATATTTTCTTTCTCGTACTGCTGAAATAATTCGTTTAGATATTTACTAAGATCTGCTTAAATCTGGTAAAGTGTTAACATTAACTGACAAATGTTATTTTTACATAAATAAAGATTGTACAAAAATTCTAAAAAGTACCAGATAACCTTATATAAATTGACGTGTATTCAATTCCCTCCGATATATTTGTGGATTACGAAATGTACCTCGTAATTTAGTAACGAGACATACATGCGCAGGTATGCGTTCACATAAATATATGCGTGTGGGTGAGCGCAACCGTGTGTGTGTGTGTGTACTAATGTCATTGTTGGACATTAGTGAAACTTAATCTATAACAATACTATGACTTCCGGTTAAACCAAGGATTTGTTGAAGTATAATAATTATGCCTTGTCAGCGAAATACGGACTAGCTTTATAATTATATAAATATATATATATATATATATACACACACACACACACACACATGCACACATACACAAATATATAGATAGATAGATAGATAGATAGAAAAGGGAGAGAGAGTGAGAGAAAAGAGAGAGAGAGAGAGAGAAAGAGAGAGGGAGAGAGAGAAATCTGTGTTATTCTTTCCAGTGTTTGATCATCATGTGTCACTAAATCATCAAAAGTTTCTGTCTGAGAATGAAATGATTATGCATCAACATCAAATCCTTTCATGCCCGTTTTCTAGTGTGATTAACTGTTTCATCTCTCACACCCCATAGCATTCACTTTCTATTCTTCTGCTTATAATTAATTTTTGCTTTGTCATATTTCATTCATATGACATTATTTTGCGCTGTTACTAAAACAAATGCTGTTTCCCTTTTCAGGTTTCCTTTTCTTATATATCCCTCTGTCTTTTCATGTTCAATTTCCTTGGTTTTTCGCTCGCAGTACAATGTATTTATTTTTTCTCCCCTGTTTAGTTTTTCAGTCATATCGATTGTTGTTTCTTGATTTTTGTTTAGTTGCCCAGTCGGCTGGGGCTGTAGAATACACTGACTGCAGCTCTCCAGAGAGATAAGCCCCGCCCCTAATGAGTGTCCTGGATACGATACTAAACAATCTGATGGTGACGTTCAATTGATGCTGGGGCTTTGGGGAATGTGGAGCACCCCTTCATTGCTATTGCTCCCAGGTCCACTCTCTCCCGGAACTATAGCACCTGATAAGTCCCTATCTATGGGTTAAATAGAACGATCTGAATAGTTATGCTGAACTGAATAGCTTAAAATAGAAATGTTTTTGACAATTAAACCTTACTTAGATTTAAACTTCGTGTTTATGCTAAACTAAATGGTTTGAAATGGAACTATTTTTGTCATTGAAACTGTACTTACACTAAACTGAATTACTTATTATAGAACTGTTTTGACATCTGAACTTATACTAAACTGAATTAGCTCAATTAGAACTGTTTGAATAAACTGAATATTTTGAAATAGAAATATTTTTCATAATTAAACTGTGTACTAATGCTAAATTGACTTTTTGAAATAGAACTGATTATTTGTATAAAAATGGATTTGACGTTACAGAGGTTGATAAGCTATAAAACCCAAACAACCGACCGACCATTTTCGTTTAGTTATTTTGTATTGATGTTATTAGCTTCTGTTTTTAAAAATATCTTTTGAGTTCCTGAATTGTTCTACTGACGTAATCCTTAAAACTGACGAGTTCTCTCTTTGTTTTCTTTTCTTTCGTCTTGCTGATATTGTCTCTATCTTCGTTCGGCTTTTATGCTATGTATAACATTATCAATTTACTCGTTTTATGGTCTATATGCTTTAGTTTTTTCATTGTCGAACATTTTTATTTGGCGTGTTTTTCATACTTAAGTCAGCACGAAATTTTATCCCCCGGCACTCTGGGACTGTTAAAATATACTTGCCAATCTCAGAAAAATCTGAAAAATAAAGGTTTCTGTTATTAAAAATAATTCCTTTTCTCTCTGTATGGTTCCTTTTAAAGTCTGTGTCCAAGTCGTATAATGATCAATGTACTTAGTAGGAATTTTGGAAACATGATCAGGTATTCTTTTGACCATTTTATTCTTTTTTCAATGTAGAACTTAATATTTTTCTGCCTGTCACTATGATTTTTGGGTTTGTTTTTTTTGGTTGCTGATATTGGTTGCTATGATTAATCTTTCTATATTTTTTGTTTTCATATTCTTCGAGCCATAGTTGCTGGGTTCACTCATTCTTCATTGATTGTGAGTTATTTTCCCTTGTTTTTTCTTCTTCATGTATTGTATGTCTACATCATCTTTTAGGCGTATACTCATGCAAATCTTCATCATTCTTTTTTCTTCTGTGGTTCATTTTTCTAATGAATGGTAAACCGTGGTATAACGGCTAACTTGATGTTCTGTGGCATCTGAGTCAGTCATTTCGAAGTCTTGTCTCGCTGCTACGTTCACTTTTGGACTACTACGCTAGGGACACGTATAAAACTTCTTATCCCGCAGCTATAAGTTAAATAGTTCTACTACTGTACTTTCAGAAAAATGAATTTGGCATTAAATAACCCAAGAAGTTTGATATGCCATAAAACAAAGAAATTTAACTGGCAAAATTTTATTTTGGGCAAAACTTTTGATTTCAACTCTCTATAAAAGGAGGCTTATTTCTTTTTTCACAGATTTGTCAATCTATATTCACCTTTGCCCTTTCATGGGATTTATTATAACGACAATTTCAGAATGGCAAATGAGAGAAGAATAAGTCTCTTTGGAAGATATCTATTAGTATGTTGACTTTTCTCCCAGTCGTTTGATCGACATTACAGACGTTTTGTAGTATTTCTCGTAATAACTCAAAGAAAGCTGTTCAACTCATCGGGCCAAAATTAAACCGGATCCACGCACCAACTTCCCAGAAGAACATGACAGAAAAATATTGAGTTTTCATTTTTTTTCCCATTTAAACAGAAACCAAGCAACACGGTTCTTAGAAAATCTGATCTGAGCCACTCGTATGGACTATAAAGAAAAGACGATTTGACTCAGAAAGAACCCAAGCAACATAGATAGAACACGTTCTGAAATCAGTTTAATCATTCGTGATGATCTGCATGACAAGCCAACAGCAAGCACACGTCCATACGTGGATATTCCACGAGTTCCTTCCCAACAATTCAGGAACGTGACATATCTCTGAACGAGGAAAAGAAAAGAAACGAAAATATCTAATTTTTTTTTCAAAAACGTCTCATTCTGAATTGTATTAAATCTCAGTTAGAGTGAAGTTTATGAAATATTTGCATATTTGTGTAGACTTTTACAAGTGTTTGCTTCTTTCAAGTTAGTAAATACGACTGTACGCATGAAAGTACGCCAATGGCATTGTATATTCTGCGAAATTTTTAAACGTTATGTTAATCGTAGTACAATTTCTGTTGTCCACAAAACTCTTGTATTTTCTTGAGGCACTACATACTAGAAACATACAACCCAAACTTAACAGGATTAATTTTGAAACCATTGCTAATGTACTTAATCGTCTTTAGCTACTGACGTTATTTATAGAAACAAACTTGAAAAGTAAACGCCACACAATACAACAGAACAGACGCTCTGCTTACAAAGTAGTAATGTACATACAAAAGTTATATCACTTTTGCATTATATCATCCCTTAATGATGACCCAAAGTCGAGCAGAAATTACCAGGGAAATAACTAATTCAAGAAAATTTATCATCCGATTCTGGCCGAATATCATAAGATCAATACGGCAATTTGATAGGAATAACAAAAAAATATGTAGACAAAAAATGTTAATTACGTTCAATCATATATAGTCATCCACTGACAGACTGTTTCGTTCTACCAGAACTCTTCAGTGTGGCCAGACACGCAGGACGCAGGGATCGAAACCCGTCCAACTTTACATTAGACTAAGTTTCAGACCTCTCGGTCACCAAGCGGACCACGTTGGCTAAGGGAATTTTAAGGTATTTATTTTAGCAATAGCAGCAGCAGCCTTTGTTTATCTTTTTAATACCCTATCGGCTACCAGAGTCCTCAATTCTTACGAAGAGCTTTGCATTACGCCAGGGGCGGCCGATAATTCCTTCGCCAGAGTGCTCAACACCCATTGGGGAGCGTATATATATATATTAAAATCAGCCTAGTGGATAGAGTGTTTGCCAATGGAGAGACCTGGGTTCAATCCCAGTTCGCGTCATACCAAAGACTTTAAAAATGGTACTTGATACCTCCTTGCTTAACACTCAGCAATATAAGTTACATATCGAGGGTAAAGTGGAGCAATCTAGGGAAAAGAGTAACGTCCTCCCCTACACATCTGTGTTGTAGGTATTGAAAAGAGAGCCTTCGGGTCACCCTTGACTACAACAATATATATATATATATATATATATATACGTTGGCAGTGTGTACGTTTTTTACAATGTCTGATTAAATACGGTAAACACAACGCTTCTGGTAATTTTATGGTTGAGCCGTTCAAGTCTTCCGACAAGTTGTTTGACATCTAGAGGAAATGGATTCGAAAAGGCGCCATGTTTTTCCCAAGTACTTTCGATGTTAGCAAGAGTCATTATCGTGGGAACAAACAATGAAATAACAAATAAAAAGAGAAGTCATATGCACTTTTAAGGAAAGAACAAGTGAAAGGGAATTTACAGTTATAAATAACTTCACCGGAGATAAGAGGAAGAATCGTTTTAAAAAATGTAGAAGGCACTTTAGAACACGGTTGCTACATTAGGAATTGATCTTGTTTAAAGAATGCTTGCTAATCTATCTATCTATCTATCTATATTCGAGGATCATTAAATAAGATTTCAGACTTTTTTCGTATAGGCACTTTTCGTGATAGTCCACACATGAAACTCTAGTCCCCTTCCAAGTAATCTCCTCCGACTACAATGCACTTGTTGGACCGTTCCAACAACTTCTGGAAGGCTCCATGGAAGTCCTCTTGTCACAGACTCTTTTATCTCCTCAATTGTCTCATAACGACATCATCTGAGCTTAGGTAATAACCAAAAGTCACAGGGAGCAAAGTCTGGACTATGGGGAGGCGGAGGAAATGTCTTGATGCCCATCTTGGTCAAATAGTCTGTGACAAGGATGGAGTTGTGGACTGGTGCACTATCCTGCTGGAAATGCCACTATCCGATTTGAAGAGTGCTGGCCTCTTCCGACGGAATCTCTTCCTGAACTCCCTTAAAACCTCAACATAGTAACCCTAACCCTTTGGCCAATCAATTCATGTGTATTGACTTCCTTACTCCTCCCACACATCTCATCATCCATCACAGACTTCCTGCCTTCCTTGAATTTCTTATGCCACTCAAAAACTGATGCTCGATTCATGCGAGGTTGTCTAAAAGCAGTCTGAAGCATTCCATACGTCTCTGTGGCATTTTTTTTTTCAAGTTTAAAACATAAATTTATTGCATATCGTTCTTCTAAAGTGTCCTGACGTCCAGATTGCATTTTTGAAATTCACCAGCTGTGACAATCAGGCTTTACAAAGGTGTATACCAATTTCTGCTGTAGCTGTTCATTTGAACCTGAAATCATTAAAATAGCTCTGTCATCTCATAAGATGTATAGCAATAATATATTGAAATTTCAAGTGTCTACGACAATTTTAAATGCCCTTATAAAAAAGTCTGAAAACCTATTGAATGTACCATGTATATATATATATATATATATATAATCAAAAAATAATCCCTACGGGTGTGGATGTATACAAAGTTATCTTCTGCATACAGTTATAATTATCGAGACACATTCATATAACGAATGTGTGTGGGGAATGTGAAATAAGACATAACAAACAACATAAATATCCCTCTGTATTTTTATCTGTCGCAGAAAGAGAGGAACCTACGAGAGAGAGAGAGATTTTGAATTATTTCAGTGTCTATAATTATTCAGAGGGAATACTTTTTTAAATTTTTATGCCCATTTCAATGTCTAGGATTCATATACGTTTGTTATTTAAATAATAAATCTCACGGAAGATATATAATATATATATATATTAATCATTTAACAAAATTAATAATTTCAATTCAAGGCATTTGCTTATATTCCTTTTGCTGATGTTAACAAACTATTAAACCCATAAAAGACAGGATTTAAAATGATCATACTGTTGCTTCCCATAGATTTTTACTGAACTAGTCTGTACTGCTGGAAGGACTTGTCTATGCCGGCTGAAGATTCATTACTTCGTTCTTCGCCAAAAAGAGTCGTTTATGAGAAAGAAAATGTCATCTTCTTTAAAGCCAGATTATGCAAATCTACTAGATATATAAGTAAGAATTACGTAAACACAGAATCAAAGTTACTTGGTGACTGTTTGCCTGTAACCTCTGCAATCATCAGACCATAAGCTTTTAAACTCATGATCGGAGAGGGGAGAAACTAACAGTCATCCAGTGCCGTTGATGTAGACCTAAGTTAGGATAACTGTTACGGTGTGAGGGGCACTTTTACAAAAAAACGAGGTTATTTTATGTCTCTCTCTTTCTTTCTGTCTGTCTGACGGTCTGTCTGTCTGTCTCTCTCTCTCTTTATATATATATATATATATATAAGTTTGTAAAGTTGGCGACCATAGTTGAGGGCGACCCGAAGGCTCCCTTTTCAATAGCTACTACACCGGGATTACTCCATTTTACCCTCGATACGTAGCTGACATTGCTGAGTGGTAAGCAAGGAGGTATCAAGTACCATTTTTAAAGTCTTTGGTATGACTGGACTAGGGATTGAACTCAGGTCTCCCAGACCATTGGCGAACACTCCACCCACTTGGATATATATATATATATATATATACATGTGTGTGTGTGTGTGTTTGCTTATTATTATCATCATATACTTTGCTTCATTTTGAGAAAAAAGCGTGCTCAATATTGGTGATAGAACATTTATAGATCTAAGGATATCATCAACGTAAATACCTCTACACACTTTATATATATATATATATATTACTAAATGATGCGCTTGTGGTGTGACGGTTATAGTCGTAGGAAGTGGACTCAGCCTCAAAATTTCAAAACCCGTGCAATCTGTGTGTTTTTCCCATAGCAATTGGGAAATATAATAATCTAGTGAGTTAAATCATCACAATCTATACGTAAATAGTAGGGCAGACTTAATTCAATAACCTTTGCATGGCAACCTGTCAAATAGAAGCAAACCTTGAATTTAAACTAACTGTTGTCTTAGAAAGAGTTGTCATTTTACCAGCAATTCTTGCTCCATTATCACCACATGAGTATTACCTCCACCTCCTAAAGACGTTACGGGACCAGCGGTGAGGTTTTTGTAAAAAAAAATCTGTTTTGGTGATCCCCAGAAAAATTTGAAATTCATTTTTACATTTATATAAACATTAATTTTTCCGGTGATTTCTGGGATATCCAGCAGCATTGGATGGTGAGCCTCTTGTTCTGGAGTTTAGGTAATGTGGAGTACCCATTCATATCTCTTGCTCCTCGGTACACTCTGATCTGTATATCTATTTTTTGGGTGTGGCATGAATAGATCCGGTAGAACTGTTCAAACATATACTAAGGATAATTATTATTAGATATCGGAAACCATACAGCTGCGTGCAAAATATTTATATTACACAGGAATACTCAATAAATAGAATTATTTATGTTAAAGTACAATATTTAAGATGTTTATCAGTGTTAAAAAAAAAATTACGATTAAATTGATTTGTTAAATTTGAACAGGAATCTGTTAAACAATTTAACTGTGTACCAACAAAGGTGGTAGAAAGCACGTTTAAAAACTAAGTCACCGAGTATATATATATATATATATATATATATATATACAGTAGCGTCCAAAAGTAAGGGACAAAATTTTAAAACCTAATATTTGTTAGAAATAACAAATGTGAAAAGCTGAAAATTTGACAACTGGTAGTCGTTATCATCCATAATAACATGCTAAAATTTGAATCATTTGCAAAGGATAGAAAAAGAATTATAACAATTATTTATTTATTTTCAAAATAGGATCGTCCAAAAGTAAGGGACAAAATTGAGAAAAACAATGTAAACAGCAAAAAAACAATAAAAATACATGTACAATCAATATTTAGTAAATGAGACCTTGCACTCAATGACAGCTGCACATCTTCGACTGCTTTCAATAGACTATCAATCAAATGTAAGTCAGATCTCTCAGATAAAATAAAACGGGATTTCTTTCGGGAGTCAATACTACTGTATGGATGCACGGCATAGAAACTAACAAAATGCAGAGACAAAAAACTTGACAGGAATTTCTCAAGAATGATTCGACTTATATAGAACAAATCATACGTATCTTGTTTTCTTGGGGCATTGTCCACCGCTAGTTCTTGTCAGAGGGTTAAATGATCAATCAGCATTTCAACCAGGAAATCCTGTGGTGCATGCTTCGCTCATTGCATTTGAAGAGAGGAGAGTTCGTTGATTCTCCACCAAAATGCACCTGCTCACAACACCTTAAGAATCAATTAGTTCCTGTCTGAAGTAGAACAACCTCTCTCAACAGCCAGTATTTCTCCGTGTGACTTTTTCATTTCCCCAAGCTGAAGGGAATTATTAATGGGAGCCTTTTTGAAAGCGTGGATACTATCAAGAGATCTGTAACGACGGCATCCCAGAAGAATCCTTCCAACAGTGAATAGAGATGTGACACAGATAGATGAGAACGTTTCTTAGATACAAGGGGGTGTATTTTGAATATGTGACCATGTAATGTTTTGAATTTAAATGAGTTGTTTGTGACACCAGTTATCTTACTTTTCAGACACCTCGTATCCATATAAAAGAAATAAAGAGTTATTTGTGCTTATATATAGCAAAGCATTCATTCATATTATTTACAGGTATATGCGCATGAGTGGCTCCTTTAGTGAAAGGGTGGTAATTAAAACCACCGTAGCAGCAAATAATTTGTCTTAATAATTATGAAGTTAAAACACACGATCAGCTGAAGGCATATTTGATCGAAATATTTGAGTAACGAGCATTGGATTGAATATTAATTTTTGTAATAATTCATAAACTGACAAACGGAAAGATGCGTAAGTAATCAACTTAAATAGATAGGATGAAATCCCGAAAGAAAAACCCAGTGATTACAAAACAATGCATCTGGTTCCTGATTATGTGTAATTCCTTAAAGACTTCGGAATAGAGTTTAAATTAGCTGTTTGTTGATCGGGCATGAAGAAATTCTTCTTCTCCTTTATCTCTCTCTTTCTCTCTCTCTCTCTCTCTCTCTCTCTCTGTTTTTCTTTGTTAAAAATCGGATTAAATTCTTGAAAAGCGAGATATTCCTCTTTGCACATAATTATGTTGGAATAAAATTCTTTTCAGACAACATACGAACGCGCAAACGTACACACATGGACACACAGACGCACACTCACACAGAGAGAAAGTTGGATATAGCAATTGCAGTCTCATGTCTTTTCCTGGTATATTAGAGTAAGTATTTATCCTTTCCCTCTATTACTGGAAGAATGTGACACGAAGCCAATTTTTAAGCAAAGTATATATGGTTCCAATTCAGAGTCTGTCTTCTTGACAAGCTAATTTATTAAAACTATAGAACCTTCGTTCCTGTAGTATTTACTAATTATTCACACACACACACACTAACGTGTGTGCATACATTTACTCATATACATGTATATATTCAACAGGATGTGACATAGGCTCACTTTCTAAAACTGATTACAACTCGTTGGATTTGAAGTTTTTCCTTTTTCTTAGACCAACAGCCATACAAAACCTAAAGAGGCCAGTCGGCTATACTATTCACCCATCGATGTAAAAGGAGAAAGAGTTGGATTGGTGTCTTTCCAAACAAGTATTTGTGCAATGAGAATTGTAAACTAACTTGACGTAATTTGAACTGGGGTCATCAAATCCATTTCTGGGGCCGATAATGAATAGATCACAAATACTTTAATACGTATGTATGTAAGCACATTTCGGAGAATCAGGTTGGTTGGTTGGTTAGTTTTAAGGCATATCAACCTTTGTATATTATTTAATTCCAAATCTATTTCTATTCTAATTACACTGGTCAACAAAGAAATTGAGGCAAGCACAAAAATACCCGTTTTGACAAGAAATTGAGGCAAGCACAAAAATACCCGTTTTGACCTTATTTGAGGGTGCTGAATTCAAATTTGAAATCTGTTTTTACTCATCACATCTAGTTTTTTTTTTAGATATGCATAGTGTGCATTTTGTGCATATACGGTACATAAAGGCGTATATGAATTCAGGGTTAATTATAATATTGTGAGACTTATGGCTTTTTTTTTAGTTATTATGCACTAAATGTAAGTGATAGCATTACATTATATGTATATATATATATATATATAGTTATATATCAAGACTGATTTTGACAGTTAAGGCAGAAGGTCTCAATCCACACTCTGGCAGTCATAGGAAGAGGTTGTCTCGCGGGCGGCGCAGGAGGTTGGTGTCCATCAACTATCGTGTTACACATCTTTTGAGTTACTAAACATTAGTATTACATTTTCAAATGCACATTTAGTTTTCCTTTGTAATATTTTCAGATTCTCCAATGGCTTCAAGCACGTCAAAATGTCGATGATGCCTCAACAAAGCGAATTCTTTCTGCTACGTGTGTGGGGACTTCACAACAGTTGCACAGCGTCGAACCATCACTTCCCTCCTCAGAACCGCCTACTTTCACTATTTTGACTGTAAAATTGGTGATCAGGACAAGTCTTGGGTTCCACACATCTGTTGCAAACCCTGCTACAATGGACTACCTGCATGGTTTAATGGCAAGAAAGCGGCTTTCAACTTTGCAGTCCCGATGGTTTGGAGAGAGCCGGGAAATCACGCAGATGATTGTTATTTTTGTTTAAGTAATATAAATGGTTTCAAAGCATCTTCTAGGAAAAAGATAAAATATCCCAACCTTCGATCTGCTATGAGACCCGTTCCCCATTCAGATGATCTTCCTGTACCTACACCTCCACTAAATAAGGATTTTCTTTTCTCATCAGATGAAGAAATGACTTCAAGGGAGGATTCTGCCGAGTCAATATCTTTGGAAGATATTGAGTCTACATATTCTGGAACAAGTGGCAATGAGCCACATTGGATCATGCAAGAAGACCTGAATGATCTTGCTCGTGATTTGTATCTGTCAAAACAGCAGTCAGAGCTCTTGGCTTCACGGCTTAAACAGTGGAACCTAGTCCAGGAATATTAAAGGATCCCCAGTTTCAGGAATCGGAACTAATAAGGTCATTGGTCTTCTTATGGGTATGCAAGCGGGCTTCACTAAGTACTGTTGTTTTCTCTGTGTCTGGGATAGTTGAGCTGTATCCCAGCATTACAAGCAGAAAGACTGGGGGGCTAGAAGCACTTTTCTTCTTGGCGAACACAGCCTCAAGGAGAATCCTCTGGTGGACATGAATAAGGTGCTTCTTCCTCCTCTTCACATCAAGCTTGGTTTGATGAAGAATTTCGTGAAGGCGTTGCACAAAAATGGTGCTGTCGTCCAACACTTCTCTACTGTGTTCCCAGGTCTTCATGCTGCTAAGCTCAAAGAGAAGTGCTGAAAGATACTGATTATGAGGAGCTTAACTTTAGGGAACTGAGAGCATGGGAAGCATTCAAGTCAGTCTGTAGTGGCTTCCTTGGTAACACACGCGTACCAGATTACCAAGCCAGGCAAATGGAACCCCGGCATGATGGGAGACTTCTGCTGGATGCACTTGCGTGACATCCCGGAGAAAAATACACCAGATCTTCTAAGAAAACACACTTTGGACTGTCTGTGGTACTATGATTTGTGTAATTGTGTCATCCAAGTATATTGATTTAATCAGTGCTCTTTATCTATCCTGTTTTATCAATTATAAGCTGCTGCAACTCTTGAAATAAGCACATATATTCTCTGTTTATACTAAGATGAGACAATTTAAAAGCCAGAAAACTAGAGGCGATAGAGCGAAACTATTTATAAATTTGAATTCAGCACACTCAAATTAACAAAAAACACCTATCCCCATTCTTGCGTCAGACCAAAAATTTATTTTTGTAAACCAGTATTATCAGTTCTATTTCAAACAATTCAGTTTAGCATGAGTACAGTTTAATCGTCAAAAGCATTTCTATTTCAAGATAGTCACTTCAGTCACACAGTTCTAATTCAAACAATTCAGTTTAGCTTAAGTACAGTTACAATGTCAAAAATAGTTCTATATGAAGCCATTCAGTTTAACATAAGATTGCTGTTTAAATGTCAAAAGAGTTCTATTTTAAGTAATCTAGTTAAGCATAAGTACGCAGATTAGTTCTATTTAACCCATATATAGAGTGCTGGGTTGTTCAGCCTTGGTGAGTCTACTAGTCTAGGAGAAGGAAAACTCTGAATTCAAACCTGTTAAATTCTGCTTAAATATTGACTTTGTGTTATATCCTACCCGTGCCGAGGGGTTGGTAAATATTTTCATAGAACACTATCAGATGCAAACACGCTGGGACCAGAGTGGACTCGAGAGCGATGGCAATGAGTGGTGCTCCACATTACTTAATGTTTCGGTATCACTGAAACCTCACCATCAGATCATTACTCTCATAATCAGGACAATCATTAGGGGGGTCTTACCGCTTTGCCGAGTTGCAGTCGGTGTATTATACAGCCCCAGCCGACTGGGCCAGAAGAATCAAGAAGTTGGTTACTCACCTTTTCCGCACTTCCACGGCGTGGGTTAGTTATGTGCATTGAAAAGGAAGCGCGTATTATTTTCTAAATTGTTGCATAAAAATACAATTTTCATCATGAATTTCTGATGTTCTTTAGAATATATATATATATATATATAATATATATATATATATATATTATTTTTAAGGTTTTATTCATGGCAGGGTATTTTATAATAACTTTTTAAAATATCATATTTATTGATTACGATGAAAATTAAAGCATAAAAGACGAAAATGTAAAGAACAGCCGATCGGTTTCGAACCTCACTCGTCAATCGTTATAATCAACGTAATCCTTCGGAGTAAAAAAAAAGTCAGCTGTATGTTGGCAGTGGAGAAAATTAATTGAGAAGATAGAGAAAAAGGAAGCTGAAGAAGATAGAAACTCCATCATATCCAAGCCAACATTCCCTCCGTTTATACAGGGAAAACCTGCTTGGACCTAAAATAAATAGTTTTTAGAATATTTAGTTAAATTTGAGAGGTTGCTTAGCTATGAATGGAAAATAAGGCAACTCTAAATTCTTTAGCACGCTTACAATTATTTATCAGGTTTCTCTGACGAAAGACCCTTATCTATTTTTTAGAACGACCAAAGGGAAGTAGATAAAATTACTGATTTTATTGGTTCATGTTATATGATAATAACATCTGTCTAGGTGGTGCAGGGAACAACTGCTATTAAAATAGTTGACGTGGATGACGAACGTCATCACGTGCATCTGTGAAAATACGACTCTCTCTCTCTCTCTCTCTCTCTCTCTCTATATATATATATATATATATATATATATATATATATATATATATATATAGGAGGGAGTTATTGTGTTGTAAATTATGGTACGACCATATGAATATTTGACCAGAAACAGTAAGAAATTGGGAGTTGCATTATTCTTATATTGGATTCATGATATTTTTATAGGGAACTATTTCATTTGCTAACATTAGCACGGAAGTTACAGTTTCAAACTGACGTTTTTATAGGGAACTATTTTATTTGCTAACATTAGCACGGAAGTTACAGTTTCAAACTGACCTTTTTATAGGGAACTATTTTATTTGCTAACATTAGCACGGAAGTTACAGTTTCAAACTGACGTTTTTATAGGGAACTATTTTATTTGCTAACATTAGCACAAAAGTTACAGTTTCAAACTGACGTTTTTATAGGGAACTATTTTATTTGCTAACATTAGCACAAAAGTTACAGTTTCAAACTGACGTTTTTATAGGGAACTATTTTATTTGCTAACATTAGCACGGAAGTTACAGTTTCAAACTGACCTTTTTATAGGGAACTATTTTATTTGCTAACATTAGCACGGAAGTTACAGTTTCAAACTGACGTTTTTATAGGGAACTATTTTATTTGCTAACATTAGCACAAATGTTACATATTCAAACTGACGTTTTTAAATGGACGACATTTGTTTTAACAGACACAGGAAAGTGTACATGGCATAGTGGATAGTATGCCACGCTCCAAAATCTTAGTAAGCCAGTTCAAGCTACAGTTTTGTTATTATGTTCACTTTCTGACCAATTCCCTTGGCAAAGGTACGGCCTCCTTTATTCCTCCAACACTACTATCATTCTGGAAGGATGATGTTGGCATTAAATGACCCATGACGTTTGATATGCCATGAGATGAAAGCAACCAAACTAAACTACCCCCATACACATTTATATACACTTATCTATCTATCTATCTATCTATTGTCATCCACAGAAAGACTGTTACGTTGTAACACAACGCTTCAGTGTGGCTAGACACGTAGGACGCTTGAAGCTGGGATCGAAACCCGCCAAACTTTACGTTAGACTTAGCATCAGACTGCTCAGCCAACAAGTGTACCACGTCAGCTTGTGAATTATAAGTTGCAGCATTCGTTTGTTTACATTTTATACATTACCGGATACCAGAGAGCTCAATTCGTTCGAAGGGCTTTGCATTATATAACTACAACAGGAACTTCACAGACATATAACTTGGAATTAAAATGAATCACAGCCATATGAAAATAACTGCTACTATAAAAGCTAAAATGACTGTTCTAACAATTACTCGCCTCTTAAAGATGACAATGAAATCTGAAACATCCGTAGAACAAAATTATGAAAAATAAAAATCTAAAATAACTAATGTACATGCAGGCCTATTCATGTTATTATGTATATATATATATATATATATATATATATATATATATATATATATATATATATATATATATATATATTCCCAGCAGACTAGTTTTTAACTGTTTGTATTTGACATCTTAGACACGTGAAAACATTATTTCAAAAATATTAAAAGTCCATTGACAATATCATAACTGTCCTTATTAAATCACAAACTTCCCATCCAAGAAAAATATCCCATCCTTGAAAATAAGAAATGACCATCAAATGTACTATAAGTACAGAATTTTGATAATTTTTAATAGCCTTTACCCATATTTGAGACGTCTTAGTTTATGTATGTATGTATGTCTCTACCTATCACCCTCTGTCTCTGTCTCTCTCCCCACAAACAAACGCACACGCACACATATATAGAAAGAGAAGGAAAAAGAATATTTTGTAAAACCAATATATATATATATATATATATATATATATATATATATAACTTGCATTTGATTTTACTTTTGGCATAGCGGAAGTCTATTAAATTACCAAATTCAATTGAAGTCTCCTGGCGTCACTTATACTGATTGAATAAACAGGAATGTTGTGTTGAGATACCAAGCGGATAAAATGAGATTCGTTGTTTTATCATCGTGTCAAATTTAATGTATTTAAAATATATAGTACAACTTGTGTCACCACGTAACAATTTCGTTTTCTCTTCGAAAATCTAACAACACCTAGAGTTGATTAAGAAGGTATATACAAAAACTAATTACCTTCTTTTCCGTTATAATTCTTAGTGTATTCCTTTCTTATATTCCAGTTAAAAAGATAAAAATGAAAACGCTAAAATGTCTGAAAATAGTATCTGTAATTGTATAGTTATCAATGTTTTGTGCTTTTGTGTCTGAAAAAATCTTCTTGCTTATTTTCTTGTCCACATATTTCGAGTGTCTCAAGGTCGAGAAAAATCATTTTTTTAATAATCTCCGGTTAGTTTAAAAGCCATTGGCTTTTTGAATTAAACCCAGAAAAGTCCTATTATTTTCATTTCCCGTGAATTTTTACTGCTGGTTTTTCCCGATGGATTTTCACAGAAATCGGAATGATTATAAATCTCCTATAGGAGGTACCCGTGGTGTAATGGTTATCGTCGTAGGAAATGGACACGGAGACCGGAGTTCAAATCTTTAACGAGACTGATTGCATTTCACATAACACTATTACCCTTCGGAAAGGTATGAATCCGATTATTTTCCCTCCAGCTATGGGTAAGTAGTAGGACAGACTGGGTTCTTCAGCCGTTGTGAGGCTACTGGTCTAGGAGAAGGAAAACTCTTAATTCAAACCTGTTAAACTCTGTTTAAAAATTGACTTTGTGTCATATCCGGCCCGAGCGGAGGGGTTGGTAAATAGGATTATAAATTTTCTCACATCATCATGACTATTCTACTTATTCAAGTTGATTTTAACAATTATATGATTTAAATGGTGTCTGATGATCAGTTCACTAACTCTCTTTTTAAGGCCACAGTAAAGCATTCCAAGGGCACCAACTACATTGATATTACCGTAATTTTCGTGTTCTACTGTTAAATGTTTGACCTTGGACAGGCCGTGTAAGTTAGTGGATTTCAAAAACAGAATGCAACTATTTCTTAAGGTAAACAAAAGATAGAGGAAATGCCATATGAATTGCATGTGTAGGATGCCAAAGAGAAGAGTAACCACGAAGGGTAAGAGCGTCCGAAATATATATAATAACCGATGTTTTCAACTCCAGAGAAGTGAGTAGAGGGCAAAGACCAAAGCAGACGAGACACTAGACATTACGTCCTTTTGGGCACTGGCCCGGCGTGTCGCATGGCTAAATAGTTCCAGGTTGAGAGGTGAAGAAAAAGTCTCAATGTAAAGACTCGCTAATGTCGAAAGCGAGTATGATCCCAGAAGAAAATTGGAGATCCTAGCGGAGAACTCAGTAGTAAATTGACTAGTGACCGCCTCGTGGAAGTAAAACAAAGAACAAACGATGGTTAAATGTTTTAAGTCGGCCCTCGTGGAGGCAGAGGGAAAAAGTAAGGTTCTCTGAATATAACGAATCTCAACGTATTCTTAATCTTAGCAATTCCTAACTTATTCCTTTTACACAACCATTTAATACCTTTCGTAATGATAAAAAAATTGAAGAGATGAATATTTTCATAAGTTATTGTCTTTCCTTCTGCCTGGAAAATACACTACAACTTTTTCTACAAGATCCAATTATTCATATATATTTTCTTTCATGTAAACTCTGAAGTCGGAAGGAACTGTAAAACCCACTAGATAACAATTAATTTTCTTCTTTATTATTGACACAATGTCGGGTCATGTGACTGGGAATCCGTCATCTACTCGAATCTCAAAGTCCAAGATGATTTTATGAGTTCGTTTTCTAACACAGATTGTTTAGTTTTAATACCATTTTAACAGGTTGACCAAATTTGATCGCCTTGCACAGTTGCTGGAGAATAATTTTCCTAAACTTTTAAATCAGCTCCTGTACATTTTTTGTGTAGATTTGCTGCATAGCCTAATGAGTCGAGTGTTCTCCAATGTTTCGGGAGAACGGGGTTCAATATCAAAACACAAAAATGGTACTTGATGTCACCTTGCCTAACACTCAGCACTATGAAACAAGGATCAAGTGCAAAGTGCAAGGGAATGGAGTAGGACCCCTATTACACCGTGGTGTAGTAGCTACTGAAAAGGGAGCCTTCTTGTCACCCTCGACTAAGGTTTTACATTTATCATTACATAACCTACACATCTTATTCTCTTGCATGTTACTATTTGTTCTTTGATGTTATTAGTTCTTATTATTTGCTATTATCAAATTAGATTTAGTTTTATTCTTTAGCTTTAACTGTCTAAACAATGTTCAATTCAATTCATATGCTGTTTCCTTAGATTTTCACTGGAAATATCGATTGTAATAACTTTGTATTAATTAACAAACGTGAAAATGTATTTCCGACATTAAATATGCAGATAAGTATATGTTTCAGCCATTTGCTTCTATTTCTTTAATTCATCCTGAAATTATTTCTTCAACTGTCTATTCTTTACTAATCTGCCATATTTGTTAAGTCTTTACCTCCTCCATGCACAAAGAAAAAAAAACTTACTAGGATCATTAAATAAGTTTTCAGACTTTTTTTGTATGTGCACTTTTATTGATTGTACAAACATGAAACTCTTGTTCCCTTCGAAGTAATCTCCTCCGACTGCAATGCACTTGTGGTACCGTTCCAACAACTTATGGAAGGCTCAAGGAAGTCCTCTTGTGTGAGCGTGTCAGTGACCTTCGTCACAGCCTCTTTCATGTCCCCAATTCTCTCATAATGACAGCCTCCGAGCATAGGGAATAACCAAAAGTCATAAGGAGCAAGGTCTGGACTATAGGGAGGCTGAGGAACTGTCTTGATGCCCATCTTGGTCAAATAGTCTGTGACAAGGATGGAGTTGTGGACTGGTTTATTGTCTTGGTGGAAATGCCACTGAACCAATTTGAAAAGTGCTGGCCTCTTCCGACAGAATCTCTTCCTGAACTCCCTTAAAACCTCAACATAGTAACCCTAACCCTAAACCTCTGGCCAATCAACTCTGGTCTATTGACTTCCTTACTCCTCCCACACCACACATCATCTCTCACAGACTCCCTGCCTTCCTTGAATCTCTTATGCCACTCAAAAATAGATGCTTGATTAATGCAAGTTGGTCAAAAAGCAGTCTGATGCATTCCATACGCTTCTGTGACCTTTTTTCCAAGTTTAAAACAATTTTATTGCATATCCTTCTTTTAATGTGTCCTCACGTCCAGATTGCAATTTTGAAATTCACCAGCTGTGGCAATCAGGCTTTAGAAGGGTATATTCCAATTGCTGCAGTAGCAGTTCATTTGAACCTGAAATCATAAAAATTAATCAGTCATCTCAGAAGATGTATAGCAAAAATATACTGAGTTTCCAAGAGTCTACGACAATTTTAAATGCCTGTACAAAATATTTCTGGAAACTAATTGAAGGTACCACGTACGTCGGAATGCTGATGAATAATTTGGTGCAATTAAATGTAAGAATAAAAAAAAATAAAGCAGAGTATTGAAATTTTCTCTTATTTGTAAAGTTAACGAACATATCTCATTCATGTACTTTTCTTTTTGTACATGACCGTAGAAAAAAAGGAGATTTCTTTTCATGTCCTCTCCAAAGAAGCAATATTTTTTCTTTATTCGTTTGGTGAGTTTTCTGAGAGGAAGCTTACGTCTTTGTAGATTTATCATTATCGATTATCAGTTCCCATGAACGCCTTTTTTGTTTATATTGTAACAATATGTTACGGTAACTGAGTAAGTTCAATTGAATTGGTCAATCATTTTATTCAAATATAGCATGAATGGTACTAATTATGTAAATGTTCAAGTGTTTGAACATTCCTGCATAGGAAATAATTAAGAATAATATTTGTATTTCCTAGGTTGGTTTATTACGAAACACTTTCAAACAATACAAAATAGTGATGGAAAAGTTGGTTAGACTTATTTTTCAAGTGGAGAGAACCTACTTATTAAAATATTATATTCAATGTATGTAATTTAACAAAGTATAATTAGGTTCGAACACAGGTGCGAATGAGGTGTAAGAATTATAGAAAGATCCAGATATAGTACGTTTCCAAGAAACAGCAGCACTCAATCCAAAATGAATATATATATATATATATATATATATATATATATATATATATATATATATATATATTGTTTTTTTAAAGAGGAAATTATTAACTCTGTGTATTCTTTTTTGATTTTTTGAGAGAGATCATTTAAATTTAACATTCTTTTTTTGAATGTTGTATTGGTTCTGCTTACTTTATCTATTCCTCGGTATATATATATACATATATATATATATATATATATATATATATATATATATATATATATATATATATATATATATTATTCGTAAATGAAGACTTTGTAAGTACCTTTTTAAAAGCGAGTTTAACCTTATTTATTTGTACAGTTATATGCTTTGAATTGGTGCAATTTAACGCTAACACTTCTATTTAATATAAATTATTTGTTTGCACGCCGTTAAATGGTTTCAAATATAGTAAACGATAAAAAGTGATATATGACCCATTGATTGGACCCTAGGAGTTCCAACCACTTTTGGTCAAGGTGAATGTGGGACTGATGTTAATGAAAGTGCATTCCAAATTCCCAAAGTTCTATACCTAGAGCTTCACAATGGAATGATTTACTATCATACCCACAACACCGATTGGGCGGGTCTTACTTCCTGCAGAGGTTCAGTCCGCGTATTTTGTAGGCCTTGTTGACCGACTGGTAAATTGTTTATATTTTTCATTTTTTAACACTGATAATTCCTTTTTATAATTCAAGTAATTCTATTTAATATTAATTTTTTGCACTCGGCTGAATTATTTCAAGTTCTGGTGTTGCTATCACGAAGAGGCTGAACCCAAATCAACGGCTTTATGCACCCTTCAGATTAGATATGTATAGGTACTTGATTATCTCTTGAACAATATTCAGAATAATGTTAGGACAATCATGCCTGTGCTTGAACTTCACATGAACATATTCATTGATCAGATCGAACCTCTTCGACCGATCGATCGATCGATCGATCGAACAAGACAAATCAGGCCAAACTCGAGTGTTATAAGTCACCTGATAGCTTGCTTACCAGATCACATACTGCTAGTATCCCGTCCTTAAGCATAACAGATGGTCATCCACGGCGAAAAAGTGGCTTCGTTGCCGGGTTTTAGATCACTGCAAAAGAGCAGACTGTATTCTACGTCTGCCGACTTAACATCTGGATGAATACTTTAGGCTCCAGCTTCATTGAAGTATTGATAATTTGGTGTTGTATTAACCATATTCCTTAGCATAGATGAACCAATCAGACGTGTGAAAAATATTGATTTAATTGCAAATCTCCCTGGTGGACACTTCCCAGCAACTTTTCAGTTTTGCACTGATTAACATCCGGATATTGGATGCATAAAAATTTAAGAGTGGCCAAGGTATTACCCACAATGTTTATAAATGGCGTGCTTGAAGAATTGATTGCTCATCTCAGAAATAATTTTCAGCAATGACTCTAGGTTGTGATATCGGCAACAACTTTTTTCCAGGCAGGAAGAATTTGCAGTAAAAGTTTAGTGTAGTTGCCGACGGTGGTTGTCTTGGTGATCCCCGACTGTCTAATAGAAAAGTGTAAATACAAAACAAAGTTCACTGCAAGAGAGAGGATCTCATACATTCTATAAAACAATGCCATTTCTACGGGTATCAACTAATTATAATATTTATTTTCAATCGTATTTTACTCAAACATCACAACGTCAAATATATTGAAGTAACCTACGACTGCTCTATTAGTGATTGCTATTCATTTGATGAAATAAGAGAAACACAAAGGCACAACTCACCACAAATGGGAGGGACTTTTTTGTTTTACTCATTCCGAACAGAAGATGAGGTCGTGTAAGTGTGTCAAAATGGATAGAGAACAGAAGGTGTGGCTTAAATCTTACTTTCTCGTAGGAAACACCTATCATCGTATATTTGGATGGTTGAAACACTCTCCTTCAACAAGATTACTTGCCTCATCGTTCCATAGCAAGGAAAATAGAACAAATCGAGAAAACCAGCATTTTTCGTATTTGAGGACTTCAAAAACCTCCGCTTCTGATACGTAAGATCAGTATTTTTTAACATTATCTAGTGTCTGTTTATAGATTTAAAGAATGTTCAATCAAAACCATATTTCTCTATTTGATGAATGAAGATTAAAACTAATTGACAATAATTTCAAATTAAGTAATCCTAAAGACATATTTTACGATATATATATATATATATATATATATATATATATATATACAAGGATTATTAAATAAGTTTCCAGTCTTTTTTCGTATGGGTACTTTTTTTGATAGTACATACATGATACTCTAGTCCCCTTCCAAGTAATCTCCTGCGGTTGCAATACATTTGTTGTACCGTTCCAACAACTTCTTCAAGGAACCATGGAAGTCCTCTTGTGTGAGCGTGTCAGAGACCTTCATCACAGCCTCTTTCATCTCCTCAATTGTCTCATAAAGACAGCCTCTGAGCTTAGGGAATAAGCAAAAGTCACAGGCAGCAATGTCTGGACTATGGGGAGGCAGATGAAATATCTTGATGCCCATCTTGGTCAAATAGTCTGTGACAAGGATGGAGTTGTGGACTGGTGCACTGTCCTGCTGGAAATGCCACTAAACCGATTTGAAGAGTGCTGGCCTCTTCCGACGGAATCTCTCCTGAACTCCCTTAAAACCTCAAAATAGTAACCATAACACTAACCCTTTGGCCAATCAACTCTGGTCATTTGACTTCCTTACTCCTGCCACAAAATTGGTCAGTCATCTCAGAAGATGTATAGCAAAAATATACTGAATTTTAAAGAGTCCTCAACAATTTTAGATTCCTATACAAAGAATTCTGGAAACTAATTGAAGGCACCACGTATATATATATATATATATATAGAGAGAGAGAGAAAGAGAGAAACAGAAATAGACAGACATACATATATAAATATACATAAATACTTCTCTCTCTCTCTCTCTCTCTCTCTCTCTCTCTCTCTCTCTCTCTCTCTCCACACACACACACACATATGTATATATAGGGTGCGGAAGAGAAATATAGAATAATTCTTAAAGCGTTCTTTTGGTCTGATTAGTTCAGTTTTTGAAAAAAATGCGATGAATGTAAATTTTCATTATAAAGCTCCGATCATTCAAGCACGTTTCTTAATGAAAATTTCATCATCATCATCATATCGTGCTGGCAGCACGGATATCCCTGACCCTCTCTCGCCACTCCTCCCTATCGTTCATCGCCCTAGGTAGGTCTTCAGGACAACAACCTGTATCCTCACATAGCTGCTGAATGTACGTTCGTGCTGGTCGTCCTGCTTTTGCGCGGCCGTGTGTGGGGATCCATAAGAGTACATCTCTTATGAGTTCATCTCTGCTTCTCCAGCAATGTCCTGCATGTCTGGTTCGCCTAACTTGAATAGATTTCGTGATAGGGGGCAGGTGGCCGTACAGTTGGTGTCTTGTGGGGTGTTGCTGCCAGGACTTGTTGAGGATTGCACGCAGCATTCTTGTGTAATTGCCATCTAGTTTCTTCTCCAGCCGTTTTGTTAGCGTCCATGTAGTGCATCCATATAGCAGTATCGATGTGACCGCTGCCTGGAAGAAACTGCGTTTCATTTTATCGGTTAGGTCTGATTTCCATATAGTCGATAGCCTATTGATAGCTGTCCATGCTTTCGTTAACCTCGTTTCGATGTCCTTTTCGGTTGATTCGACGCTGCTTCCTAGGTACGTGAATTTGTCTACTAGTTTAAGAGGGGTTCCTTCTAGAGTGGAGATGTCCCCTGTTTGGTTATAGCACATATATTCCGTTTTGTGTGCATTAACATGGAGGCCTATGCTTGCTGCTGCTCGTTCCAGGCTATGCAGAAGTGTTTCGGCTTGGTCAGGTGTATTTGCCAGTATCGCTATGTCATCGGCGTAGTCGGCGTCGGTAATTGTTGTTGCGGGATATCTTCTGCTTCTTTTCTTCGTCAGTTCGAAGCCATAAGACAAGAAAAGATAACGAATCTATGACTTGTTTTACACCGATACCTCGCTAAAGTTTTCTTGTCTACCGCATACAAAGCAGAGAATTTTTTTTTTTACCAAAAAAGACCTTTTCAAGGTGAAGTGAGAGTGGAGAATTGAACAAAAAAGGAAAAGAAGGCTTTTTAGCTGCTCCCTCTCTCTCTCTCTCTCTCTCTCTCTCTCTCTCTCTCTCTCTGTCTCTCTCTCTCTCTGCAACGATTAAGGACCCTATAACGTCAATAAGAAAGTACGTTTATGAATTGAAAGTCCACAAGAAATATATGAGGACAACAGTTAAACAAGATTTAAGAATTAATCCCCTAATTTCGCTATATGGGGCTCTTTAGCCTTTGATTGAGGATGAATTGAATAAAATGCCGCAAGAATTTATCTTGAGAGCAAGTAAATCCTTTTGAAGGAGTGTTGATACAATAAATTAAAAAAATGATGGTCATACGGAGAAAATTTACTGTTTAGCGTCTATCTTGTTAGGTTTTTGTTTTTTTGGCGGGGAGATTATAATTATTCTAATTTGATTATAAAGTCAATTATTATGATACAAGAATATTACTAATTTTGCTTCCGCACCCAGTAAATGTATATAAACTTGTGCTTATTTTCGTATGTACGTGTCAGTTTATAACTTAGAAAAGAGATATCATGGAACATTAATTTTTAATTTGTTTGGAATAAGGAAAGCACAAAATCTAGTATAATTTTTATTGACTGAATGATGTAATTCAATAATCATGTGATTGTAAAGTGTCATTTTAAATTAAAAAAAAAACTCTTCAGAAAAAAAGACACACAATATTTCAAACCATTTACAAGTTTAGGGTTACATTTTTGGAATAACATTTTAAATGTAAAAAAAACAAACAAATCTTTAAATGAAATTTTGATTCTTTTATTGCGGGATTTTTTAGGGTAAATGAAAATGTTAAATAAATCTAATTTTTTCGAAAGTTATCAAATAAGGAACTGTTTTACATTTGAGCAATTATTTAAAAGATAATAAAAATTTTTGGAGACAAAAAAACCAAAAAAACATGAAAATGTATTAAAATCATCACTAGAAAATATAATATTTTAAAAGTAAACTAAAAAATATATAAAAATATATAAAAACAATTTATAATGTGAACGAATAATTTTTAACTAGCTTTACCAGGAGTAATATTTCTACATTGAAAATGGACATATTCTTCATTCTTAGCTTAAGCCTCTTTTTCTCCTTTCTATATCTCTCAATCGTGTTCCCAAAATCCTTTTAGTCCGGTAATGGACTGAGTATTTCCCCTTACGAATACAGGGTGCTTCAAAATTATTTTAAAAAAAGAAGCTGCTCATATGTTCCCTATTGACATTATTTTCTTTCTTATTTCTGATTACTGCTAGGGAAGGTAAAGAATTTAGGATTAGTTACCAACTATAGCAAAATTATCCTTTGGACGAGGAAAAGTAGATCTTTTGTGTGAAGGCAAACTTCGAAGTTAAGTTTTTTTCAAAATTGTTTGACTAAGATATAAAAAGAATTTCAATTACAACACATGTCCAAACTGGAGTCAGATTTTCATATTGATCAAGAATTTTAATCCTTAAGGCACTTTTTAATATCAGAGGGTCCTTCACTATTAGGACCTCTTATCACCCAGGAGGAATGTACATATGTTATCAACAACTTTAGACACCGTATTCAACAGTGCCTTTACCTGAACTACGGCTATCTGGAGTACGTTCTCTGGGTTTCTTCTCCCCATTTTTGATTCAGGTTTGAGAGTTTGTTTGAGTTTGAGTTTTGTTTAACGGCATATCAACCTTTTGTCTTTTATTCAGGTTTGAGAGAAAACGGTCACAGTTACTAAAATAGTATCCTTTTGACATTCAATAAATGTAATTTTCATTACCCGATCAATATCGGTTTTGATCTCCATAATTTTGTTTTAAAAACTGTGGAAAACCCTGCTTATAGCCAAGTGAACAGATAGTTTCAGATTATTTTACTTTAATTAAAAAGTACTCAAACTCTGTCATATATATATATACATATATATATATATATATATATATAGAGAGAGAGAGAGAGAGAGAGAGGTGGGGGAGAATCTGTGAGTGAAAGAAAGAAAGAAAGAAAGAAAGAAAGAAAGAAAGAAAGAGAGTTAATATATCTACAATTGGACACCAAATAAAATATTCATATCATCTATGTGCCGATGTGATAGCTGTAGCAGTACTTCAGGACTATATTACAATATCACCAGACTTGGCGATCCAGAATTCCAATTTTTCTCCCAACATATATACATATATAATCGTTGTAATGTTATATGATAGAAAAATCAATTGTTGGCTTCATGTCGTGTCAAATAGCTTAAATGTCTTGTCTGTTTTTTTGTTCCCAACCTTTGCTCAATAAGTATGTGTGTTATTTTCTTCGGGAACATTCCTGTTCAGTTATATTGTACGCCTCTCAGCAGTATCGAATATAACCTTTCATCTGAAAATGTTTTTCTAGCTTGACCTCGATGTTCATAGCCCTTACATTTCCTAAGACGTTACTAACTGTCCATTTTATCCGCTCTTGACTTTGTTAGATTCAATTATGATGCAAATGTCCGGGCATTGGCCTAGGGGTTAGAGTGTTCGCCAATTGCCCGGGAGACCTGGGTTCAATCCCAGGTCGAGTCATACCAAAGACTCAGAAAATGGTACTTGATGCCTCCTTGCTTAACACTCCGCGTTATAAGGTACGGATCAAGGGTAAAGTAGAGCAATCCAGGGAAGGAGTAGCGCCCTTCCCTACACCTTGGTGTAGTAGCTATCGAAAAAGGATCCTTCGGGTTACCCTCGACTATGGTCGCCAACTTTACTTATGATGCAAAGCTAACGAAAAAGGAAATAAAACAAATTAAAATCAATTAAACACTCAAGAAAAAAACAAAACAACATCTATTTGTGTTTTACTGCACTTGTTTTTACTTCGTAGAAATATTAGTATTATTAATTCATTATTTTTTCTTTTTAAGTTGATTGCTCTATGGCTCATTTTAAAATTATCGATCATCGGATTTTAGATAGCCTTGTCTCATATCCTTATATTTTAAAAAATATATTTAAGCACACACAAATACACACACACGCTCACAAACATACCTTTATACGTCAAATGCTGGACAAGATGTTTGCATTTCACATCGCGCTAACTCTTCAGAAAAGTATAAATCCAACTGTTATCCATCCGACTCGCGGCAAATAGTAGGGCAACCAGCTGATTTGTTAGCGTCCAACTTGTGCATCCATACAGCAGTATCGACACAACCGCTGCCTGGAAGAAACTGTGTTTCATTTTATCGGTCAGGTCTGATGTCCATATTATCGATAGCTTATCGATAGCTGTCCATGCCTTCGTTAGCCGTGTGTCGATGTATTTTTCGGTTGATGAGATACTGCTTCCTTGGTAGGTGAATTTGTCTACCAGTTTTATAGAGGTTCCGTCTAGTGTGGAACTGTCACCTGTTTGATTAAAGCTCATATATTCAGTTTTGTGTGCATTGACATGGAGACCAATGCCTGTGACGGCTCATTCCAAACTATGCAGTAGTGTTTCGGCTTGGTTGGGTGTATTTGCCAGTATCACTATGTGATCGGCGTAGTCGGCGTCGGTAATTGTTTTTGCGGGGTACCTTCTGCTTCTTTTCTTTGTCAGCTCGAAGCCGTTTCCTCTGATTTTATCGATCGATGTTCTAAGCACGTAATCTAAACAGATGATAAAGAGGTATGGGGCTAGTGTGTCCCCTTGTAGTACTCCTGCTACAATATCGAAGTATTTTGTATCTCCATCTGGTGAACGTACTTTCACTTTTGTGTTTTTGTAGAGAATCGCTATTGCTTTTACGGTTTCTTTTGGTAGGCCGTATGCTAGTAGGCTTTGTTCCATATTCCCTCTGTGAATGGAATCGAAGGCCTTGGTAAAGTCGACAAATATTAATGTAACCTGTATGTTTTTTTGCTGTACGCCTCCAAGGATTTTAGGGATGGTCAATATTTGTGAGGTCATGGATCTATTTCTTCGGAAGTCATTTTGGTTTTTCCTAAGGATGTTGTCAATTTTGAATTCTATGTGGTTTCGTAGTAGGGCATTGTGAATTTTGGGTGCTATGGATGTAAGTGTTATACCTCGGTAGTTCTTGGCAAATCCGAGGTCACCTTTTTTAGGGAAGGAGTGGATGCATCCCTTCATCCCTCTGTCTATCGGATTTTGATTATAGACTGCGTTGCAGTGTCAGAGCAGTATGTCGTTGCAAAACAACAATCATCAGGCAGTTAAGAAAATGGAATAATTCGGAAATCGGAAATCGAAAAAATACGAAAAAATACAGACAAAAAACCGTTGAGAATTCGTAAGAAGGTTTACGTGAGGTTGTAAGTGTGTAAGTGGATGTGGGTGTGTGCGTATGCGTGTATGTGTTATAGTAACGTATGGATGCTTATGTTGCCTGGCTTAACTTCATAAAAACACGCAACAATAGGTAACTATAACACATACACGCATATGCAGATACCCACATACATTCACACACTTACAACCACACGTAAACTTTCCAACGAATTCTCAACGGTTTTTTGTCTGTATTTTTTTCGTTTTCCGATTTTCGATTTATTTCATTTTCTTAACTGCGGGATGATTTTTGTTTTGCAAAAAGCTCCATGAAACCCAGGGAAGCAGTCTATATTCCAGGAACTAAATGTATATTTATATATCTAATATATGTTTATTATTATTATTATTATTATTATAGCTCTATCCTATATATTGAGAACACTTCATATAATATTGCACTTGGTTTGACACATACCCACAAAGTGATATAGTGACAACCAATACTCTTATAATATATATATATATATATATAGTAAAATATGCAAATCATTAAGAGTCCCAAAAGATTTTAAATTCTAGACAACAAAGCAGGAAATTTTCTTCTCTATCCATGTCGTACTCGTGACAATAAGTTATTAGGAAAAAAATAATAATTCAAACATATGCTTTGAATCGATGAAGAATGATACAAAATGTAGTATACTACAGTTAGGTCTTGACAAACAACGAGGAACACTCATATATATATATATATATATATATGTGTGTGTGTGTGTGTGTGGTCTATTGAATAAGATTCCATACTTTTTCTGTACAGGCATTCAAAATTATCGTAGACTCTTGAAAATTCAGTATATATACCTTATGAGATGACTGACCAATTCTTATGATTTCGAATGAACAGCTACATCAGCAACTGGAATACACCCTACTAAAGCCTGATTATCTGAGCTGAAGAATTTTAAAAATGCAATCTGAACATGAGAACACTTTAGAAGAACGATGTGCAATAAAATTATGTTTTAAACTTGGGAAAACGCCATAGAAACGTATGGAATGTTTTAGACTGCTTTTCGACCATCTTGCATGAATTGAGCATCAGATTTTGAGTTGCATAAGATATTTAAGGAAGCTAGGGAGTCTGTGAGAGATGATGAGAGATGTGGCAAAAGTAAGGAAGTCAATACACCAGAGTTGATAGGCCAAATGTTTAGCGTTAGGGTTAGTATGTTGAGGTTTTAAGGGAGTTCAGGAGAGATTCCGTCGTAAAAAGCCAGCACTCTTTAAATCGGGTCAGTTGCATTACCACCAAGACAATATACCAGTCCACAACTCCATCCTGATCACAGACTATTTGACCATGATAGGCATCAAGACAGTTCCTCAGCCTCCCTACAGTCCATACCTTCCTCCCTGTGACTTTTGCTTATTCCCTAAGCTCAGAGTTTTTGTTATGAGAGAATTGAGGAGATGAAATAGGTCATTGACACGCATACACAAGAAGACTTCCATGGTGCCTTGAAGAAGTTGTTGGAACGGTACAACAAGTGCATTGCAGCCGGAGGAGATAACTTGGAAGGGGACTAGAGTTTCATGTGTTTACTATCAATAAAATTGCCCATACGAAAACAGTCTGGAAACTTATTTAATGATTCTCGTATATATATATATATATATATATATATATATAGTCTTATACTTTTATTCAACGACATGACGCTTATGTGGAGCAGGAGACAAATCAGGATGAGAGTTCACGCACATGAAGGAGCCGTCAGGAGTCGGACCTGCAAGCGGGAACTGCTTTAGCCTTAATTCTAGACCTTATATAGTCTTATAACTCTCATGCAACCCACACGCAATGTTTGTTTTCCATTGGTCACGGCATATACCTACGCATTTCTTTGTTTTCATTGGCTACAGCTTACATCCACGCAATGTTTGTTTTCCATTGGTCACGGCATATACCTACGCATTTCTTATTTTCATTGGCCACGGCTTACATCCACGCAATGTTTGTTTTCCATTGGTCACGGCATATACCTACGCATTTCTTACTTTTCATTGGCCACGGCTTACATCCACGCAATGTTTGTTTTCCATTGGTCACGGCATATACAAACGCATTTCTTACTTTTCATTGGCCACGGCTTACATCCACGCAATGTTTGTTTTCCATTGGTCACGGCATATACGTACGCATTTCTTACTTTTCATTGGCCACGGCTTACATCCACGCAATGTTTGTTTTCCATTGGTCACGGCATATACGTACGCATTTCTTACTTTTCATTGGCCACGGCTTACATCCACGCAATGTTTGTTTTCCATTGGTCACGGCATATACAAACGCATTTCTTACTTTTCATTGGCCACGGCTTACATCCACGCAATGTTTGTTTTCCATTGGTCACGGCATATACGTACGCATTTCATACTTTTCATTGGCCACGGCTTACATCCACGCAATGTTTGTTTTCCATTGGTCACGGCATATACCTACGCATTTCTTACTTTTCATTGGCCACGGCTTACATCCACGCAATGTTTGTTTTCCATTGGTCACGGCATATACAAACGCATTTCTTACTTTTCATTGGCCACGGCTTACATCCACGCAATGCTTGTTTTCCATTGGTCACGGCATATACCTACGCATTTCTTACTTTTCATTGGCCACGGCTTACATCCACGCAAAGTTTGTTTTCCATTGGTCACGGCATATACAAACGCATTTCTTACTTTTCATTGGCCACGGCTTACATCCACGCAATGTTTGTTTTCCATTGGTCACGGCATATACGTACGCATTTCTTACATTTCATTGGCCACGGCTTACATCCACGCAATGTTTGTTTTCCATTGGTCACGGCATATACCTACGCATTTCTTACTTTTCATTGGCCACGGCTTACATCCACGCAATGTTTGTTTTGCATTGGTCACGGCATATACCTAAGCATTTATTACTTTTCATTGGCCACGGCTTACATCCACGCAATGTTTGTTTTCCATTGGTCACGGCATATACCTAGGCATTTCTTACTTTTCATTGGCCACGGCTTACATCCACGCAATGTTTGTTTTCCATTGGTCACGGCATATACCTACGCATTTCTTACTTTTCATTGGCCACGGCTTACCTCCACGCAATGTTTGTTTTCCATTGGTCACGGCATATACCTAGGCATTTCTTACTTTTCATTGGCCACGGCTTACATCCACGCAATGTTTGTTTTCCATTGGTCACGGCATATACCTAGGCATTTCTTACTTTTCATTGGCCACGGCTTACATCCACGCAATGTTTGTTTTCCATTGGTCACGGCATATACCTACGCATTTCTTACTTTTCATTGGCCACGGCTTACCTCCACGCAATGTTTGTTTTCCATTGGTCACGGCATATACGTACGGATTTCTTACTTTTCATTGGCCACGGCTTACATCCACGCAATGTTTGTTTTCCATTGGTCACGGCATATACCTAGGCATTTCTTACTTTTCATTGGCCACGGCTTACATCCACGCAATGTTTGTTTTCCATTGGTCACGGCATATACCTACGCATTTCTTACTTTTCATTGGCCACGGCTTACATCCACGCAATGTTTGTTTTCCATTGGTCACGGCATATACCTAGGCATTTCTTACTTTTCATTGGCCACGGCTTACATCCACGCAATGTTTGTTTTCCATTGGTCACGGCATATACCTACGCATTTCTTACTTTTCATTGGCCAAGGCTTACATCCACGCAATGTTTGTTTTCCATTGGTCACGGCATATACCTACGCATTTCTTACTTTTCATTGGCCACGGCTTACATCCACGCAATGTTTGTTTTGCATTGGTCACGGCATATACCTAAGCATTTATTACTTTTCATTGGCCACGGCTTACATCCACGCAATGTTTGTTTTCCATTGGTCACGGCATATACCTAGGCATTTCTTACTTTTCATTGGCCACGGCTTACATCCACGCAATGTTTGTTTTCCATTGGTCACGGCATATACCTACGCATTTCTTACTTTTCATTGGCCACGGCTTACCTCCACGCAATGTTTGTTTTCCATTGGTCACGGCATATACCTAGGCATTTCTTACTTTTCATTGGCCACGGCTTACATCCACGCAATGTTTGTTTTCCATTGGTCACGGCATATACCTACGCATTTCTTACTTTTCATTGGCCACGGCTTACCTCCACGCAATGTTTGTTTTCCATTGGTCACGGCATATACGTACGGATTTCTTACTTTTCATTGGCCACGGCTTACATCCACGCAATGTTTGTTTTCCATTGGTCACGGCATATACCTAGGCATTTCTTACTTTTCATTGGCCACGGCTTACATCCACGCAATGTTTGTTTTCCATTGGTCACGGCATATACCTACGCATTTCTTACTTTTCATTGGCCACGGCTTACATCCACGCAATGTTTGTTTTCCATTGGTCACGGCATATACCTAGGCATTTCTTACTTTTCATTGGCCACGGCTTACATCCACGCAATGTTTGTTTTCCATTGGTCACGGCATATACCTACGCATTTCTTACTTTTCATTGGCCACGGCTTACCTCCACGCAATGTTTGTTTTCCATTGGTCACGGCATATACGTACGCATTTCTTACTTTTCATTGGCCACGGCTTACATCCACGCAATGTTTGTTTTCCATTGGTCACGGCATATACCTACGCATTTCTTACTTTTCATTGGCCACGGCTTACATCCACGCAATGTTTGTTTTCCATTGGTCACGGCATATACCTAGGCATTTCTTACTTTTCATTGGCCACGGCTTACATCCACGCAATGTTTGTTTTCCATTAGTCACGGCATATACCTACGCATTTTTTACTTTTCATTGGCCACGGCTTACCTCCACGCAATGTTTGTTTTCCATTGGTCACGGCATATACAAACGCATTTCTTACTTTTCATTGGCCACGGCTTACATCCACGCAATGTTTGTTTTCCATTGGTCTCGGCATATACCTACGCATTTCTTACTTTTCATTGGCCACGGCTTACATCCACGCAATGTTTGTTTTCCATTGGTCACGGCATATACCTACGCATTTCTTACTTTTCATTGGCCACGGCTTACCTCCACGCAATGTTTGTTTTCCATTGGTCACGGCATATACGTACGGATTTCTTACTTTTCATTGGCCACGGCTTACATCCACGCAATGTTTGTTTTCCATTGGTCACGGCATATACCTAGGCATTTCTTACTTTTCATTGGCCACGGCTTACATCCACGCAATGTTTGTTTTCCATTGGTCACGGCATATACCTACGCATTTCTTACTTTTCATTGGCCACGGCTTACATCCACGCAATGTTTGTTTTCCATTGGTCACGGCATATACCTAGGCATTTCTTACTTTTCATTGGCCACGGCTTACATCCACGCAATGTTTGTTTTCCATTGGTCACAGCATATACCTACGCATTTCTTACTTTTCATTGGCCACGGCTTACCTCCACGCAATGTTTGTTTTCCATTGGTCACGGCATATACGTACGCATTTCTTACTTTTCATTGGCCACGGCTTACATCCACGCAATGTTTGTTTTCCATTGGTCACGGCATATACCTACGCATTTCTTACTTTTCATTGGCCACGGCTTACATCCACGCAATGTTTGTTTTCCATTGGTCACGGCATATACCTAGGCATTTCTTACTTTTCATTGGCCACGGCTTACATCCACGCAATGTTTGTTTTCCATTAGTCACGGCATATACCTACGCATTTTTTACTTTTCATTGGCCACGGCTTACCTCCACGCAATGTTTGTTTTCCATTGGTCACGGCATATACAAACGCATTTCTTACTTTTCATTGGCCACGGCTTACATCCACGCAATGTTTGTTTTCCATTGGTCTCGGCATATACCTACGCATTTCTTACTTTTCATTGGCCACGGCTTACATCCACGCAAAGTTTGTTTTCCATTGGTCACGGCATATACCTACGCATTTCTTACTTTTCATTGGCCACGGCTTACATCCACGCAATGCTTGTTCTCCATTGGTCACGGCATATACCTACGCATTTCTTACTTTTCATTGGCCACGGCTTACCTCCACGCAATGTTTGTTTTCCATTGGTCACGGCATATACAAACGCATTTCTTACTTTTCATTGGCCACGGCTTACATCCACCCAATGTTTGTTTTCCATTGGTCACGGCATATACCTACGCATTTCTTACTTTTCATTGGCCACGGCTTACATCCACGCAAAGTTTGTTTTCCATTGGTCACGGCATATACCTACGCATTTCTTACTTTTCATTGGCCACGGCTTACATCCACACAATGTTTGTTTTCCATTGGTCACGGCATATACCTACGCATTTCTTACTTTTCATTGGCCACGGCTTACATCCACGCAAAGTTTGTTTTCCATTGGTCACGGCATATACAAACGCATTTCTTACTTTTCATTGGCCACGGCTTACATCCACTCAATGCTTGTTCTCCATTGGTCACGGCATATACCTACGCATTTCTTACTTTTCATTGGCCACGGCTTACATCCACGCAAAGTTTGTTTTCCATTGGTCACGGCATATACAAACGCATTTCTTACTTTTCATTGGCCACGGCTTACATCCACGCAATGTTTGTTTTCCATTGGTCACGGCATATACCTACGCATTTTTTACTTTCCATTGGCCACGGCTTACATCCACGCAATGTTTGTTTTCCATTGGTCACGGCATATACAAACGCATTTCTTACTTTTCATTGGCCACGGCTTACCTCCACCCAATGTTTGTTTTCCATTGGTCACGGCATATACAAACGCATTTCTTACTTTTCATTGGCCACGGCTTACATCCACCCAATGTTTGTTTTCCATTGGTCACGGCATATACCTACGAATTTCTTACTTTTCATTGGCCACGGCTTACATCCACGCAATGTTTGTTTTCCATTGGTCACGGCATATACCTACGCATTTCTTACTTTCCATTGGCCACGGCTTACATCCACCCAATGTTTGTTTTCCATTGGTCACGGCATATACAAACGCATTTCTTACTTTTCATTGGCCACGGCTTACATCCACCCAATGTTTGTTTTCCATTGGTCACGGCATATACCTACTCATTTCTTACTTTCCATTGGCCACGGCTTACATCCACCCAATGTTTGTTTTCCATTGGTCACGGCATATACAAACGCATTTCTTACTTTTCATTGGCCACGGCTTACATCCACGCAATGCTTGTTCTCCATTGGTCACGTCATATACAAACGCATTTCTTACTTTTCATTGGCCACGGCTTACATCCACGCAATGTTTGTTTTCCATTGGTCACGGCATATACCTACGCATTTCTTACTTTTCATTGGCCACGGCTTACCTCCACGCAATGTTTGTTTTCCATTGGTCACGGCATATACAAACGCATTTCTTACTTTTCATTGGCCACGGCTTACATCCACGCAATGCTTGTTCTCCATTGGTCACGGCATATACCTTCGCATTTCTTACTTTTCATTGGCCACGGCTTACATCCACGCAAAGTTTGTTTTCCATTGGTCACGGCATATACAAACGCATTTCTTACTTTTCATTGGCCACGGCTTACATCCACGCAAAGTTTGTTTTCCATTGGTCTCGGCATATACAAACGCATTTCTTACTTTTCCTTGGCCACGGCTTACATCCACCCAATGTTTGTTTTCCATTGGTCACGGCATATACAAACGCATTTCTTACTTTTCATTGGCCACGGCTTACATCCACGCAAAGTTTGTTTTCCATTGGTCTCGGCAAATACAAACGCATTTCTTACTTTCCATTGGCCACGGCTTACATCCACCCAATGTTTGTTTTCCATTGGTCACGGCATATACAAACGCATTTCTTACTTTTCATTGGCCACGGCTTACATCCACGCAATGCTTGTTCTCCATTGGTCACGGCATATACCTACGCATTTCTTACTTTTCATTGGCCACGCCTTACATCCACGCAATGCTTGTTCTCCATTGGTCACGGCATATACCTACGCATTTCTTACTTTTCATTGGCCACGGCTTACATCCACGCAAAGTTTGTTTTCCATTGGTCACGGCATATACAAACGCATTTATTACTTTTCATTGGCCACGGCTTACATCCACGCAATGTTTGTTTTCCATTGGTCACGGCATATACCTACGCATTTCTTACTTTTCATTGGCCACGGCTTACATCCACGCAAAGTTTGTTTTCCATTGGTCACGGCATATACAAACGCATTTCTTACTTTTCATTGGCCACGGCTTACATCCACGCAATGTTTGTTTTCCATTGGTCACGGCATATACCTACGCATTTCTTACTTTTCATTGGCCACGGCTTACATCCACGCAAAGTTTGTTTTCCATTGGTCACGGCATATACAAACGCATTTCTTACTTTTCATTGGCCACGGCTTACATCCACGCAATGTTTGTTTTCCATTGGTCACAGCATATACATACGCATTTCTTACTTTTCATTGGCCACGGCTTACATCCACGCAATGTTTGTTTTCCATTGGTCACGGCATATACAAACGCATTTCTTACTTTTCATTGGCCACGGCTTACATCCACGCAATGTTTGTTTTCCATTGGTCACGGCATATACCTACGCATTTCTTACTTTTCATTGGCCACGGCTTACATCCACGCAAAGTTTGTTTTCCATTGGTCACGGCATATACAAACGCATTTCTTACTTTTCATTGGCCACGGCTTACATCCACGCAATGTTTGTTTTCCATTGGTCACAGCATATACATACGCATTTCTTACTTTTCATTGGCCACGGCTTACATCCACGCAATGTTTGTTTTCCATTGGTCACGGCATATACCTACGCATTTCTTACTTTTCATTGGCCACGGCTTACCTCCACGCAATGTTTGTTTTCCATTGGTCACGGCATATACAAACGCATTTCTTACTTTTCATTGGCCACGGCTTACATCCACGCAATGCTTGTTCTCCATTGGTCACGGCATATACCTTCGCATTTCTTACTTTTCATTGGCCACGGCTTACATCCACGCAAAGTTTGTTTTCCATTGGTCACGGCATATACAAACGCATTTCTTACTTTTCATTGGCCACGGCTTACATCCACGCAAAGTTTGTTTTCCATTGGTCTCGGCATATACAAACGCATTTCTTACTTTTCCTTGGCCACGGCTTACATCCACCCAATGTTTGTTTTCCATTGGTCACGGCATATACAAACGCATTTCTTACTTTTCATTGGCCACGGCTTACATCCACGCAAAGTTTGTTTTCCATTGGTCTCGGCAAATACAAACGCATTTCTTACTTTCCATTGGCCACGGCTTACATCCACCCAATGTTTGTTTTCCATTGGTCACGGCATATACAAACGCATTTCTTACTTTTCATTGGCCACGGCTTACATCCACGCAATGCTTGTTCTCCATTGGTCACGGCATATACCTACGCATTTCTTACTTTTCATTGGCCACGCCTTACATCCACGCAATGCTTGTTCTCCATTGGTCACGGCATATACCTACGCATTTCTTACTTTTCATTGGCCACGGCTTACATCCACGCAAAGTTTGTTTTCCATTGGTCACGGCATATACAAACGCATTTATTACTTTTCATTGGCCACGGCTTACATCCACGCAATGTTTGTTTTCCATTGGTCACGGCATATACCTACGCATTTCTTACTTTTCATTGGCCACGGCTTACATCCACGCAAAGTTTGTTTTCCATTGGTCACGGCATATACAAACGCATTTCTTACTTTTCATTGGCCACGGCTTACATCCACGCAATGTTTGTTTTCCATTGGTCACGGCATATACCTACGCATTTCTTACTTTTCATTGGCCACGGCTTACATCCACGCAAAGTTTGTTTTCCATTGGTCACGGCATATACAAACGCATTTCTTACTTTTCATTGGCCACGGCTTACATCCACGCAATGTTTGTTTTCCATTGGTCACAGCATATACATACGCATTTCTTACTTTTCATTGGCCACGGCTTACATCCACGCAATGTTTGTTTTCCATTGGTCACGGCATATACAAACGCATTTCTTACTTTTCATTGGCCACGGCTTACATCCACACAATGTTTGTTTTCCATTGGTCACGGCATATACATACGCATTTCTTACATTTCATTGGCCACGGCTTACATCCACGCAATGTTTGTTCTCCATTGGTCACGGCATATACCTACGCATTTCTTACTTTTCATTGGCCACGGCTTACATCCACGCAATGTTTGTTTTCCATTGGTCACGGCATATACAAACGCATTTCTTACTTTTCATTGGCCACGGCTTACATCCACGCAAAGTTTGTTTTCCATTGGTCTCGGCATATACCTACGCATTTCTTACTTTTCATTGGCCACGGCTTACATCCACGCAAAGTTTGTTTTCCATTGGTCACGGCATAAACAAACGCATTTCTTACTTTTCATTGGCCACGGCTTACATCCACGCAATGCTTGTTCTCCATTGGTCACGGCATATACCTACGCATTTCTTACTTTTCATTGGCTACGGCTTACATCCACGCAATGCTTGTTCTCCATTGGTCACGGCAGATACAAACGCATTTCTTACTTTTCATTGGCCACGGCTTACATCCACGCAATGTTTGTTTTCCATTGGTCACGGCATATGCCTACGCATTTCTTACTTTTCATTGGCCACGGCTTACATCCACCCAATGTTTGTTTTCCATTGGTCACGGCATATACCTACGCATTTCTTACTTTTCATTGGCCACGGCTTACATCCACGCAATGCTTGTTCTCCATTGGTCACGGCATATACCTACGCATTTCTTACATTTCATTGGCTACGGCTTACATCCACGCAATGCTTGTTCTCCATTGGTCACGGCATATACAAATGCATTTCTTACTTTTCATTGGCCACGGCTTACATCCACGCAATGTTTGTTTTCCATTGGTCACGGCATATGCCTACGCATTTCTTACTTTTCATTGGCCACGGCTTACATCCACCCAATGTTTGTTTTCCATTGGTCACGGCATATACCTACGCATTTCTTACTTTTCATTGGCCACGGCTTACATCCACGCAAAGTTTGTTTTCCATTGGTCTCGGCATATACCTACGCATTTCTTACTTTTCATTGGCCACGGCTTACATCCACGCAAAGTTTGTTTTCCATTGGTCACGGCATATACAAACGCATTTCTTACTTTTCATTGGCCACGGCTTACATCCACGCAATGCTTGTTCTCCATTGGTCACGGCATATACCTACGCATTTCTTACTTTTCATTGGCTACGGCTTACATCCACGCAAAGTTTGTTTTCCATTGGTCACGGCATATACGTACGCATTTCTTACTTTTCATTGGCCACGGCTTACATCCACGCAAAGTTTGTTTTCCATTGGTCACGGCATATACAAACGCATTTCTTACTTTTCATTGGCCACGGCTTACATCCACGCAATGCTTGTTCTCCATTGGTCACGGCATATACATACGCATTTCTTACTTTTCATTGGCTACGGCTTACATCCACGCAAAGTTTGTTTTCCATTGGTCACGGCATATACCTACGCATTTCTTACTTTTCATTGGCCACGGCTTACATCCACGCAATGTTTGTTTTCCATTGGTCTCGGCATATACCTACGCATTTCTTACTTTTCATTGGCCACGGCTTACATCCACGCAAAGTTTGTTTTCCATTGGTCACGGCATATACCTACGCATTTCTTACTTTTCATTGGCCACGGCTTACATCCACGCAATGTTTGTTTTCCATTGGTCACGGCATATACCTACGCATTTCTTACTTTTCATTGGCCACGGCTTACATCCACGCAAAGTTTGTTTTCCATTGGTCACGGCATATACAAACGCATTTCTTACTTTTCATTGGCCACGGCTTACATCCACGCAATGTTTGTTTTCCATTGGTCACGGCATATGCCTACGCATTTCTTACTTTTCATTGGCCACGGCTTACATCCACCCAATGTTTGTTTTCCATTGGTCACGGCATATACCTACGCATTTCTTACTTTTCATTGGCCACGGCTTACATCCACGCAATGTTTGTTTTCCATTGGTCACGGCATATACCTACGCATTTCTTACTTTTCATTGGCCACGGCTTACATCCACGCAATGTTTGTTTTCCATTGGTCACGGCATATACAAACGCATTTCTTACTTTTCATTGGCCACGGCTTACATCCACGCAAAGTTTGTTTTCCATTGGTCACGGCATATACCTACGCATTTCTTACTTTTCATTGGCCACGGCTTACATCCACGCAAAGTTTGTTTTCCATTGGTCACGGCATATACCTACGCATTTCTTACTTTTCATTGGCCACGGCTTACATCCACGCAAAGTTTGTTTTCCATTGGTCACGGCATATACCTACGCATTTCTTACTTTCCATTGGCCACGGCTTACATCCAAGCAATGTTTGTTTTCCATTGGTCACGGCATATACCTACGCATTTCTTACTTTTCATTGGCCACGGCTTACATCCACGCAAAGTTTGTTTTCCATTGGTCACGGCATATACAAACGCATTTCTTACTTTTCATTGGCCACGGCTTACATCCACGCAATGTTTGTTTTCCATTGGTCACGGCATATACAAACGCATTTCTTACTTTTCATTGGCCACGGCTTACATCCACCCAATGTTTGTTTTCCATTGGTCACGGCATATACCTACGCATTTCTTACTTTCCATTGGCCACGGCTTACATCCACGCAATGTTTGTTTTCCATTGGTCACGGCATATGCAAACGCATTTCTTACTTTTCATTGGCCACGGCTTACATCCACGCAATGTTTGTTTTCCATTGGTCACGGCATATACAAACGCATTTTTTACTTTTCATTGGCCACGGCTTACATCCACGCAATGTTTGTTTTCCATTGGTCACGGCATATACAAACGCATTTCTTACTTTTCATTGGCCACGGCTTACCTCCACCCAATGTTTGTTTTCCATTGGTCACGGCATATACAAACGCATTTCTTACTTTTCATTGGCCACGGCTTACATCCACGCAATGTTTGTTTTCCATTGGTCACGGCATATAGCTACGCATTTCTTACTTTCCATTGGCCACGGCTTACATCCACGCAATGTTTGTTTTCCATTGGTCACGGCATATACAAACGCATTTCTTACTTTTCATTGGCCACGGCTTACCTCCACCCAATGTTTGTTTTCCATTGGTCACGGCATATACAAACGCATTTCTTACTTTTCATTGGCCACGGCTTACATCCACGCAATGTTTGTTTTCCATTGGTCACGGCATATACCTACGCATTTCTTACTTTCCATTGGCCACGGCTTACATCCACGCAATGTTTTTTCTCCATTGGTCACGGCATATACAAACGCATTTCTTACTTTTCATTGGCCACGGTTTACATCCACGCAAAGTTTGTTCTCCATTGGTCACGGCATATACAAACGCATTTCTTACTTTTCATTGGCCACGGCTTACATCCACACAATGTTTGTTTTCCATTGGTCACAGCATATACCTACGCATTTCTTACTTTTCATTGGCCACGGCTTACATCCACGCAATGTTTGTTTTCCATTGGTCACGGCATATACAAACGCATTTCTTACTTTTCATTGGCCACGGCTTACCTCCACCCAATGTTTGTTTTCCATTGGTCACGGCATATACAAACGCATTTCTTACTTTTCATTGGCCACGGCTTACATCCACGCAATGTTTGTTTTCCATTGGTCACGGCATATAGCTACGCATTTCTTACTTTCCATTGGCCACGGCTTACATCCACGCAATGTTTGTTTTCCATTGGTCACGGCATATACAAACGCATTTCTTACTTTTCATTGGCCACGGCTTACCTCCACCCAATGTTTGTTTTCCATTGGTCACGGCATATACAAACGCATTTCTTACTTTTCATTGGCCACGGCTTACATCCACGCAATGTTTGTTTTCCATTGGTCACGGCATATACCTACGCATTTCTTACTTTCCATTGGCCACGGCTTACATCCACGCAATGTTTTTTCTCCATTGGTCACGGCATATACAAACGCATTTCTTACTTTTCATTGGCCACGGTTTACATCCACGCAAAGTTTGTTCTCCATTGGTCACGGCATATACAAACGCATTTCTTACTTTTCATTGGCCACGGCTTACATCCACACAATGTTTGTTTTCCATTGGTCACAGCATATACCTACGCATTTCTTACTTTTCATTGGCCACGGCTTACATCCACGCAATGTTTGTTTTCCATTGGTCACGGCATATACAAACGCATTTCTTACTTTTCATTGGCCACGGCTTACCTCCACCCAATGTTTGTTTTCCATTGGTCACGGCATATACAAACGCATTTCTTACTTTTCATTGGCCACGGCTTACATCCACGCAATGTTTGTTTTCCATTGGTCACGGCATATAGCTACGCATTTCTTACTTTCCATTGGCCACGGCTTACATCCACGCAATGTTTGTTTTCCATTGGTCACGGCATATACAAACGCATTTCTTACTTTTCATTGGCCACGGCTTACCTCCACCCAATGTTTGTTTTCCATTGGTCACGGCATATACAAACGCATTTCTTACTTTTCATTGGCCACGGCTTACATCCACGCAATGTTTGTTTTCCATTGGTCACGGCATATACCTACGCATTTCTTACTTTCCATTGGCCACGGCTTACATCCACGCAATGTTTTTTCTCCATTGGTCACGGCATATACAAACGCATTTCTTACTTTTCATTGGCCACGGTTTACATCCACGCAAAGTTTGTTCTCCATTGGTCACGGCATATACAAACGCATTTCTTACTTTTCATTGGCCACGGCTTACATCCACACAATGTTTGTTTTCCATTGGTCACAGCATATACCTACGCATTTCTTACTTTTCATTGGCCACGGCTTACATCCACGCAAAGTTTGTTTTCCATTGGTCACGGCATATACCTACGCATTTCTTACTTTTCATTGGCCACGGCTTACATCCACACAATGTTTGTTTTCCATTGGTCACGGCATATACCTACGCATTTCTTACTTTTCATTGGCCACGGCTTACATCCACGCAAAGTTTGTTTTCCATTGGTCACGGCATATACCTACGCATTTCTTACTTTTCATTGGCCACGGCTTACATCCACGCAATGTTTGTTTTCCATTGGTCACGGCATATACCTACGCATTTCTTACTTTCCATTGGCCACGGCTTACATCCACGCAAAGTTTGTTTTCCATTGGTCACGGCATATACAAACGCATTTCTTACTTTTCATTGGCCACGGCTTACATCCACGCAATGTTTGTTTTCCATTGGTCACGGCATATACCTACGCATTTCTTACTTTTCATTGGCCACGGCTTACATCCACGCAATGTTTGTTTTCCATTGGTCACGGCATATACAAACGCATTTCTTACTTTTCATTGGCCACGGCTTACATCCACGCAATGTTTGTTTTCCATTGGTCACGGCATATACAAACGCATTTCTTACTTTTCATTGGCCACGGCTTACATCCACGCAATGTTTGTTTTGCATTGGTCACGGCATATACAAACGCATTTCTTACTTTTCATTGGCCACGGCTTACATCCACGCAATGTTTGTTTTCCATTGGTCACGGCATATACCTACGCATTTCTTACTTTCCATTGGCCACGGCTTACATCCACGCAATGCTTGTTTTCCATTGGTCACGGCATATACAAACGCATTTCTTACTTTCCATTGGCCACGGCTTACATCCACGCAATGCTTGTTTTCCATTGGTCACGGCATATACAAACGCATTTCTTACTTTTCATTGGCCACGGCTTACATCCACGCAATGTTTGTTTTCCATTGGTCACGGCATATACAAACGCATTTCTTACTTTTCATTGGCCACGGCTTACATCCACGCAATGTTTGTTTTCCATTGGTCACGGCATATACAAACGCATTTCTTACTTTCCATTGGCCACGGCTTACATCCACGCAATGTTTGTTTTCCATTGGTCACGGCATATACAAACGCATTTCTTACTTTCCATTGGCCACGGCTTACATCCACCCAATGTTTGTTTTCCATTGGTCACGGCATATACAAACGCATTTTTTACTTTTCATTGGCCACGGCTTACATCCACGCAATGTTTGTTTTCCATTGGTCACGGCATATACCTACGCATTTCTTACTTTCCATTGGCCACGGCTTACATCCACGCAATGTTTGTTTTCCATTGGTCACGGCATATACAAACGCATTTCTTACTTTTCATTGGCCACGGCTTACATCCACGCAATGTTTGTTTTCCATTGGTCACGGCATATACAAACGCATTTCTTACTTTCCATTGGCCACGGCTTACATCCACCCAATGTTTTTTTTCCATTGGTCACGGCATATACAAACGCATTTCTTACTTTTCATTGGCCACGGCTTACATCCACGCAATGTTTGTTTTCCATTGGTCACGGCATATACAAACGCATTTTTTACTTTTCATTGGCCACGGCTTACATCCACGCAATGTTTGTTTTCCATTGGTCACGGCATATACCTACGCATTTCTTACTTTCCATTGGCCACGGCTTACATCCACGCAATGTTTGTTTTCCATTGGTCACGGCATATACAAACGCATTTCTTACTTTTCATTGGCCACGGCTTACATCCACGCAATGTTTGTTTTCCATTGGTCACGGCATATACAAACGCATTTCTTACTTTCCATTGGCCACGGCTTACATCCACCCAATGTTTGTTTTCCATTGGTCAAGGCATATACAAACGCATTTTTTACTTTTCATTGGCCACGGCTTACATCCACGCAATGTTTGTTTTCCATTGGTCACGGCATATACCTACGCATTTCTTACTTTCCATTGGCCACGGCTTACATCCACGCAATGTTTGTTTTCCATTGGTCACGGCATATACAAACGCATTTCTTACTTTCCATTGGCCACGGCTTACATCCACCCAATGTTTGTTTTCCATTGGTCACGGCATATACAAACGCATTTTTTACTTTTCATTGGCCACGGCTTACATCCACGCAATGTTTGTTTTCCATTGGTCACGGCATATACCTACGCATTTTTTACTTTCCATTGGCCACGGCTTACATCCACGCAATGTTTGTTTTCCATTGGTCACGGCATATACAAACGCATTTCTTACTTTTCATTGGCCACGGCTTACATCCACGCAATGTTTGTTTTCCATTGGTCACGGCATATACAAACGCATTTCTTACTTTCCATTGGCCACGGCTTACATCCACCCAATGTTTGTTTTCCATTGGTCACGGCATATACAAACGCATTTCTTACTTTTCATTGGCCACGGCTTACATCCACGCAATGTTTGTTTTCCATTGGTCACGGCATATACAAACGCATTTCTTACTTCTCATTGGCCACGGCTTACATCCACGCAATCTTTGTTTTCCATTGGTCACGGCATATACAAACGCATTTTTTACTTTTCATTGGCCACGGCTTACATCCACGCAATGTTTGTTTTCCATTGGTCACGGCATATACCTACGCATTTCTTACTTTCCATTGGCCACGGCTTACATCCACGCAATGTTTGTTTTCCATTGGTCACGGCATATACAAACGCATTTCTTACTTTTCATTGGCCACGGCTTACATCCACGCAATGTTTGTTTTCCATTGGTCACGGCATATACAAACGCATTTCTTACTTTCCATTGGCCACGGCTTACATCCACCCAATGTTTGTTTTCCATTGGTCAAGGCATATACAAACGCATTTTTTACTTTTCATTGGCCACGGCTTACATCCACGCAATGTTTGTTTTCCATTGGTCACGGCATATACCTACGCATTTCTTACTTTCCATTGGCCACGGCTTACATCCACGCAATGTTTGTTTTCCATTGGTCACGGCATATACAAACGCATTTCTTACTTTCCATTGGCCACGGCTTACATCCACCCAATGTTTGTTTTCCATTGGTCACGGCATATACAAACGCATTTTTTACTTTTCATTGGCCACGGCTTACATCCACGCAATGTTTGTTTTCCATTGGTCACGGCATATACCTACGCATTTCTTACTTTCCATTGGCCACGGCTTACATCCACGCAATGTTTGTTTTCCATTGGTCACGGCATATACAAACGCATTTCTTACTTTTCATTGGCCACGGCTTACATCCACGCAATGTTTGTTTTCCATTGGTCACGGCATATACAAACGCATTTCTTACTTTCCATTGGCCACGGCTTACATCCACCCAATGTTTGTTTTCCATTGGTCACGGCATATACAAACGCATTTCTTACTTTTCATTGGCCACGGCTTACATCCACGCAATGTTTGTTTTCCATTGGTCACGGCATATACAAACGCATTTTTTACTTTTCATTGGCCACTGCTTACATCCACGCAATGTTTGTTTTCCATTGGTCACGGCATATACCTACGCATTTCTTACTTTTCATTGGCTACGGCTTATATCCACGCAATGCTTGTTCTCCATTGGTCATCGCTTGCACTCATGCATTCCTTGTTTCCGGTAATCATTTTATTGATTTTATCTACGGCCGGATATATCTGTCAACAACATCCACTTGGTTCATCACAAGTCAAAATGATATATTAGAGAAACATTTAATAATCTACCCACAATACAAAACATGACTGCATCACGTAACAATGCATTAAAAGTCGCTCGGTGGGACAAAAATCATTCAGCTTTTACAATATATATGAAAAATTTGCAGTAAGTAGCCCCTATGAAAAGGAAGAGGTCCTACTACCAGCACAAAATTGTTGCTCTTGAACAGAAGCAATGAGAGCATTATTAATTTTTAAAGATTGTTATCGCGAGAAAGTAAGTCTTCCTATAATACGGCAGGGAAAGAGTCCTATAAGAAATATGTCGAGACAGATTTCAAAGCAGGAAGAAAAACTAAAAATCTTCCAATAGTACAAATGGTCTATTAAGGATTGTGAAAAATCTATTTAAAAGTATGAAACAGAGCTTATTATATGAAATATATTTAATTTCTACACCAAAAATGAAAGAATTGTGGCTTAGCACATTTTATCCAAAAATCCATTAAAGATACATTTTTTCTTCACAACTGTTAAAAGTTAATTCATTTATAACTTGGTTAGTATTTCAAAAATACATACAGATCTATTAAAAAAAAATCAATGCAAAACCTTGAATAAAAATGTATGTAAGTCAACACGCATACAATTACATTAAGAATAGGAATATTCAACATAAACATGTTCTAATTTAAGCTGTAAGAACATGAATTTATGAATATATATATATATATATATATATATATATATATATATATATATATTATATGGTTATCTTTCGATGGCTATTTTATTCTCTTCTATAGAAGCCACTCTTATAGAAGAGCAGCAGTAGTTCCCTGATCGAACTAACGATCCTGAGCGTTATATGGAAATCAGACCTAACCGATAAAATGAAACGCAGTTTCTTCCAGGCTGCGGTCGCATCGATACTGCTATATGGATGCACTATATGGACTCTAACAAAACGGCTGGGGAAGAAGCTAGACGGCAATTACACAAGAATGCTGCGAGCAATCTTGAACAAGTCCTGGTGGCAACATCCCACAAGACACCAACTGTACGGACACCTGCCTCCTATCACGAAAACTATTCAAGTTAGGCGAACCAGACATGCAGGAAACTGCTGGAGAAACAGGGACGAACTCATAAGTGATGTACTCTTATGGACCCCCACACATGGCCGAGCAAAAGCAGGACGTCCAGCACGAACATACATTCAGCAAGTATGTAAAGATACGGGATGTAGTCCAGAAGACCTGCCAGAGGCGATGAACGATAGGGAGGAGTTGCGAGAGAGGGTCAGGGATATCCGTGCTACCAGCATGATATGATGATTATGACGATGGTGTATATGTATATATCATAATTGTTCTGAGTGCAACACTTAACTATATGTAACGTTGGGACTCAATATCATTAACGCTTAATTCTCAGCATAACATCCCTTCAATTGATGACCTCAACGTGTATCATGTACCAACCTATCACTTCTCGATTTTGCTGAAATATCACAGTTAAAGTACAACTGCAACTATGACTTCTTTCTTTGTTCAAAAAACACGAGCGTATAAACATGAAAAAAATTTACTGGACTATCATCAATCTTTGAACTGGACGCTTTACATTTTTTTCTTACAATCTCCAAGCAATTAATACGAATAGTTTTAATAATATGCCTCAAAATAATATTATATTGTTCTGACTGACCATCCCACAAACATTCAAAAGTCCAATAATTGATTAATAAAATCAATACAAGAAATCGGGTCTTGACAGTATTCCCAGGGAGTGTTTTCTCTATGAGGGTGACAAGTTTGCTAAAGAGACCAATCTATTTTATTGGTCCCCTACACTGGGTTAATTGTGTATTAATTTCATAGTTTAAAGGAAAGGGATCCAAAACCTTGAGTATGGTTTACAGAGATATAAGCGTTCTTGAAGCAATTGGTAAGAATCTTAAAAGTTTTACTTATTCGGCTTACAAAGTGGATATGCAACTTTTTATTTTGGGAAGCCAATATGGATTTTGATCAGGCCGTGGTACAAGGAAAATAATGTTTCTGCTCAAAAATTCTTGTATAAATGCGTGAACAAGTGCGGGGCTTTTCATCAGTAATTGGTACATTTAACAAACGCTTTTGACAATGTTCATAGCACAGGTCAGGGGAGCATTCTCGACAAACTTGGATTTCTGGACTTAACAATCAACGGGTTCGTACGTCTTCATCGTGATATGATATCTCGTGTCAACCTAAATGGTTCAGTCTTTGAAACAAATGTCGTTCTTAACCGGGTTAAATAATAGGATATTCCTAGCCAATCCTTTTCCCATATATTTACTACAATACTCTCGCATGGTTTTCAATACCGTGACATCAGCGTGTACATTCACTTCTGAACCATTGATAATGTTTTTGATCTTACACACTTCAACAGAAAATCGATGTTATTTCCGGTCAGAAGTAGACATGCAAGCTGTAATGAATATTTTAACCCGTATAAAAATTTATTTCTAAGATAAAATCTAATCGACCAGGTGCAGCACTTAATTTGAGTGAAAAAGGGAGAAATAACCCCAGACAAAACGGCACCAAAAAGCTACCTTCCACTTTTTTTTCAGAACTAATATTAGGCCTCTCAGTGCGAATGTGTGGACCAAACTATAAAGGCAAGGGAAAATAGCCAGCAGAAAAGTTTCGTCACATGCTTCTTGAACAGCCGATAAGGATTTCACACAGGCAAGAAGCTTCCCAAGAAATAAAACCAAAATCAAACGAAAGTACGAATTTGGGGACTAAACTGTAAAGGCAGGAAAGAATAGCCAGTAGAAATGTTTCGTTACTTTCTTCTTGAACAGCTGATAAGTATTTTAAACTGGCAAGAAGTTTCCAAATAAATAAAAGTAAAATTAAACGAAAGTCGACTACAGACATTTAACCAAGTTAAACAACTGAAAGAAAAGTCAACCAGAGAATTCTGCTGAAAAGAAAACTTCACAGAAGACTCAAAATTAAATGAAAGCTGAAACATTTCGACAAAACTAAAAAGAAAAAAAGATAATCAAATTAAAAAAAAATTTGTTTCCCGGACACTCTCTCAGATAAGTTCCCGCAAATTACATAAAAATTTGCAACACTTTATCTTTTCTATCCCTTTCTTTCTTGTTTCTTTTGTATAAAATTCCCTTTTAAAAACTTTATTGTCTGTATTATCTTTTCGAATCAGTGTCCGAACTAGAAAGCTGTGGAACTTACCGTTTGAACTTACCGTTTAAAATTACGCACTAAAGCCCCAGTTAAATACTAAAGCCGGCTTTAGTGTCACTCTTGTTATATCAATGTTTTCTCTAAATTTCTTTATATTGTGAATTTTATTCTGTAAATTTCTTTTTTATTGCAAATTTTATCTTTGAAAATTTCTTTACCAGAGCATACAGGGTTTTGGAAGTTACCGTTATACTGAAGAGGACCAAAGTTATCTTCAACCCACCTCCAAGTTAACCCTATATGTAACGGAACATATTCGACTAATATATACGTTTAGATGTTTTTGAATCTTTCGTATACCTTATTATTACTCCTTATAGAGATTAACCCATTGATTCTGATATAAATTCAAGAATCGTGAAATCTAGCAAGGTCATCGGAAACCTCAAAAATTATATGTATTTTAACAGGGGCATCACCATCAAAACAAACCTTAGTGTCTATGAGTTTCGCTTAATTCTTTCCTTTTTCACTCATCTAAGACTAGAAATACTGGATAAAGTTATAAACAATTTTCGTTTTTTTTTTCGAGCAAATTGTAAATACGCATATCAAATTTCCAATATTTTAAATGCCCATTGACCAAGGGAGTAGAGTCTTGCCAGTGGCTCGGGAGACAGGCGTTCAATCCCAGGTGAACTCATACAAAGTCTCAAAATTATTTCTTGGTGCCGCTCAGCATTATAAGATACGGATCAAGAGTAAAGTGGAGCAATCCAGGTAGTAGTGCCTTTGGTGTAGTAGCTAATGAAAAGGGAGCCTTTGGGTCACCCTCGACTACGGTCGACAACTCTGCATTTTATTTGCTTATATCAGCTATTCTTACTTCAGTATTAAAGAGTGCATATCTTAAGTGAATCAATGAATTCAAACCCCCAAAATGAAGGTGCTGATAGTGCATATTCTACATAGAATCTTATTGCGTTTTAAACATTACAAGAATGCAATAGAAACAAGTGAATATTTCTAGTTTTATGACCAAGGTGATATTACCGATCACCGATTTCGATATTAGTTTTCAATGGTTAGTTAAAACGATTTGACAGTGAGAGACGAACCCCGTCAAGGAATTTCGAAAGACCTCAATTTAAATGTTTTAAAGGAATTTGTGGATTGCAATCCATGAAATATTATCAATAATAAGCACTCAACCCCAACACACCTATACTTATAATTGCCATCTCGGGAAGAAAGAACAAGTACGCAAGCTAAGCGTTAAGGTCAAAATATTCTTAAGGGGAAAAATAAGTAAGATCACAAAAGCATTTTTTTCCAATTTCGGAAAATGACCCATTCTTCAACAATACCATTACCGGTGACAAAAATTGGTCTTTCATATCAATGTTGCATGCAGAAAGCCGTGGATTGACAAGGATGAATCCTCACTGACAACTCTAATGTTTGAGCTTTATGGACGAACATTTATTCTGCGTGTAGAGTGGGATCACGGCGTCATTTTACACAGAAAGAAGACACTCCAAAAGGACTACACTTTCAAAATCTGCAGCGTAAATTATGAAAACGGTCTGCATTTGTCTATTAGAGAAATTTTCTAGTTCTCCAGGATATGAAAAACGTACCCAGCAAGAATCTTTGGCGGGTCCAAAATAAAAGTTCGCAATCCATAACACCAGTGACGAAATACGGTGAGTATTGAGATGCTCCTCAAACGCAATAAATGCAGGAGGAAGGAAAACCGTACGATGACGAAAGATGGAGTTATTCTATGGAGGGTAAAAATGAGTTAAACGACTGAGACATAGCCCTATGAAAAGTTTTAAAGATGTCACCAAAACATACCTTAGAGCCGTTAGGGGAGATGTTGAAGACTGTGAATAGATGTCAGAAAATAAGTCTAAATAAAAAAAAAAGTTTGGAATCGACAGTTTAGAACGGCCTGGTGTACAGAGAATCAAATATCCTATCTTAAAACTAATATTGTGGAATAAAGGACAATCACGTTGAAGGACATTTTCCAACCTAAGGATGTTTGTAGCATTGTATAGTGAGGTTTCTTTTCTTATTTAAAGCCGGATTTGCCTGTCAGATGAGAACTCATAACTACAAACAATCGCAGGTTGATTCCAAAAAGGATCTTACTCACAAACCTACAAGTAATTCGTGTCAATTCTGTGACAAAATATATGAGTCCGCTGAAGGTTGGAGAAGTCCTATGAGCGTACATGGGGTTAATGCCAACGCGAAAGAAAGTTATTTTGCTAGTCATATTCGAGAAGGCTTGCATGGGTGAAGTTGGACGGAGGAGCTATAGGTGACCCAACAGCCAATATATATATATATTGAGCACTCTGGCTAAGGAATTTTCGGCCGCCGCTCGCATAATGCAAAACTCTTCGAAATTCCCTTTGCCAACTTGGTCCGCTTGTTGGTCGAGAGGTCTGAGATTTAGTCTAACATAAAGTTGGATGGGTTTGGATCCCGGCTTCGAGCGTCCTACGTGTCTAGCCACACTGAAGATTTCTGAAAGAACGAAACAGTCTGTCTGTGGATAACAATATATATATATATATATATATATATATATATATATATATATATATATGTATATATATATATACGCACGTGTGAATGTACATATATTTGTATATTTATTTGTACATATATATGCATATACATATTCGTGTATATATATATATATATGTATATATATATATATGTGTGTGTGTGCGTGTGTGTGTGTGCATGTATATGTGTGTATACACACAGATACACAGTGTGCATGTAGATACATTTATAACTTTATATAGATAGGTAGATACATAGATATACATGTATGAGTAAATATATACATGTCTGCGTGTTTTTCTGTGTGTCTTTTCAGATAGAATGCATGCAGAATTGATATCATGGATGTAGACATACCTAGGAGTGCGTACAAGTGCAGACATAAACAGAGGGACATAGAGATATGTGCAAGTGTCTTCGTCTGTGGAAATATCCGAGGTACAACACTCTGAATCATAAAAATGCTTTCTTTCTTTTGTGGTACATCTGATCAGTCTAAATAATCCTTCCTTAGTATTCGCTCTGTATGGATTACATATTCTTTGGTTTTCATACTACATCTGACTCAATATTGACAACCATAAATCAAAACTTTAGATCAAAATGTCAGGGAAAAACCAATTTCTCTTGTCTAGGATTTGTGGATCTAGACAATAAATAGAATCCGATTCATGCAACTAGCACAGAAATATGTTACTATTTATTTACTAAAGTTATTTTGATTTCCCCGTTAGAAAATATACACATAAAATGCAAATTTAGTTTAAGACAGATAGATAGATAGATAGAGTCAGACAGACAGACAGAGAAATATATATATATATATATATATATATATATATATATATAGAGAGAGAGAGAGAGAGAGAGACAGACATACAGACATACAGACATATATATATATATATATATATATAGAGAGAGAGAGAGAAAGAGAGACAGACATATATATATATAAAGAGGGAGAGAGAGAGAGAGAGAGAGAGAGAAATAGATAAATAAATAAATAAATAATAGATACATATAGAAAGAAAGAAAGAAAGAAAGAAAGAAAAAAGATAGATAGGTACATTCATACACATATACAGAGAGAGTGAGAGAGAGAGAGAGAGAGAGAGAGAGTGAGAGAGATGGGGGGGATTTCATCGTCTTCTTGACACACTGCTATGAATTTACCATGAAAATAGACGATGAGAACTACTTGTTTTTCTGAGAATCAAGAAAGGTTTTTGGTGATTTTTGCTATTGGGTTTTCTTCAGTATTTTATAATTAGATTTTATTTGATCCATATATTTCATTTATTATTTGTTTATTAATGTTAACCACATATCACATTAATGTAAAGGAATCCTTCTTCTCGGTGTATCTGCAAGTGAACTACCGAAAAATCCGTTGTAGCTTACCATTCTAGAAGCCTATGGACTGATTGTTCCATGATAAGTTATATGAATCATCAAGAGGAAAGAAAAATAAAAATTACATAGCACACACTGGCTTGCTTGATTTGGCTTTTTTTTTGTTTTTATTAGTGACGCCGTCAATGCAAAAATATTCAATAGTAATGTTATACACAACATAAAGATAATAAAAACGAAAAAAAAAAAGGAACCGGAAGATCATTGGAAATAGACTAAGAATATGGAAGAAACTAGTCAACATTTTAGAGTTATCAGTCGCAATTATCTACTCTATCCGTGCTGACGAGTTCTTCGTGTAAATTGCAACTGCAGTTTTATTAGATTATGAATGTTGATTACGTTTTATTTTCGGGTAAAATTCAATGCAGATGTTTTATTCAGAATGAACAACATAGTCAGTGTTCTATTGAAAATTCGCAGATGTATTGCAGTACTAGCTATGATAATCTTCTACATGGATGGATTTGGAATTAAATAACACACCAAGGTTGATATGACATTAAACGAACAAACCTATGAAGTCTAACGATTTATCTTTAAAAATAATTTTGGATGTCAGGCTCAAATGTTTCGGGTAAAACTTCCTGTTTCCTCTGATTATTCTATATTAAATACTCGATTCAAGAAAAAAGCAATCAATACATCTTTTATATATATATATATATATATATATATATATATATATGAAGATCGGAGCTAACGGTTTCAAGTATAGAAAACATACTCGTGATATAAACGAGGGCTTACCGGGGTTGGCTCTCTCTTTATATATATATATATATATATAGAGAGAGAGAGCCAACCCCGGTAAGCCCTCGTTTATATCACGAGTATGTTTTCTATACTTGAAACCGTTAGCTCGAATCTTCAATTGTCCATTTAAAGAGCAACTATACCTTTTCCAGTTCAAAATGGGAATAGTCCTGTTCAAAATGGGAATATTTCAGTTCAAAATGGAAAAATTATTATGAGGATAAATATAAAAAATATTCTATAAATTATTTTCTTTATAATTTTTTTTTTTTTGTTAAAAAGTGAAAAGTCGTAAACTAACCTTTAAATAGTATTGACCGAGCATACGATTGGCTGGTTCCAACTGCCAAACGAATGCTTGGCCTGGTCTAAGGGATTATTTATTTCGAGCCGTCCAAGCCATAATTTTGTCTAGCGTTGTATACGGTAGGTGACTCAGAGAGTAATCATCTGTAAGGGGGTCGTTCTGGTGAGGTGAGTATGATGTTGAAAGACCCGAAACTCCCCAATGACCCAGAAGATTAAAACATCACTGACGACACCTACTGGCACTGGTTTAAGCCCGTGTATTTAAGGTATAGCAATAAAATTGTTAACATTTTATAATACTTATATATACATAAATGTACGTGTGTGTGTGTGTGTGTGTACACATATATATATATATATTCATACATAAATATATTTAAATATATATATATATATATATATATATATATATATATATATATACAGCCAACCCCGATGAGCCCTCGTTTATATCACGAGTATGTTTTCTATACTTGAAACCGTTAGCACAGATCTTCAATTGTCCGTGTAAAGAGCAATCTATGATGCCATATATAAGTTAGGTCTTTAAAAACCAGAATATTTTTTGAATTTTCTAAATTCTAATTTTATTGACCATACTTCAACAAAACCAGGCTAATCGGGAAAGAAATAAATAAAGAAGGTAACTATATTCCTTTTTTACCCATTTTTTGTTTTCTTTTCTTTTCTTTATTTATCCACTGCTTAATTCTCCATATTCTTGTTTGTTGATTGCATTTCATCACGGTTTTTCTCTGAGGAGACATGATCGAAAAAAAGACCTCTTTCAGAAATTACAATCGGTAATCTATTTCAAATTCTCACTCTATTTAAATCCACATCAATATTTTGTTCGTAACACGTTTTATACAGAGACATTTATCTAAAAATTTATGAATATATATATATATATATATATATATATATATATATATAAAACATATACATATATATATTTTTTTATTTATGTAGATATGCATATATATATATGTTGTTCCTCACAAGAAATATTCAAATAAATATTAAATCCATATCAATATTTTGTACGTAACACGTTTTATACAGAGACATTTATCTAAACATTTATGAAAATATATATATATATATATATATATATATTTTAGATATGTATATTTTTTTATATTAGATATGCATATATATATATATATATATATATATATATATATATATATATATATATATGTTGTTCTTCAAAAGAAATATTCAGCTGATTTCGAGCTCAATAAGTTTTTAACAAACTTTTACAGTCGATCTTTTAGAGAACTTTTTTTTTTCATTTACAGCACTTTTTAGAGAAGAAAAAAAAATTATGGAAACCCCTTGATGCTGATTCTGCTGAACACGATAATTGGCGTAAAACAGAAGAGTCAAAATCTAATTTTTCTTCTGCGCACTTCCTGTTGAATGTGGCCTTGCGTTATCATGGAGAAGCATTATGTTTTTTTAACAAGTGCGATAGTTTTTAGCAGGGTTTCACGTATACATTGCAGCTTTGGAGAGAATTAGTCGGCATTAAGTGTCTGATTCGGGTGTAAAACTTCAAAATGAATAATACTGCATGTTGCGTTCTGGTTAGTGAACACTTATAATATTAAATATAAGACAAACCACGATATGAGAGGAAATAGAGATATATTCCCAGGAAAAAGTATATACAATAGAGAGAATATTAGTAGACAAGAATATAGGATTAGTGAATACAGAATATTGTCCAACGTTAGTGTTGGCCTCCGTTATTACGGTAATAAGTAAGGGGATCTAGCGCGATCTCCAGTCTCCAACGCTCTAAAACTATTCCTATAAGAATCAGCTTTTCACCTTCTAATCTGCCCTGGTATTAGTAGCTACTGCTATATATGGCAGATGGACTAGTTCATTGTGTGGTAAAAGGTGGGTGATACCCAACACTGCAGTGGTCACAACATACACACAGCATAACTTCTTCCGAGGAACCCTACCCTTGAGGTAAGTTGGGTTAATCGATTATTATTAATCCATTTCATTTTTCATAGAAGATTTTAATAAAAGACTCATTTTTCATGCAATTCTATGTATTACTTGACACCAAAAAAATACTTACAATCTTTATTACTTAATTTGCCTGTTCCTAGAAAAGAATCTTGTGTGCAGAGATTGTCTCTTATGAGACTTTTGATTATTGATATATCCAGCCTTAGAGAGCAAATTCCAACAATACGTTTGACATCTCCCGTCTTCCACATTTTTGCCAATATTACAGGTGTTTTTTTTCTTCATAATTTGAAGCTTGAGGTTTGCATCTTAAATGCATGTCTTTACCGCACCGCTAAAGCTATATGGATTTTCCATTCAGCCCTCATCAGTGCCAGATTTTCCCAGTCATCAGGATCTATTCTTTCGTTCACAAGAATGGCTTTGCAGCAATCCTCATACCTTTTTAAAGACTTATATTCCGGGTGTTTATCATCATGCGGTTGAAATTAGACGAACCAGACATGCAGGACACTGCAGGAGAAGCATGGACGAGCTCATAAGTGATGTACTCCTATCGACCCCCACATATGGCCGAGCAAAAGCAGGATGACCAGCTCGAACATACATACAACAGCTATGTGAGGATTGGGGGTGTAGACCTGAAGACCTGCCGGAGGCGATGAACGATTGGGAGGAGTGGCGTGAGAGGGTCTGGGATATCCTTGCTAGCGGCACAACATGATGATGATGATGATGATCGCTTATAACGCCCAAGATGACATGCCAACCGCATTTGTGTTATATAGATGATAAACTCAGAGCTTGTGCATCCAATCATTATAAATACTTCTGTGGAAGGTGTTTGTATATCCCATTTGATGTTTAGAATGCATCTCAAACACTTCTGATGAAACTATTTTCTGTTGCCTACAAAGCAATTTCAATGTTTTAGGTCTGTACGTAGAACCTAGGGACATTCATTCAGATCTGTTGGTAGAGTTCCCATTAATATAATCCGGTTTCTTATTTCAAGCTTCCGATAGGCCGCAAATGTCTTTCGAATCGCAAAGTGGATTTCAGCATCCAAAGAGACATCACTATTAAATGTACTTTCCAAACAAACGAACGTTTTAACAACAGCCAAACCATAAACAATTATCATTGACTTAATAGCTGATATCTGTTATGGGGTAAACATTTTCTAAATCTAATGCAATACATTAGGCTGCGGTTAGATCTTCAATATATTGCATGTAATCATCAGTTATGAAGTCAGTCTTGTCGATGGAAAGAAACCGTTGAATCAGTATGTGAATAGACAGGGCGTTAAAAATGAACCTTCTCAATTTGAAAACCCTTGTCTTTTCTAAATTCTGAAAGAAAATCCTTCTTACAAAACTAAAACATTAGAGTCAGTATCACAGTAAAGAAAATCGTGAATAATATTGGAGCTATCTTCCAGCTTAAACCCGTGCTCAATAGGAAGTCCCATTCGACAAATTACAGATATGGAAGCTCTTGCTTTCGTGCCTCTGTGCATCTTCTTTGGTTTACAAAGAAATTTTTGGTTAGCACCCCATTCTTCCAAATATTTTCCTAAGTTCAACTGTAAACCGCTTTTGTCAAATTGGAAAAATATACAAAAGGAATTTGCAGTTCAAAACACTTTTTCGATAACTGTATTTCTAAAAAAACTTATGGCGGTTGTTCCACGGCAAGATGGAAATCCAGTTTGTGATTCTGAAATGGCTACACGAAAGATGTTCCAAAGCAATAGATTCAGTAAGACTCTGTAAATAAACTTTTTGATTGCTCCCAAAACAGTGATTCAACGGTAGTTATAATTTCTTTTTATTTTCCTTTCTACAAACACACAGGATTTTGTTAAGGAATATCAATTCTAATCCACTATGACGAGGCTAATTATTTTCATTTTTTATTGTCAACACTTCAACACAGAGGTTATCTAATCTATGTACACCCTGTTATTTTTTTTTTCATTGCAATTTCAATTTTGATAAAAGTTGGAAATCGATATATCACAAATTTAGTGTTGCATTAAGAAAGTCGCTTCAGAACATCAACAATGATCACTCCCGTATAATCATATAAATTGCCGATCAGCTATTGCCATCACAGGAGGATTTTTTCTGACTCTTTGATAATTGTGATATTAGAAAAATAACATTAAAATCTTTACGTACATGGAACTATTTACGATATTTTAAAAATTAACAGGTCTCAGAAGTAACATTTGTCCACCACTTATATTTCATCCTCATCGGTTAATATCGAAAAATACGTTTCAACTATATAATCCAATATGTTTGGAGGGTGGAGTGACGGTTCATTCAGAAATGTATTTACATGAAGCTCTTCTTTTTCTTTGCCGTAATTGGTTGGCAGCGAATTCATTATCGTCGAACCTGTCCGTATATTTTGCCACTCAAAATCCAAGTACATCTACTCCGGGGGAAGAGCCTTGCATTGTGAGGTTTTCCCGAGTCCACTTTTTCTTAATATAAAGAAATATTCTTTTTTTAAATCGATTGACGTTTTGTCGAACATACTATAGGTAAATCAAAAATATATATGATGCAATTATGACTGAGGGAAACTTATTTGTATTAGATAAAAATTACTGGAAAAATAACACTGTGTAAACGTATATCATTAGGGAGGAATGATTACCATACTAGTTTAACCGTTGGAAAATTTATCGAATAAATGCGCTTCAGTAAAGCTATTCATACAACTGTTCTCCCTATGAATTATAAACAGAGGAGCAGCCAGGGCTCTTTAGCCTTGGTACGACAACCAGTCCAGTAGAAGGAAACCTCAAATTCTAATCAGCTTTACTTCGCTTAAATTCAGATCTTGTATCACCTTCTGCCCTTGAGGGATACGTTGGGTAATATTAACAAACATCAGTTGCATAAAATTATTTTATCAATAAATTGTTTGATTTGGTTTAGCTTGGTTGGGTCTTATAGCATATCAATTATTATAAGATATTTAATGCCAAATCTTTTTTTATACATATATTAAATATATGATTTATAAACACATTTTGAAGATAACATTTTTTAAAAAGCTTCAGCCGGTATTTTTCCCCACTGTTAAATCGTTCCCCATAGTTTCAAAAAAATTAGTTTAGAATTAGTACAATCAATGTTCACACAGATTCTCTGCTTGTGATACAGTTTTGTTTATTACATGCAGTTAAATGATAAGTTTTATTTCGAACAATTCAGTTTAGCATGGCAATAAAGTTAAATAGTTTCAACTTTTGCTCAGTATCACTAACAATCCAATTAAACATCAGTTATTTGTTTATACACAGTCAAATAATCAAATACACTTTTTTCAAACAATTTAGATTAGCATATAAACGTTGTTTTTTTTGTTTACATACAGTTAAACTTAAAAACGTTTCTATTGCAAACATTTCAGTTTAGAATATGTACATAGTTTAATTCTATTTGACTTATAGATAGGACCCCCTAACAGGTGCTACCACTCCGGGCCAGAGTGGACCAGGAAGCGATGCAAATGAAGGGGCACACAGCATTCTTCAAAATTCCAGCAGTACTGAATCCTCACTATCAAATTGTTTAGTGTCATAACTAAGACACTCATTGGGGAATCTTGTCCCTCAGCAGAGGTGCAATTGGTGTATTCTGCAGTCAAGCTGACTGGGCTAAAATTGTTAAGATTAAGAATAGTTACTTGAAGCTATAAATGTTCTCTTATGATTGAAATTGTTAATTACATAAAACTATAAAACTGATTAAGTTGGTTGGTTGAATGAGTTATATGGCATATCATCACTTGTAGGTTATTTAATGCTAAATCTATTTTATACGAATAATCATTTCTCTTTCAAACAAATCAGTTTTGCATGAGTAAACTGTTTAATTGTCAAAAATATTTCTACTTTAAGCGGTTTAGTTTAGTCACACAGTTCTATTTTAAACAATTCAGTTTAGTATGGGTATAGATTTTGTTTACACAATTAAATGTCAAAACAGTTTTATATCAAACAATTCAGTTTAGCGTCAGTATAGTTTTAATGTCAAAAACAGTTCCATTTCAAACAATTCAGTTTAGCATATGTATCAGTTGAGATGTAAGTACATGGTTTAATTGTCAAAAACATTTCCATTTCAAACTATTCAGTTTTGAATTAGTACGCAGTTTAGTTCTATCTAACCCATAGATAGGGCTCTGTCAGTGGACATGGCAGCGATGGCAATGAAGGGATGCACTGCATTCCCCAAGGCTCCAAGATTACTGGAACCTTACCATCAGATTGTTTAGTGTCATAACCAGGAGAATCGTTTGAACTATCTTACCCCTTTCCAAAGATGCAATCTGTATATTCTACAACCCCAGCCGACTGGACAATAAAACTGATTTATCTGGCATTGAATACAAACCCAGTTGGATTGAAAGAAGGACTGAAATGTTATAAGCCAACAAAAGAAAATAAACAACGAACCATAACTTGAGGAAATGAACATAATTTATCAATAATATTCATTTAAAGTTAAACCATTTTTTTTTTTTTTGCAATTCTATTACAATAATGTCTGTCGTGAATAACTGGATACTTTATAATTTAGATTAAATTTAACTATCACTCGCATGACATTTAAGCGTCACTTTCAAAACCAACCTTGCCAATTCGGCTGGTAGGGGCTGTAGAATGCACCGAGTGCACTTCTGCAGAAGGATGAGACCACTCTCAACTCAGTGTCCTGGAACTTCCAGTTGTCTGGGGCTATAGAATAAACCGACTGCTTCTCTGAAGAGCAGTAAAACCCCCAACAAGTGGGCTTGATATGACATTAAACAACTTGATGGTAAAGTTCCAGTATTGCTGGAGCTTTTGAGAATTCGGAGTACCCCTTCATTGCAATCGTCCCCAGATCCACACTGGTTCGGATTGGAAGCTCCTGATAGAGTCCTTTCTATGGATAAAACTGAAATAACCCTTGTACTTATGCTTAAAATAATTACTTGAAATGGAACTGTTTTAACATTTAACTGTTTATGCAAATCTGAATTGTTTGAATTAGAGGTGAATAGCTTGAAATATAATTTTTTGACAATTATACTGTGTAAACATGATAAACTGGATTGTTTGAAATGGAACTGATTATTCGTATAAAAATGGATTTGGCATTAAATAACCTATAAATGTTGATATGTCACAAAACCAAACCAACCAAAACCAATCGCTGCACCGTAAGAGTTGTGATCCAAAACAACAGAAACATATTTCTCAAATTCTAAAACATAATTAAAGTTCTAATAATGGAACAAATTATATAATAAAATGATTATATCTAGACTTTTAGTCTCTTCTCTGCGTCTGTAGGTTAAGTCTAGATAAATCACTGCCAACTGATCATAGTTTTTGATCAGCTAGTTCGATACCTTTTGACCTCCAGGTTTCGAGCAAATATGAGACTGACGAAACACAGTTCCAGCAATATCTCTAGAGATCGCCCGGAGTAGAATTTTCTTATTTCAAAATCTGAAAATCTATTAGGCAATAAGATATAAGGAGGAGATTCTATCTAAAGAAAACCGACAGTGCCATTTCCACGTGTGAAAAAAACTCGCTCTAATTAGGAATGTTGAATTCCAAGATGACTATTTTGAAGGTATTTCAATTATTTTCCATTGCTATCTTTGTAAATTAACCTTAAATGCCTATTTTTTAAACACACGATGTATTCATGTTCAGAGGGAAATTTACGGAAAGAATCCTATTTCAATTTATTATGTGATCTATGACAAATGACTTTTTTGGCAGAAAAGCGAAACAAAATATCGTAAAATAGAAAAAGTTCAGAAAAATAAAGATATCTAAATTATAAATAATGAAATAGCAACAGTTAGAGTATAAATATTGTATTCCTTTGTCGAGGATTATATAGGAAAACCGCTGATTAAATTGAATATACAAAGAGGCGAAACATGATTCAATATTAGATGACGTTTTCACTAGACATATAACCGCTTGGGAGATTTTATTTATTTAATATTTATTTTACTTTTCATTATTTGAGAAGGATTTTAGTCTTAATATTTCACAAAACTTAATTGAATACTTTTTATATAAAATACAGTAGCGTTCAGTAACATTAATTAGTAGAAGTGATATTTAAGAAATCATACAAAAATTATACTGGCATGGTTGGTTGGTTGGATTTTATGGCATATCAACATTTGTAGGTAATTTAATGCCAAATCCATCTTTATATGAATAATCTTTTCTATCTAAAACTATTCAGTTTAGTATGAGTATACAGTTTAATTGTCAAAACATTTCCATTGGAAGCTATTCAGTTAAGTCAAACAGTTCTAATTCAAACAATTCAGTTAAGCGTGAGTACAGTTTCAATGTTAAAAGCAGTTCTCGTAAGTACAGTTTCAATATCTAAACATTTCTATATCAAACTATTCAGTTTAGCATAAGTCTGCAGTTTACATATCAAGACAGTCCTATTTCAAGCAATATAGTTTAGCATAAGTACGCAGTTCTGTTTAACCCATTGATTAACCCTAAACATATCAGGTGCTACGACTCCGGACCAGAGTGGACCAGTGAGAGATGGCGATTCCCCAAAGTTCCAGCCTCACTGGACCCTCACTATAAGAGTGTTTAGTGTCATATACCAGGACACTCGTTGCGGTGCTGTCGGTGTATTCTACGGCCCAAGCAGACTGGGAAAACTGGTATTGTGTATCATTTAGACACTTACAAGTTTTTGTTACTTTGTTTGTTGGCATATCAATTTTCTTAGGTTATTTATAGCCAAAGCCATCCTTGTCAATCAGTACAGGATCTATTTAATCCATAGCTGGACGGTAGAATGTTTCATGCCTTTACCGGGGGATATTAAATTGAAAGTGAACCAAAAAGAGTGGCTTGAGTTCGAACTCTCTTACTTCAATATTGCAGTTCAGAACATTTGCCATAACGCATACCACAATGAATACTGAGACTATAAAGAATAGTGACATAGTCTCGTGGCGAACGAAGGCATGGACAGCTATCGATAAGCTATCGATCATATGGAAATCAGACCTGACCTATAAAATGAATCGCAGTTTCTTCCAGGCAGTGGTCGTGTCGGTACTGCTGTATAGATGCACTACTTGGGCGCTAACAAAACGGCTGGAGAAAAAGCTAGACGGCAATTACACAAGAATGCTGCGAGCAATATTGAACAAGTCCTGGCGGCAACAACCCACAAAGCACCAACTATACGTCCACCAGCCTCCCATCACGAAAACTATCCAATTTAGACGAACCAGAAATGCAGGACACTGCTGGAGAAGCAGGGGCGAGCTCATAAGTGATGTACTCCTATGGACTCCCATATATGGCCGAGCAAAAGCAGGATGACCAGGTTGAACATACATACGGCAGCTATGTGAGGATACGGGATGTAGCCCTGAAGACCTGCCAGAGGCGATGAAAGATAGGGAGAAGTGGCGAGAGAGGGTCAGCTGATATCAGTGCAAGCGCCACGACATGATGCTGATGATGATGATAGTAAATAAATATATATTTTTTAGTTTACACCGGGAGAAACAGGGAGTGCGGCAGTTCCTCAGTACCTATAGATGAACCACCAAGGGCCCCTCTGGATGTGTAATGGTTAGCAAGCTAAACTAACAAAACTACACGAGTGAGTTCGAGTCTCATTGGGTGTCCCATTCATTTGGCCTTGTGCAACATCGAAACAAAGAGCTTCGTAAATTACTATTGATGAACCACCACTGATCAAATCTAAAATTAAAATAAAAAGATTACACTTAAACAAAAAGGGAGTTGTCAATCTTCGTTCTCTTAATTTCTGAGGATTATATTACCATAAAAAGCCAGGTTCGCTGCCATCGATATTCTAAGGATCTGATTCCTGTATTATTTTTTTATATTACAGCGACGAAACGTAAAGGGTGTATTGTGTTAAGGTTGTCACCTGTGCAAAAGATTGACCTATGACCCGGCCGGGCTGTCAAAATAGGAAATGCACCTATGTAAATAACAGGTGCATCCAGTCGAGGAATATCAGAATTATAACCTTGACCGTGGATGGGTTGAATGAGTGCAATTGTGAAGCCCACAAGAAGAAGGGGGTTTTGAACTATTATATAACTCGGTGAAGCCAGGAAGTCAGTTAGTTTGGAGATCGGAGAGTTTGGAGACCAGACCAGTTTTGGAGACAAGATACGGTAGAGAAAAACAGCACCCAGCAGAGAGCGAGGTCCCCGGGCCTCCGGTTGAGCAACCCTGGAGAACGAGAAAGACACAACGCTGATCCTATTTACCCAATCCCTCCGCTCGGGCTGGATATGACACAAGGTCAATTTTTTTAAGCGGAGTTTAACAGGTTTGAATTCAGAGTTTTCCTTCTCCTAGACTAGTTGCCTCACCAAGGCTGAAGAACCTAGTCTGCCCTACTATTTACCCATAGCTGATGGCCATAAGAGTGGGAGTCAATATGTTGCAGTTTTGCTCGGTCTCCAACTCCCTCTTACATACAAACCTTTCAAATAAAGTGAGAGGTATATTTTTCTAAGAACTGTGTCGCTCGTCTTTATTGTGTCGTCGTTATGATTCTGCATGCCTATGTAGATGTATATGTATTATGTGGCAATGTAACAATTCTATTTAATATTAAAGAATAACAAAATATGAATTAAATTTTAAAATCAATGGTCGTTGTGAGGAATCTTCGATTGCACTAATCATGTTAATTTTACTTTCACTTGTGGGATAACTCATATCAATTGAGACTGTCATAACACAAATTTCCTTGACTCTCTCTCTCTCTCTCTCTCTCTCTCTCTCTCTCTCTCTCAGACTGATCAGCGAAAATATTTGTGGATCGCCAAAACTGTAGAATCTATTATCAACAGGAGAATTTTAAACCATGTGTTCCTCCCTTCTTTCCCAGTTGTGTCCACCATATCTTGTTTGTAATACTTAGATGTTTTGTGAGATGTATCCATATAGTTACTGTTTTGTGGGATGTTACTTCCTTGACTTGTTCACTAAAGCAAATAGCACTCTTGTGTAATTCCCATCTAGCTTTTTGAGGAACAGTTTCCTTTGATTCCATGTAGTGCAACCATACAGTAGTACTGATACAGCAACAGCTCTGAAGAATTCGAGGAATTTTATCAGATATACCAGTTTTCAATATGTTCAATAACCCGTCGAAAACAGTCCATGACTTTCCTTGCGTATATTGACATCGTTTTCTGCAGATAAGATATTGCTTCTGAGGTATCAGACCTGGTGTACAAATATAAGAAATATGTCATTAATGTAGAGAAATAAAAATACAAGACTTCCCTTTTTATCTAAGTTCACGTAGAGACTAGTCCCTCTTGCTGACTGCTCCAAACTAACTAGCAGATATTTAGCTTGGGCAAGTATATTGGCGAGATGCTCTCAGATTTTAATAGAAGATTATAGTTTCTCAGATTTTGGCTTTATATACAGCCTTAACTCTATGTATGAATTTGTGGGTGTAGGGATGCATGCGTTTGTATGTTGTGGGTTGGCCATGACTATGCATATTCGTATGTGTGTATCTATATATGTGTCAGGAAATACGAATGTTTGCCTCTCCATATATACACGTCAAACCAGAGGAAAACCTAATGAACAAAGTAAGCCGATTGCTGGAAGAGGTGGAGTCGTAGGGTTAGTCAAGAGGACAGTAAAAAAGAGGGAATCTGTCACCGAAAATATGGGGAAAAAGACACAGGCGGAAAGACATAGAAGACAGCCAGAGAAGGGAGTCGAACATAACAGTTGGAAGGGGCAGCCCAAGTTAATCAGCTTCAAGACAGCGATAGATACGTACTGAGAACAATATAGATAGAAATGAATGGGGTGAACAAGAGATATACAGACATGTACATAGGCTGATAATTATTTTTAACATTAAGGGATTTCATTGCGAACGATCACAGTTCTTCTATCCAAATACATACATACAACCTTTTGTGTTTTCACCTTGTTCTTTCCTTTGAGGCCTGATCAATATAATACCACAAGATAACATCACTATGGCTACCAAAGCAAACAGAATATATTGTTTTTCTCTGAAAATTTAAATGAATAAAGCCTTTGCAAAAGTATAATCTTCGTTCATATGTTGTCAAAGAATGATATCATCCAAAATAAATGCCAAATCCGAGTCGTTAAGTCAGATCAGTTTATTAAAGAAGTCAAACTTAAACCACCTCATCATGTACCATAGCCAGGATATGTGAAACGTACATATAATGTTCATGACATACATACATAGAACTTAGGAATCTCGAAACACAAAAATACTTACGACTTCTTAGGTCAGGTACGAAACTTTTTATTACCTTTGAGTTTAAATGTTCTTCGACATAAGGAGAGAGATACACATTCTTTTTATTCTGGTTTTTCCATCTGCCCCCCAACACGTGCGCACCCGTCGAAAGGCCTCTGCGAGCAAGCAAAAGTCAACCGTCTTCTCCCGAGGCAGGAGTCAACTCAACTGACTTTTTCAAAATTCCCAAAATCTTCCGCGCGCTTCCGGTGCGTGACGTCATTCGCACTCCCGAGTCCCGTTTTCCATCTCGGGTTTCTATTGTGACATATCTGAATGACACGTCCGCTCCGCGTGCGTGCGTGGACACCTGCACTCATGTTTGCACTGAGGCGAAACGTTCTCAGCCTAACTAAACCAAAAAGCATAAAACGAAATCCCTCGGCCATTATATTACAATCAGATTTGATGGATATATAAAGTTCAAATTGTGTATTCACTTATTTGCTTGAATGAGATTTAGTTTTTTACATCTCTGAATTCAGATAAAAACAAGGGCAGTCTTGGTCGTAGCAAAAATAAAACAAAAAGCGTAATCTAGAACTATTCTGCCTACATTATTTTATATAGAGTTATTCCGTTTTCCAATACACTTGCGTCATTACTTTTCAACTTTCTTCAATTTCTTTAAAAATGAAAAAGAAGTTAAAGAGTAAAAACAAGTGTTATTGTTTTTATTTTATTTTTTTTTATTAAAACAAGAACTTCCCCTGTCATTCGTATTTTTTATTTATTTGTCTCTTTCTCCATATGTCTCAAAATCCAACATATCAATATCAAAAACCAATATATATATATATAATTGGAAAAAGTGGAAAATTGGATTATTCAATTTACTCTTCAAATGTTGATGTGTGATATTTCGATCAGCTTTATTTAATCTAAAACTTCCTCACACAGTGACTATTTTCTGAGTTCTTTCTGTCTAAATGCATGTGAGGAGAAATGATAAGATGGTAGAGAGGCTATAGTTGTAGCAGAAAATTAAAGGGGGATTTAATGACAAATGTTTCAGGTTTAATTAACTGATTTTTATTTAGAAAGTGGAGATAGATTTTAGGGGGCTGATAAGAAAAAAAGCAAGGAAGGGTTTGGGTGAAAGGAGGTTTGGCATTACTTGTTTAATGGAAAGATATTGACTATAATGACATGTCACAGAAAAGTATCTATATTGTTTTATCGAGGTTGTAATTATGGTGAGTAAGGGCTAAGAGGCAAAGTGATAAGGAAAGGCAAAAGGAAAAGATTCTTAAAACGTGGTGGCTCAGAATGAAAAGAAAAACAAATCCTATCCGTTTTCTATTTTGATGTTCACTCAATATTTTAGATATATCCACAATATACTTATTTTCTATCCCCACACATCAAAATTGACGAGATCGCAGAAAAACTTAACTTCACCTACGAAAAAAAAATTAATAACACCGTATTCTTCCTAATCAACTAATACCAGTCATACAAACCACATCTCAAACTATTAAAAACTGTATTAATATCACAAAACGGACCCATTAGGAAACCACCTCTCACGCAACATTTGGTCCATCCAATGCAAAGATTGCAACAAACTTTACATCAGCAAAACCCAACACTATCAGGAAAAAAGAATTTGCAAACAAAAACTATCAATCAAAAAAAAAAATTACGATCGAAAAACCCTTTCTCCCATAAGTTAGAGTTCAAACACACATTCAATTTTCGAAGCGACCCGAATCAAACCCAAACACTGGAAAAATTTTCAAAGATTACCAGAATCTTCGGTCATTTACAAAAGAAACCATTCAAACAACGTCCAGGATTTGATCAAATCCCACCATAATAGGCAAACATCGAATTGAACGAAAGCAAAATCAAAATAGAAAAAGGATTGGATTTTTTTCTTTTTATTTTGTGCCACCACATTTTTAAGAATCCTTTCTTTTTGCCTTTCCTTATCACTTTGCCTCTTAGCCCTTATTCACCCCAATTACAACCTCGACACTATCATATAGACTGATTTCTGTGACATCACATTATAGTCAAAATCTTTCCATGAAACAAGTTATGCCAAAACCCCTTTCACCCAAACCTTTCACTACTTTTTTTCGAATCGGCCCCCTTAAATCTATCTCCACTTTCAAAACAAAAATCCATTAATTAAACCTGAAACATTTGTCTTTAAACCCCTCTCTAATTTTCTGCAACAACTATAGCCTCTCTACCATCTTATCACTTCTCACATGCATTTAGATAGAAAGAACCCAGAAAATAGTCACTGTGTGAGGAAGTTCTAGATGAAATAAAGTCGATCGAAATATCACACATCTAAATTAAAAGAGTTGATTGTTTGATTTATACAACTTTCCACTTATTTAATTTATATATATATATATATATATATATATATATATATATATATATATATATATATATTGTCATCCACAGCAGACTGTTTCGTTGTATCACAACTTTTCAGTGTGGCTAGACACGTTGGTCGCGTGAAGCTGGGATCGAAACTCATCCTCCTTTACGTTAGACTTAGTATCCAACCACTCGCCAATAAGCGTACTACGTCTGCGACGGAATTATAAGGTATTAAGTTGCAGCGTAAGTTTGTTTACATTTTATACCTCACCGGATACCTTGATTCGTTTGAATTAAAATTTCAAATTCAACATTTATATTCGTGCCTATTAATTCAGTCACCCTTCCATTGAAAAGTACATACACATCACATGGTATCTTCTCATCTTTTTATTTTATTTTTTTCATTTTACCTCAATCTCAAATTTTGGTTAATTAAACATTATCTATGATAATCTCTCTCTCTCTCTCTCTCTCTCTCTATATATATATATATATATATGGGTTATTCCATCAGTAAGGTCAATGTTGCAATGAAACGATTCCTATTTTACCCAGGAAAACAAATTATGCCATATTTTTTAATGTAATCAGTTATATTTAAAACGGGGTTTTCCGAGAAAAAACAACAACAAATGTTTGTATCACTTAAACATTGACATATTTTGGCTGAGTTTAAACCATTTTCTCTTAGTGTTCTCCCCTAAATTATTACTTGAAACTTTGTTTAAATAGATATTCTTCGAATGAACAAAACAAGTGGAATTCAAAGTGAGCCAGATTTGAACATTAAGTAGAATATACCTATTGTTCTAAAGTGAACTGATAAATGTTTCTTACTGATCTTACGACCGTTTGAGGTATTGGGCAAGACGTCAACATTTAGGGAACAAATGGGAACTAATCTTAGACATGTCATGTGCACCGATTTGTGTTCTGCACACATAGAACCTCACAGTTTTTCAGAAGTATCTTGTTCTAAATTTTCAATTTGACAAAATTACTGCATTAACTGAATCAACCATTTCAAGGGGGCTTACCACTATTACCTACCTTACCTGTTTTCAGCTTGAATATTAAATTGGCAGTCTTTGAACAATTTAGCCTATTCATAAAGATTGTATTTACTAAAACATTCTTCTCCGTACAAATTAGATATTCTCCTGTAAATTTCCCACAGTTTGCACTTTGTAGTCACGAAATATTTTATGACAATCCACTGTTGAATCCTGGAGAACTCTGATCTGCCACCACTCTGAATAGTCTCAAAACAAATATTTCTGCAAGAGAAATTCTGAAAAAAAATGTTATTGTTGAATGACCTCGTATGTATATATATATATATATATATATATATATATATTGGTGTGTGTGTGTGTTTGGTGGGGGTGAATTACTAATGTGCCTGATGTCAACTTTGACAATGGTTGAATATAGAGTGTTTCCAAAACTAATCTGTAACAAAAATAGAAGTGTAGAATGAAATAATAAAAGAAATGACACTAACACATCTGATTATTTTTTGCGACAGTGATCTGTAATCGGGGTAATTTGAGTAAAAGAGACAAATGATGGTAATCTTTAGACATTAGCGTCTAAGCTGCTAAATCCACAAAGTGTACAGATGGAGGACATAAATATATTTATAGAAAAAGACATTAACGACATCATCAAATTTGATGGTAATTCCCGTAAACATTGTAAGTTTGAAATAAGACTTATATGTAACGATTGGTACATACATTCATATTTCGATATCTGTTGCGTTCTGTATCTCGGTACAATATAACTATTTTCCTAGAATGAATTCGTCTATGTATGTATGTATGTACACGTACGTACGTATGTGTGTATAATGCACTTTTTGACTTTTTTTTATAACAATTTAGCATAATGGTCATAGATATTCTAAAAAGAAGACAAGGGTATTTTTTTTTTTAGAATTGTTAATTAACCCCTTGAAATGAAATGCACAAAAAATTGGTCCGTCACAATTACTCAGACAGACAAAGAGGCACAGATACACACGCACACTCACCCAAATTTTTATGTATATATGTCGTGTGGGTATATCTTTACTCTGTGTGTGTGTGTGTGTGTGTGTGTGTGTGTGTGTGTACACAAAACATTAAAATCTATCCAAATGTAATGCTTACAGGCGCGTGATTTTGAGTCGGCTTTTGCACGAAGATCACAGAGTCACGCTCTCACACCGCATGTGATATATATATATATATATATATATATATATATATATACTCACACGAAGATCTACATATGTGGTGTGAGTGCGTGACAGTGTGATCATCTTCGTGCAAAAGCCAATTCTAAATCACGCACATGTGGGCATTTCATACGTCTTAATTTTAATATTTTGCGCACGGTAACATACACAGAAAGGCGCGTGCGAACACACACACACACACACACACACACACGCACACACACACACACACACACACACATATATATATATATATATATATATATATATTCTCTAAGATTTGTATACTTACTGTAAAAAATTACAGGGATATTTACATATGGACTAGGATTGATGTGTGTTTGATACTTTATTTTTCTATCTGAAACTTCTTGTAGGAGAATATGGTGTCAGTGTATACAGTCGGTTATATTTTGGCGCTGTCTTTTTTTTTCGCGCTGGTTACTTTCTATCTCCATTTTAGAATGGAAATATATTGGCACTTATATCTTTAATAGATTGATAATTTTATTAGAACTGGCCAAATATTGATAATTAAAAGAAATAATTAGATTTGTCTTGAAATAGTACTAAAATCAGGCTAGTGAAATTAATATTGAATATTTAATGCAATTCATAGTTGTTGTCCAAACCATGCAAATATTCCACTGGAGCACTTCAATCAAACAGTTTTAAGATATTCAAAATACTACCATCGGCTCTAATGAATTTCAGAAGATTAGCTTTGCAGCTTTCCTGGCAAAATAAAAATTCTAACTCTAAAATCTAATTCTTGAACAATCTAAAGTATGTTAGTCGATCGTTAAGTTTGGACAGTTGAGCTACCCGTCGGTTGCTTTGGTTTGTTTCTTGTTTTAATGCAAAACAAGTGACATACTGAATTCGAGTCGAAACTACACGGCACAAAATCGATGGTGCCAAATATCAGCACCAAATAAAAAAATTCCTCTGTCCACACTTCCTAGCTTCTAGTTTTTGCTCTCCAGCATTTCTGCCTTCTTTCAGATGGTAACATATCGAAATCCTTTCGTTATTTTGGATAAACACCATTTGAATTCTCTTTCCATACCAGGGAGAAATAATCATTTTTAAAGGAATTTATAAGACTTACAGACAAAATCGGTAATGAATCAATATATTAAAAATAGACCTTCCATATTCGTAACTGAGGATATTCACACGTTAATCACAAGGCAATAAACTACGAATTCCATCGGCGTAATAGTTGAAGCTTTACAAAATACTCGACACCGATCCAATCTAAAATATAGTAACGGTGAAAACAAAACAAAAAAAAATACGCCATGAGCAAACAAAATTATACGTTTCAATCCCAAATTCCCATTGCAATTGGTAAAAACTAATGTGGGTAAAATATTGATTGACCTCATTAAAAAAAAAGCACCTTGATAAACCCGATACCGTAAACAAGTAGTTAAAAAGAATTAACCTGGGAATAAGTCACTGAACTGACAGGAATATGTCAAAAATAATTAGCAATTGTGTCGTAAATTTTAAACGACACAGACCAATATCAGGTTAACTAGATTCAACTATAGGCAAAAATAAAACTGGTCTGGCCTTTGGATGAAAGTTGTCTGTAAAATAACTAGATAATACAAGGCACTGTGGAAATGAAATGCTATAACTGAAAGAATGGTCTACATCGGCTCTAAAGAAAAACATCGGAAAATTGGTTGGCTTAATCACGAGCAAAAATGACAATGCTACCGCAGTTCCCATTTATCAATGGAGAGTAAAACATAAGATAGTAAATCTCCTCAAAAAGTCTTGTTTTTTTTTTTTTACACAAACAACGCCGTTGCAAACTGAGAAGGTACAAATAGTTGTAACTGTAACCTATGGAAAATTTAAGAATTATGCATTTACCCAAACGAAAGAGCTTCGTCTGGCCCAGTCGACTGGGGTTAAAGAATACAGTGACTACTTCTCTGCAGATGGGTAAGATCCCCACAACGACTGTCCTCTATATGACACTAAACAATCTGATGGTGAGCTTCCAGTAAAGCGGGAGATTTTGGGAATGCGGAAGACCTCTTCATTGCCGTCACTCCCAGGTCTACTCTGGCCAAGAGTCGTAGCACCTCGTAGTGTCCTATCTATGGATTAGATAGATGTAAACCGTATAATTATGCAAAATTTAATTGCTTGAAATAGAACTGTTTTGGGATATCTATGATTATCTATGATTCTTCTTATGTAACGTATATATATATATATATATATATATGTGTGTGTGTGTGTGTGTGTGTGCGTGTATGTGTGTATATTTATTTCTCTGTGTGTGTGTGTGTGTGTGGCGGGTGTACGTGAGTGGGGAGTGTGTTTGAGTGTGCGTGCATAACAGTCTATACACACAAATGTATCTATTTACTTTCGTACTTTCACATATATATATATATATATATATATATATATATATATATGTGTGTGTGTGTGTGTGTGTGTGAGTGTTTATTCTGGCTGCATTTCTTCATTAATACATATTTCGTTGAATATAATAGACATTTTTTGTCTACATATTTTTTTGTTGATCCTTTCATATTGCCGTATTGATTTTGTAATATTCGGCGGTAATTAGTTGATATATCTTCCATAAATATTTATTTCCCAAGTACTTTCCGCCCGACTTTAGGTCATCATCAGGGGAGGATGTATTACAAAAGTGATGTAACTTTAGTAAGTATATTACTACTTTGTAAGAAGAAGAAGCTCGGTACCGTTGCAGTGTGTAGCGTTTACGTTTAAAAGTGTTTCTATAAATAGTGTCAGTAGCTTAAGACATTTAAGTACATTACCACTGGTTTGAAAATTAACTATATATATATATATATATATATATAGTGCGAGAATAGAGGATAAAAAACATAGTTGTACAGATAATGTGTTGAATATTTTCTTGCGGTACGAAAAAAATGGAGTTACTGCTGAGCAAATTGATAGAAAAAATACGAATTTTCCTTTGTAATTATTTACGTTTTGATTATTTGTTATTAACTTCGACCTTAGGTCATGCTCAGATGAAAACTTTTTTAAAGTGTTGATACAGGACAAAGAAGCAAAGAATAAATGAATGCGTAAAGTAGCGTTTCCATTCAATGAATCAGAATTGGTTTCGGTACCTGAACTTTTGCAATTCACCTGAGATCTCTGCATATTCTGACCACCTGTCACTGAAATCAACGAGAGGACAGAATTTTTAGGCTAAAATGTCACATGTCTCAAATCCGCTGACAGACTGTTTCGTTGTATCAAAACTCTTCAGTGTGGCTAGACACGCAAAATGCTCAAAGGCGGGATCGAAACCTGTCCAACTTTACATTAGATTAAGTCTCAGTCCTATCGGCCACCAAGCGAACCACGTTGCCTAAGGGAATTTATATATATATATATATATATATATATCATCATCATCATATCGCGCTGGTAGCACGGATATCCCTGACACTCTGTCGCCACTCCTCCCTATCGTTCATCGCCCTAGGTAGGTCTTCAAGACAGCATCCCGTATCCTCACATAGCTGCTGAATGTATGTTCGTGCTGGTCGTCTTGCTTTTGCACGGCCATGTGTGGGGGTCCATAAGAGTTCATCTCTTATGAGTTCGTCCCTGCTTCTCCAGCAGTGTCCTGCATGTCTGGTTCGTCTAACTTGAATAGTTTTCGTGATAGGGGGCAGGTGGCCGTACAGTTGGTGACTTGTGGGGTGTTGCCGCCTGGACTTGTTTAAGATTGCACGTAGCATTCTTGTGTAATTGCCGTCTAGCTTCTTCTCCAGCCGTTTTGTTTGCGTCCATGTAGTGCAGCCATATAGCAGTATCGATGTGACCGCTGCCTGGAAGAAACTGCGTATCCTTTTATCGGTTAGGTCTGATTTCCATATAATCGATAGCCTTTTGATAGCTGTCCATGCTTGCATTAACCTCGTTTCGATGTCTTTTTTGGTTGATTCGACGCTGCATATATATATATATAATAGATCACCATCTTTACGATAGTCAGAAGATTATAATTTCAGCTCTGTGGAACTATGTATGTGTGTATGTCTGTGTTTATAATTTACATTTTCAACTAGCTACCTCGACCAAAATGTTATGAGCAGCCTGTTTATTTCTTAGCCAGTCAGCTGGGGCTGTAGAATACTCCGACTGCTCTTCTGCATAGGTGTAAGACCCCACCCTACGACGAGTTTCCTGTATATGACACTAGACAATCTGATACTGAGGTACCCCAAATGCTGGATCTTTGAAGAATGCAGAGTACTCCTTCATCGACATCGCTCAGCGGTCCTCTCTGGCCACGAGTGGTAGCACCTGATAGGGTCTTATCTATGGGTCAAATAGAACTAAACAGCGCACTTATGCTAAATTAAATTGCTTGAAATAGAATTGTTTTGACATTTAAATGTGTATATATATAAAAAAAAATTAACTAAATTGTTTGAATTAAAAATGTTTGACAAAACTGAATAGTTTGAAAAAATTAGTTTTGTCAATTAAACTGTGAACATACATTTAAACTGTATTTAAGCTAAACTGAATCGTTTGAAAAGGAACAGTTTTTTTTAACATTGAAACTGTACTTACGCTTAAATGAATTAATTAAAATAGAACTGATTTGTATAAAAATAGATTTGGCATCACATAACCTACAAAAGTTGATATGCCATAAAACCAAACCAACCAACCTCTTTATTTCATTTCTGTAAGAGTCAGGAATTTTGAACTATTCCATAGTTCGTTTTCTTCCATTAACCTATATATATATATATATATATGTGTGTGTGTGTGTGTGTGTGTTTGTGTGTGTGTGTGTGCATAATAGTCTATATATATATAGAGAGAGACAGACAGACAGACAGAGACAGAGTGTGTGTGTGTGTGTGAGAGAGAGAGAGAGAGAGAGAGAGAGAGAGAGAGAGAGTTTGGCTTGTTGTATAGCACTGAAAGCAATAATACTGATGTACAAACATATAGTCTGCTTTTCTTTTTCTTTTCCTTTTCGAAATGTACATATGCCTAAAGATAGAAAAGGGCGAAAATGGCTGAGCTGCACACACATAGGGGCAGCGTTATGGTTTTTCTTTGAAAACACTCCTCTTTTCGGCTTCGTTCTGCCTGGAAGGAAATCTCTTCTGGTTTATATTATTTACCGAATGTCCACGCAAATCCATGTATGACACCTCCTTCTCGCATGCCACCGACGATATTTACGTGGCACTTTCGCAGGGGAACAACCTTCGTCGTGTTTACTTTAGGAAACAGGTGCACTTCTTTTATGCCATCATCACAATTTATGTGGCATTTCCACTGGGGGACAATCTGTGTCCCGTTTTCTTTAGAAGAGATGTATACTTCCCAGTGTGCCTGCCACTTGCACAACTTTTGCGACATGTCAAAGGATCTTCCAGCCAGAATCAGGTTCATCTTTCGAATGTTGGTCTTTTTCTCTGAATGACTCTATAACACAAACTGACAACTCGTGTATTTAGTGCAATTCCTTTATGGTCTACTTCGTTCATTTGTTGGAGAAGTATAATTTTTTTTTTCTTTTGTGCACTGTATAATAAAGTTCTGAAAGGGACCTATTTTTGGCGGAAAAAACGGAAAATTTTGTACATTTCCATTGGCATAAGTTCTACATAAATGAATATCTAAGTCAAAGTTTACATCTATTTAACGAAAGGGATATAAAATCTTTTTAGAAGTACGAACTTTTTTGAGATTTGCAAATACAATGTAAATCACTTTCATACCTCAGTCCACAAACATATTTTCCATTACGTTTTCATACACGCTCTTTGATTTTAAAAAAAGAAAAGCTTAAAGAGAAAAATATGCATCTTTCATTTTTTTTTTTTACATAAGTCATCATCATCATGTCGCGCCGCCTGCGCGGATATCCCTGACCGTCACTCGCCATTTCTCCCTATCATTCATCGCCTCCGGCAGGTCTTCAGGGTTACATCCCGTGTCCTCACACAGCTGCTAACAGCACAATTATACTCTCTGCCCATGAATAAAAACATTTTAGAAATATATTACTTTTTTTTCAATAGTAGATTAGCGTAATCCTTTATTTGGCATGGAGTTTATGTTAGTTTGAGTAAATTCTAACCGTTAAACTGAGTCATGCAATTTGAGTTATGTGTGGTGACCCTAAGAAAAAAAATGAAACCTTGGCTTTCATTGGATACGAAAGATTCCTGTGAAAACAATATTTCAGAAAGTTTAGAAGTCTGATAGAAACTTTTGTCGGTCTATAATCGCCACTCAGGGCTGTTGTAAGAACTTTTCTTATACTCAGTTTCTTGTTTAGTAGTTAAAGAATAAGGATAATTTTGTCGTCGAAGAGAATCAAAATATTATATGCAGATAAGAAAGGGTCCGAGGAGTTTGTCCTCCAGGAACAGAAGAGCAAGGAGAGATATTTGCCATGTCTCCCACCAGACAAAGTTTGACACAAGGTCAAAGCTTGAAGGCAGATTAAAGGGAGGATAAAGGGGAAGGAAAAGGTCGGGAACCTCGCTGGTCTGTGCAGCTCATTGACCCATTAAGTGCAATGTGAATCTAATGAGGCAAGCAGTTTCACGAACCTAAATGTGGGTCCGGGCACGGATTCCGGGTTATAGCTTCAACTAGACAGCAAGGTCTAGTGCTATACATAGACGACAAAGGAGTCAGTATTGCGACTCGCCCACCCGGAGGTAGCCCAGCTGAAACTCGGAGCCTTACCGCTTCAAGTCTGCCATTGTTCCTTTGCGGAGCCCTAACGGGCTCCTGAGTGCTTCGAAAAACGAACTTACAGAAGAGAAAAGAGCAGTTGGGGTGGCAACAACGGACAAGATCAAATACGGTGAACAAGAAGACATAGACAGAGCGACACATAACAACATGACGGAAGAGGCAAGTAAAGAGATGCGTGTTATATGATAGACGTTCAACATAGAAAGAAGGAGCAGAAACAGAAACATATCATATTGCCTGAGGAAGAGCTATGCAACACTTATGCTTAAGTATTTGGAATATTAGGAACAATCAACAGGACTAATAAAAGAAAGAAAAATAAAAGCTCAGTGAATTAATTATATATTGCGCTTTTCTTTATAAGATAAATGTATCTTGAATAATTTAATGTCGTATTTCAAGATAAATGCGAAGTTTCAAAACTCAGGATAGTAAAGGATGGATACTGTCCCGATTGATCCTGATAATGAAAAAAGAAATATAAAAATTCATTTGAATGACAAACATCATTCTTCATCCTTTTTTTTTCTGCTTTTGTTTCTATTAATCAAAGCCACCGTTTATTTGTTATCGCATATTTCATCAAAATGCGATCATATTAACCAGGATTGCCCACACACACATACACACACGCATATCAACGGCTCATAGTGATAGCATGGAATCCCTAGAGTCTCTCTCTCTCTCTCTCTCTCTCTCTCTCTCTCTCTCTTCATCTACCCTTAACGTCCATTACCCTTGGCAAGTTCTCTAGACTGCATCCGGTATCAGCATAGAGGTAATTCATGCGTTTGCTGACCGGACAAAAGTAGTGTGTCCATGCGTAGAAATCCACAGGAGAACGTCCCTAATGAGTCATACCTTAATTCTCCAGCAAGGTCCATCATAAATTGTTTGTCATATTTAGATGGTTTGTCAGATGGGAGAAAAATGGCCGTATATTTGGTGTCTCTCGATAATGAAAACAGAATTTTTCAAGTAGATCGTAGCACCCATATAGCTTTTTTTCCAAAGGTTTTCGTAAGAGTCAAGGAGGTTCCACGTCTCATTAGTAATGAGACTGTTACAACCTTGAAGAAATTCCGTTTTGTTTTATCAGAGAGATCAGATTCCCTTAAGATCAATACCCTGTCAATCTCAGTCCATGCTTTTGCTATGTTTATGTCGACATCTCGTTCCGTAGATAAGATATTACTATTCAAGTATGAGAACTGTTCTTCTACTTTCAGAAGCTTGACACTTAAAGATGGCTCCTTCTAGCGTAAGAAATATGTTTGCATATATTTTTTATATATTTGGTTTGGTTTGTTTGGTTTTATGGCATATCAACCTTTGTAGGTTATTTAACGCCTAATTCATTTTTATGTAAATAATATGTTCAATTGAAAACAATTCAGTTTAGCATAAGTACACAGTTTAATTGTCAAAAACATTTCCATTTCAAACTATTCAAGCAGTTATATGTAACAATTCACTTAAGTGTAAATACAGTTTTAATGTCGAAAAACAGTTCTATTTGAAATAATTTAGTTAAGCATAAGTACGCAGTTTATGTGTAAGTACGGTTTAATTGTCAAAAACGTTTCTAATTCAAGCTATTAAGTTTACTCAATTCATTTTCGCATAAGTATGCTGTTAGTTCTATTTAACCCATAGATAGGGCCCTATCAGGTGCTACCACTCCGGGCCACAGTGGACCTGGGAGCGATGGCAATGAAGGGGTACTCCGCATTCCCCAAAGCTCCAGCAGTGCTGGAACCTCACCATCAGATTGTTTAGTATCATATCCAGGACACTCGTTTGGTTGGGGGTCTTAGTGTATTCTACAGTGTATTCTACAGCCCCAGCTGACTGGGTAATTTTATATGATTTTACAAATATATATATATATATATATATATATAGTAAAATACTTAAATAAATCAAATGCAGTCGGGAGATGTAAATAAAAGAAGAGAGAAAAAGTAGGGAATAGTTTGTTTTCTTATGAATGCCACTAAAGCTCTTTTATCCGGTGATTTTTCAAGTGGAGGACATTTAAAAGTGAAAGGTGTAAACAAATTGAGTAAAAAGTGAGTGATAGGAAAAATGTTGGCTAAACAAAGGGGGAGAAAAAACGCCAAATTTTATTTGTTTTGGGGTTATTTTTCTCCCCTTTGTCTCGCCAACATTTTTCATATCACCCCCTTTTTACTCACTTTGTTTACACCTTTCACTTGTAAACATCCCACGGCTGTATCACCCGAAAAATCACCGGATAAAAGTCCTCTTGTAGCATTTATAATAAAATATTCCCTATTTTTGTATTTTTCTCTCTTTTATTTACATCTCCCTACTCCATATGATTTCTTTAACTATTTTACTATATACATTTGTATGCACCAATATATATATATATATATATATATATATATGTGTGTGTGTGTGTTTGTGTGTCTTTGTATTTGTGTGTGTGTGTGTGTGTGTGTGTGTGTATGTGTTCTTTGTAATTTTTTTGTTTCTTCTTTTTTTCGTTGTATTTTAAGTATGCAATCGTCCTGTATCATATAAACCTGCCACTCCACGCTATTTTTCCCTGAACCAGAAAACTATCAGTACTTCGGGAAATGTCATTAAATTTATTTAGGAAATAAAATTAACATATAAAAATATCATCTGCATATTCACATTTTTGTTGTTTTTGTTTTGTTTTGTTTTTTCTTTTCTTTTTTTTTTCTTTTTTCTTTGATTCGATTTCAGAATGAAATAAATTAAACCCTTCCGATAATAATTCTTTTTAGGTTCATAAATTATTTAACAGAATCTTAAAAGATCATTGGAATTTCCACACCAACTGATAATGTAATCTGCTAATTATTTTTAGCTGTCTCAGAACAAGATGAGTATCTGACATTAAATCAGTCTATGTGATGGCTCACAGGTAGAAGTTAGACAAGCAGAAAAGTAACATAATTATTCTGATCAGTGTAATGTGTATATCCAATTCCTGTAATTGTGCAACAGAAAGATATTTCCCTGCAGAAGATATACCTTGGGTCACAATGTTTTCGTCTGTTTCAGCACTACACACAAAATCTAGACAATATATGGGAGAAAAAAGTATATATTACGCCTGAATTCTAACCTGACAGCTGGGAAATTACACTCCTACGAGGATCATTAAATAAGTTTCTAGACTTTTTTCGGGACGGCACTTTTATTGATAGTAGACATATGAAACTCTGGTCCCCATCGGAGTAATCACATCCAGCTGCAATGCGCTTGGTGTGCTGTTCCAACAACTTTTGGAAGGCCCCATGGAAGTCCTCTTCTGTGAGTGTATCAATGACCTTCATCACAGACTCTTTCATCTCCTCAATTGTCTCATAACGACAGCCTCTGAGCTTAGGGAATAAGCAAAAGCAAGGTCTGGACTATAGAGAGGGTGAGGATGCCCATCTTGTTCAAATAGTCTGTGACAAGGATGGAGTCATAGACTGGTCGCATTGTCCTGGTGGAAATGCCACTGACCCGATTTGATGAATAAAAACCTCTTCCGACAGAAACTCTTCCTGAACTCCCTTAAAAGTTCAACATAGTAACCCTAACCCTAACCCTTTGGCCAATCAACTCTGCTGTATTGATTTCTTACTCTTCCAACACCTCCCATCATCCCCCACATACTCCCTCCCTTCCTTGAATCTCTTATGCCACGCAAAAACTGAAGCTCGATTAATGCAAGATGGTCGAAAAGCAGTCTGAAGCATTTCATACGTTTCTGTGGCATTTTTTTTTTCAAGTTTAAAACACAATTTTATTGCATATCGTTCTTCTAAAGTGTCCTCACGTCCAGATTGCATTTTTAAAATTCACCAGCTGTGACAATCAGGCTTTAGTAGGGTATATTCCAATTGCTGCCGTAGCTGTTCATTTGAACCTGAAATCATAAAAATTGGTCTGTCATCTCATAACTTGTATAGTAATAACATACTGACTTTTCAAGAGTCTACGACAATTTTAAATGCCTGTACAAAAAAGTCGGGAAAATTATTGAATACTCCACGTAATTTTAAGTGACCAGGAGATGCCTTTAATCGTAGGCAGAGAGCTAAAATAATATATTCTGTTCGAAAAAAATGCAAGAGAAGGTTATTTATGTGTTCATCCTTGGTTCTCCAGTAGAGTCTCTCATGTCTTGTAGGTCTTACTTAATGTGTTTGTCTGATTGGAGGCAAGTGGTCGTAAAGCAACTGTTTTGTGATGTGTTGCTTTCAGGACTTCTTTATGACAGCAAGCAACATTCTGTTATAGTTCTTACATAGCTTCTTTCTATCCTTTTTTTCACTATCCATGTGGTGTACTCATATATTGATATATGCACAGCTTAAGATAGTAATAAATCCCGGTAAATTTTATCAGATAGATCAGAATTTCATATGATCGATGCCTAGTCAATAGCATTCCACGCCTCTGATATCACGTCCATGTGAAGGGGCTCCACAGGAGTAAATTACTTATGAGTTCGTCCTTACTTCTCTGACAGTGTCCCGTATATCTGTTTCGTCTAACTTGGATAATTTTCGTGATGGGTAGGAGGTGGCCGTACAGCTGCTGTTTTGTGGCGTGTTGCCTCCAGGACTTGTTCAATACAGCTCAAAACAAAAATGGGTGTAAGATACTTTACAGAATTATAAGCAACGAATATGAATGTTTAACTTGTTCATGAGAAAAAATACAGACATAGAAAATAGTAATATCATTTGGAAAAACCCGTTTTCTTAAATAGATGTAGATACAGGAAATCTAACGAATACGGTCAAATAATATATATATATATATATATATATATATATATATATATATATATATATATATATATTTCATTAAGAAAAAACAACAAACCGGTCACATTAGGATTATAAATTTGTTTCCATCCTGTAATGCCTTTTTGAAAAATCAAAAAAAGGCTCTTTACCAGGAAAATTTAAATGTTCACTCCAGAATAGTTATCTTGTCCTGATAGAATTACTCCAAACTCCGGTTTAACTGGACCAAACAGTACCTATATATATATATATATATATATATATATATATATATATATATATATAAGTGTTTGCGCATGTTTCTGTCTGTTTTAACTAAGTTTATGGTAGAACAATATAATGTTATAAGTTTGTATGATACATCACGATATTCATAATAAAATACGTTAGAAAAATATCTTATCTACGGCGTTTCGGAAAAAGCATGTTATACTTTTATGAACGACACACACATACACACACATACACACACACACAACTACACAAACACACACACACACACACATACACATATATATATATATATATATATATATATATAAATCATGAAGTTTTTCTAATATTTCTGATTTTTTTAACGCTCACGCAATCGGTCACGCTCATCTATCGGCCTTGGCCGGTCCTCAAGACAGTATCCTGTGTCCGAACTGAACTGAAGTACATAATAACCTTTCTGGTCGGCTAACAATGAGGTGACTCCGTTTAAGTCCAATAATAGAATGTCATTTATGTGTTTTTCTTTACTTTTCCTGGATATTCCCTTATATCTCGGTCATGTTACTTGCATGATTGCTTGATTACTTGAGATGTATTGCAAATGGGGGTATAGCTGCTGATTTGTGTAGTGTTGCTCCCAGGATTTGTTCAAAAAGTATGGAGCATTCTTGTGCAAGGCGAGGTCCATACAGTAGTAATGATACAGCCACAGCTTTAAAGAAATTCCGATTTAATTTAAAAGAGAAATCAGATTTGCCTAAGAATCGACAGCTTGTCAATAGCAGTGCACATGTTCGCTCGATGTCGGTAGACGGCGCCTTCAGTTGATGAGATATTGCAGCCAATGCTATTCATGAGCTATTCTACTTATTTTAGAGGCTTTGCAATTTATAATATTTTATATGCCTCTGCTTCGTGAAATAATGATTAAGAAGGCAGGTGTCATCTCAGACTGCAGGTACGTTCACGAATCTTGGGGTTGATGCAAAACCGGCACACATGTTCGCAGCAATTGCAACAAAACGTATCTTCGGAGCTTGATGGCATATTATTGCAGTTTCTCATTCTCTGCTATTTGTCCTTGAGAGTGTTCATGCTGGTGTTTTCAAATGAAGTAAAGCCATGCGTCACGTCTTTCAGAGTAGACCATAGTCGATAGTCGATGTAATAAGGCTGCAGGGAGCCCACTGCATTGTATGACCCTGTACAGGTGATGATTTCCCGTCATGGCGGTTAGTCAAGCTAACTTTAGCTGTCTCAGCACTTGCATGGCTTTAATGATGGTGATCTTCACGCTTTCAATGACTTCAATATTGGTGACGAGGTCACCCTAGGGGATATTCAGGATGGTGTGGAAGGAGCACTGGTTAAACCGTTACAGGATTCGTCAGTGGTACCGACAAGTATCTCACGAAACTGCCTTATGGAATGGTGGTAAAGACAACAGCTCTTTACGCACTTAATATATTATCGTTGATTTCAAATATTCTTTAGGGAATCCATGTGGCGTATGTGTTTAAGTGCAGATTGCAGTCTTGGTGTAAGCGTGTTCGAACTCCAATCGTGTTATTACGTTCACTTTTGGACTAATGCCCTTGATAAATGTATGTGCCCTATTATATTTCTACCTTTGGGTTTAATAATATCACTGCAGTTCTTTAAGGATGGCTTCGACATTAAATAACCCAAGAAGGTTGACAGACCATTACAAAAAAAAAATATGAAAAACCAAAGTAATTTTTCATGCTTATCATGCTTAGCATACTTCAAACTATTATACTATGAACATTCCGTTTATTTCTGATGATTACACCAAAAAAATAACTCGATAAAACAAGTTTTCTGGAATCAGTGACTGCAATCGAATCGCGGGGTAACTGCCGTCAGACAGTAATCGTATCACTCATACAAGCGGTGTTAATATGGCGTAACGATGGTCGTGTTCTGAATATAAAAATATTGTCTCTTGAATTCTACGTTAAACTCAAATATATCTAGTCTTCAATCAGTAGGTTTTACAACCTCTATTGAACAAAAATCCTTTATTTCAGCCATCATTATTCTTATCATATTCATTTTTATGGTGAGGGTTCGAAATGTTAGCCTAGTGGAAATCTTTTTACTGGGGACTCCGATTATCATGCTGACTCGTGAATATGAAAGCAAAGATTTTGTACGTCTGTTTGATTCTCGAGGAAAAGCAATAAATGAAATAATTTTCAAAAGAGCAACCTCCATCTTTTATTCTTTTGGTATTCGTTTTTAGATGTTTTTAGAGATGGAAAGGATATTAGGATTTTTTTTTTTGTTATTTGTGGCGACTATGTCATGTCATAATTATTTTGCGTTTTGGGTTTTGGTACCAGACTTGATGGTATTTTGTTATGCATCGTTTCTTTAACCTTTTGTTTGGGCACTTCTTTTCAGCTTTGCGCCCCGTTCGCTCTCTCTGCTTCTCTCTCTGCTTCTTTCTCTCTGCTTCTCTCTCTATCTCAGTCTCTCTGTCTCTCTGTTTCTCTCTCTCTGACTGACTATCTGTGAGGTGCCTGACCGCTTGATCACTTACCGGAATCTTCCTCCGGACTGGAGTGGATTATGCTACAACCAAATTTTCTAGCCTGTATATATCACCGCACTAGCGCGTACATATACCAAACACACGTAATAGTGCTTACGTTATGTCGATAAATATAACTTTAAAATAATTCTAAACATAAACAAAGTATCACCTGCCAAGAATTGAACAGTTGACTAAAACTAAAAAAAACCTTTCCAAATATAATTAAAAACGCATCTGGACCAAAAGATCAGTTTTTGATAATCAGCCTAGAACAGTGTTGGGTATCACCCACCTTTTTCCACACAATTAAATATTCCATCTGCCATATATAGCAGTAGCTACTAATACCAGGGCAGACTAGAAGCTGAAGAGAAGCTTCTTATAGGAATAGTATTAATGCGTTGGAGATGAGGTTCGCACTAGATCACCTTACTTGCTATCGTAATAACGGAAGCCAATACTATCGTTGGATTATATCTTTATTCTGTATTCACCGATCCTATGTTCTTGTCTACTAATAGTCTCTCTATTGTATATACTTTTTTCCTGAGAATATATCTCTATTTCCTCTCATATCGTGGTTTGTCCTTTATTTAATATTACAAGCGTTCACTAACCAGAACGCAACAAATAGCCATAAATAAAACTGATGAATTCAACAAAGTACCACTCGTTGACAAGAGACTACATCTGTGGCACTTTGTTATAAACTAAATGCATTCTACAGGCTCATCCTATTAGAAAGCAGTTGGACATTCCCCGTGTGATATTAGATTTAGTTGATGATAGAAAATCATTTTATAACAGGAAAATATAAATCCAATGTCAGTTAGTTCTTTTGTATCTTTTTATATGAGATTCTATCGAAAATTATAAGGAAATTGCATAGCATCTCAAATGTTTTAAAGACTTTTTTTTCCGACTCTTTGAGAGTAGTACTCTTTGTTAGACAGGAGTACAGATAACCACTTAGATAACTTACTCCCTTCTAAAATAAGTGTATTTTCAATTGCCTTTACCATCATGAGAGGAAGGCCCCGAAATGGTGCATATTCTCTCCTGATGACCCCAAAACAAGCATGGAATTAAAACTGCTCGGTGGAAATAAGAATGGCTAAAGGAGCGTTTTCTATCCGCTCACTTTTTGATGAATTTCTGTTACTTGGTAAGTAACTTCCTTCTCCTTTATAAAATAAGTGTATTTTCTATTGCCTGTACCATCATGGCAATCGTATTCAATACAAGTTAGTTTTTTCCCTGGATCAACTCCTGCTAATGACACAACTCCCCTTGACTTGCTCGCATCATTTTTCTCTCGGCAGTCGAACTTGGTAAGTTTTATAGGTGATATCTCCTATCCTCAGAGAACAGATAAATGTAAGCGTTTTGTTGGCCAGCCAACACACGTATACCCCTGTTTGTCGTCAATCAGGTAATGTTACATGAGAGTTTGCTTATTTCTTCAGTAGTGCCAGGAATATCTTCTCATCTCATTAACCTCTCAGTAGCAGGCCATGCTTACCAACGTGATAGATGATATTTCTTTCAGTAGATTATATTTAGCACTCAAGGAATATTTACTGGTTAATTAATTTCAGATTTTTGTCATTTAATAGAGCACTCGGTTATTCTGAGTTTCTTTATGCCTTTTGCCATTTTTCTAAATAACGCAGTTAAGATTTGGCTTGAGCAGAAGTATTTTCAAGAAGCGCTAAATCATCTCTTCATCAATGTTGTTAGCATAATATTAATGTGACCACCATTGTGACGTGTTTATCTTGTTAAAATTCTGAAAAATTTAAAGTGAATCGTTCTTCCAATTTATGATATGGTTTTATATTTATATTATGCTTTTATTTTTCAACCCATGCTTTAAGAATAGTTTGTATCAAATAATTCTTCGAATTTATTTTGTCTTCGAATTTTGTTGTCCCTTTTTCTGTAACAGAGCAAATCAAGGCCGGAGGGATAAAAACAACCTCGTTCTGATATTCACAAAAGTTTATCGACTACAAAAGACACCTTAAGAGAAGTAAAAAACATAACGACCAGAAAGTGTGACAATAATAACATATAAGAGGAGGAGACTAGTTAAATGCAATCAGTGCTGTGTAGGGAACATTTCTTGTCTAATAAAATTCAAGTGAACGTTATTTGTAATTTAAAAAAAAATGTAATATTATGTTTAGACTGATTATACCAAGATATGTTTTTCTTATCTTGCGGGCGTTCTGAAACACAATACTCTCTTTAGAATTATGATCTTCTCGTCTGGTTTAAGGTATATTCGTGAGATCAAAAAACTATATACGGGAAGAAAAGTTTATATAATTTGATAAAAGTTACTTTTAATATCAGAATTTACTGCTCTATGGGGCTAAGTACATATGACTTTTGAAAATAAAGAAGACAATTTTTAGAGGCGCTCGGATCGTAACAGTAATCTTGTTGTCCAGTTGATCAGTAATGTTAGTATTGTTAGTTAGTAATGATACTAATATTTCTATTAATAAAGAAAGGTATTCATTTGTATTTCATAATTACCTATGTTAAATCGTACACATCCTAATGAGTTGAGTGCTTGCCAATGGTCCGGGAGACCGGGGTTCAATCCCAGGTCGAATCATACCAAAGACTCAAAAAATAGGAACTTGATGCCACCTTGCTTCATACTCAGCATTATAAGGTAAGGATCAAGGCTGAAGTGGAACAATCCAGGGAAAAGAATAGCGCCCTCCCCTACACTTCGGTGTAGTAGCTATTGAAAAATGAGTCTTCTGGTCACCTTCGACAAAGATCGCCAACTTTATTTACTTAGATGTTCAAAAAGTATTTTCAGTTCGATGTAAACCCTACAAAATAATTATCCGGCTGAAAATTAAACTTGAAGTTACTTTAGGCACTAACTAAAAGCATTTTAAGTGAATAACCTTCATCAATATATTTTAGATATATCATAAATACATTGCTATTATGAAACGTTTGTTCTTGAGCCAGTAAAACTCTATACATATACATAAAAACATGATCATTTTTTGAAAATAACGATAAATATTTATCATTTCTTTTCCCGACGTGTTTCCTAAAGAGGAAAACTTTTGACAAGTCATCATACACCTAATTGAGCACATTGCTAGTATAGATAAGAAGATTATTACTTTTTGGGATTCAATAATATCTTGTAAAAATGAACATTGCTCATATAGAAATAACGAAAACATTCAAAAAACGCTTTTATGTAAAATCTCTTCATTCATGTAAGAAATCAGAAAATGTATCTATTACGTATTTTTCCTATCTTGACAGAAAGCGTGTTTCGCGAAGCGAGTGTCAAATTGCATTGTTAAATGAGGTTCTTTTTTGTTTTGTTTTTCCCAATTTTTCTGTAAAAATCGTTTTATAGGATTAAAAAAAAAATAGTGCAATGGCGTCGCTTGTCTCCATCGTGTGTATTTCTGTATATTGTCTCTGAATTTGAAAAGCCATTTTTATTGCTTTTATGTTCCGACACTGGCCGTTTGAACTGATAAGTAGAGTAAATTTACCTAATCTCAGCCAATGGCTATCATATCTATAACAATGTGAATTTCGAAAAATATTGATGTAAGATGCGTAAAAGTCAAAGACGTATCGTACTAAAAATAATAACAGTAACGAAAAAAGCAGAAATAATGGAAAGTAATAAACCCCCAAATGACTCGAAAAAACAAAAACTTTATACTAGGTTCACAATAGAAAAAATTGTTATGAATTTTATGGTCATCCCTTTAATTACAGGTACACTTGGAACTGTGCAAAAATCGTCTATTTATTGTCATATAAGAATTTTTAAGGTACGAGGAGCCTAAAAGTTGTCATGGTATTGTAATTGATTGAGGAGTCGAGTTCAATTCCTGTAAAAGTTTGTTTGCATTTGTCTTCTTGCTAATTTCCTTAAGATAAACAAATATATCTCTTCTCCACTTACATAATCTATTCATACGTAGCAAGTTAGACGGGTTCTATAACTTTGGTTTCTTTGTCTAATGGCATACCAACCTTCATGGATTATTTAATGCCAAAGCAATCTTTGTAGAACAGTAGTGGTATTATTTAAAGGATAAATGCTAGGACGAAGATTTCACCCATTTCCCAAGCTAATAAGTCCGAATGTTTACGTAATTGTGCAAAGGGAGTTCGAATTTATTTATTACAATACACTAGCCCAGTTGGCTTGGGCTGTAGGATACACCGGCTGTGTCTCAGCAGAGAAGTAACCCTTCCCTAATTAGTGTCCTGTAGCCCAGCCGGCTGGGGCTGAAGAATTCACCAAACCGACTGCATCTCTGCAGAGGGGTAAGACTCACCCAGCGACTGTCCTCGATATGACACTAAATTATCTGATGGTGACGCTTCATTAAAGTTGGAGTTTTTGGGAATGGGGAGTACCTCTTCATTGCCATTGCTCCCAGGTCCACTCTGGCTCGGAGTGGTTGCCCCTGATAAGGTCTTATCTATGAGCAAATTAGAAGTAAACTGTGTAATTGCACAAAACTGTATTTGAAATTGAACTGTTTTAAAATTTATCGCGTGAAAACAAAAACTGTGCTTATGCTAAACTAAATTATTCAAAAAAGAACTGTTATATATATATATATATATATATATATATATATATATATATATATATATATATATGGATTTTGCATTAAATAATCTTGAATGGTTGATATACCATAAAACCAAACTAACCCACGCGAGACCAAATACTACAATATTCCAGTCTAGCACTTTAGGTACTAGTCTACGGGGACGTATCCCAAATTTGGTATTGCTAATGGTCACTTAGAAGGACATTTGATTTCGGACAATCGGTTCTTTGCTTAACAATTGACCATTTATTGCATTCTGCAGATGCTGTAAAGTAAGTAAAGTTGGCGATCTTAGTCAAGGATGTCCCGAAGCTCCCTTTTCAAAGGCTAATACACTGGGGTTTTGGAGAGGGAGCTACTCCATTCCCAGGATTGCGCCACTTTACCCATGATCCTCACCTTTTAGTGCTCAGTGTTTAGCAAGGCAGCATCAAGTACTATTTTTTGATTCTTTGGTATGACTCGACCTGGGATTGGACCTCTGTCTCCTGGACCATGGGCGAACACTACTCATAAGGCCAATGGCCCGTTTGTTAGCATTTAGACCTTGGTGGCACTCGGGGTCTGCGAGAATACTGAAAAAATTTTGATTCGAGGGGGAGACACTGATCATACCTCTAAGACATTATTCCATGAAAATTAAACTTCGGATACAGATTAACAAACATGCAAAAAGAAAGCCACTTCCACTTCATTCTTACTAATGATGATTTATCCAGTAAAGAATTAAAAAGGAATATCCGATAAAAAAATGTTAGATAATTTAACTGAAGCGTAGGTATGGGATTTGTGAAATATCCAGGAAAGAAATAAGCGGAAAGGAGAAACAACAGATGGAGTATATATTTACCCAACCCCTTCGTTACTGATAGGTCAGATTTTAAGCATAGCAAAGGGTCTTCAGAATTCAGTATTTTGCTTCTGTTAAACCGATATATTTGTCACTGCCTCCCACCAGACAGGAGTTGACACAAGGTTAATGACCCGTAGGTCGATTAGAGTTGGGGTTTAGGGAAGGTCGAGTAAGAGCCGAGGGTCGATCCCTGCGGGATTATGATACAGCTCGCCTACCTGCAGGTGGCCTCAAGTCTGCCTTTGTTGGACTGTGCCCGTTTCAGCGTTTTCTTCTCCTACACTTTATTAAACCTAAAAAAATAGTCTTCCTCCCCATAGCTGGGAGTAAAACTAAAATTACTTGAATTAGATTAAACCATTAAAATATTTATTTGTAAAAATTAATTTTCTTTTACTTGTTAATGAACTCAATGAAACGAACTTGAGATATTGGAACAGTTTTATTGGCAGCAGGTTTAATTTTTAAGCAATAGATTGAATCGTAATCCATTTGTTCTATGAATAAAAATGTTGCTTATAATGAGTTATTATGCGAAATCGGGATGAAATAAAACAGTGCCATCATATGAACAAACTGAGAGAGATAAATAGATATATTGTTAGATAGAAACATTTCCAGCGTATTCTAAATACTAAATATCACTGTTTTGATACTTTTAGGAAGTCGCCTCATTATTTGTAAACTTTCAGCTAAGTTGTGTATTCCAATATAAAAGAACAACCGCTAGTTTCAAGGACAGTAACTTTGCTTGTTCGGTTAATTGTACTTATATAACTTAAGATTATTGTTACAATGGCTAATTGTTACTTCTACCTGAGTAAAACCCAAACGTCGCTAATTATCAATTTTATATGAATAGAATCAAAGATTAAGAAAAAAATACGTTCTAATTAGTTTTTTTTTTCCTTTGTTTCCCAAGGGTATTTGCCCGAAAGTGAACGTGATAGAGCAACTGGAATACGAACTCGCTTACAACTATTCCGCAGTCCATTGCTTTAACCATTACACCATAATTACAAGTAAATATAATTTTTCTATCAGCTACTGAACTGTTTTGAAAACTTGACATTTCTACCAGTAACCAGTTTCTAAGAATAATCACTTTTCTAAAATTGTGAAAAGACTTTTTACCACACTCTCTTTCCTATTCTGGGGTGATCACCTTTCAACAGAAGATGGTCATCCCGAGTACATAGATGCAGTTTTGGACAATGCTACATTGCAATTGATATTTAACTGCTCTTTCTTGTGTTGTCCTCTTGCCCTTTGATAGCAGAATCAATAAATTATTCAATGCAGATGAATCTTTTCCTTCCATTTTTTCCCATTACACACTGCGTTTCTGAATATCATAGGGTGAATGTAAGGCCGTATTCAATGAAACCATCTTTTATGATTTAGGGAACATTTTAGTTATTTTATTTTTTATATATAATAGAAATTTCTCGGGTATTTATTCTTTTGATCATACTTCTGTCACTGAGTTCATTTTCTAATACCTTCCTTATTCTTTGTGGACTTTTTCTTTCATCTCATTCGAATTGTTTGAACCCATTTACTATTAATTTTCTTTCTTGTTGAGCGTCCGTCTAATTTCCTTCTTGGGCAATTTAATTCCATCAGTTGTTTCCTTTTTCCTTTGCACATTTCTTGATTTCAAACTCAATCCCGATCTCATGGAGGAATATCTTGATTGTTTTCATTAGAATGTCCAATTCCTTTAAAGCCATCCAGGGACAGAAAATGACAGTTATTTTCCTGCAATTCCGAACTGTATAAAGTCTATTGAGCTTTTTTTAATAATATCCCAAAGGCCTGGAAAAGCGCCAAAAGAAAATGTGGATCAGACAAAGAATCGACACCATCCAGACCACAGCACTGAGAAAATCGATGAGAATGTCTTCGAAGAGTTAAATCTGGTTTGAAAACTTATAAATAATAATAATAATAATAATAATAATAATAATAATAATAATAATAATAATAATAATAACAACAAATGGTATATGCACAACCCAGCACATGTCCTAGAAAATGCCACTCATAAACTCCTATGGGACTTTAACATACAAACGGAACACCTAATCTCGGCCAGAAGACCAGACTTAATAATAATCAACAAAACAAAAAAAAAAAAAAAAAGAGAACTTGCAAAATAGTCGACTTTGCTGTTCTGGCTGACCACAGAATAAAACTGAAAGAATATGAAAAGAAGGATAAGTACCTCGAGCTTGCAAGGGAATTGAAAAAACTGTGCAACATGCAGATGACAATTATGCCAATTGTAATTTATGCGTTTGGAACTGTAACTAAAGGATTGCTAAAGGGACTAGAGGACTTGGAAGTAGGCGGACGAGTGGAGACCATCCAAACGACAGCATTGTTGAGAACGGCCAGAATACTAAGAAGAGTCCTGGAGACTTGAGGAGACTTGCTGTCACTCAATCTCCAGTGAAAGACCATCAGCTCTCGCTGATGTGAAAATCTCTAATGAATAATAATAATGATAATAATAATAATGATCTTCAGCTAATTAATAAAAAAAGATAACTTCCTCGAGTGGATATTGGTATTCTAGCCGGCCACAAGGTGAAATGAAATAAATTTTTAATAAAGACCAAGCCAAAAAGAAACAAAACAAACAATGGAAACTGTGGGGAATGGTGATAACACTTGTATCTGGTGAACTTGGAAAGATCTCCAAATTATTAGAAAAGAGATTTGAATATTTTGAAATCGAATGAAAGGGTCCTGGAGTGGAAGCAGAGATCCAAAGATGTATTTTCAAGGAGATGCCCTATCACCCTTACTATTAATAATCGCCATTATGCCACTTAACCACATAATCAGAAAATGCATAACCGGATAAAAACTTAGTAGATCCCAGAAAAGATCAATCACTTAATGTACATGGATTACGTCAAACTATTTGCAAAAAAAATGAAAAAGAACTAGAAACGCTAATACATCCAGTTAGAATACACAGTCTGGACACAGGTATAGAATTTATCATGGAAAAATGTTCCATGCTTGTAATGAAAAGTGTCAAACGGCAACTGACTGAGGGAATGGAACTACCAAATCAATACAAGATTAGAACGCTCGAAGAGAAATAAACCTACAAATATTGGGCATCTTGAAGGCTGACACCATCAAACAAATGGAAATGAAAGGAAAAATTCAAAATAAATACCTCAGGAGAACTAGAATGTTACCCGCGACGAAACTGTCACGCAAAACCCGTATCAAAGGGATAAATGCCTGGGCTGTACCCCTCGTTAGATATTCCGGATCCTTTTTGAAGTGGACCAGAGAACTTAAACAAATCGACACAAAAACAAGATAACTAATGACAATGCAAAAAGCATTACATTCTAAAGACGACGAATACAGATTATATGTATCAAGAAAGGAGGAAGGAAAAGGACTTGCCAGAATTAAAGACAAGGTTGACGCTTCGATACGACTGGACGATCACATAGAAAAACTCAAAGGAGGACTGATTACAGCAATTAGAAACGAGACTGACAACACAATTGACAACAGAATGACAATAACTTGGAAACAAAAAATGGGAAGACAAGCAATTCTATGGGCGTTTTAAACTACTAATAAACAACATATCACCCGAGAAAACATGAACTTGGCTAAGGAAAGGAAACTTTAAGAGAGAAACAGAGTCTCTCCTAATAGCAACACAAAACAACACCCAAAGAACAAATCATATCAACGCAAGAATAGATAAGAGAGACAAAATAGACCATTTAAGCTGCGTGGTGACAGAGACGAAACCATCAATCACATAATAAACGAAGGCATCAAATTAGCACAGAAGGAGTATAAGACTAGACACAACAGGATGGGCAAGGTGATCCACTGGGAAATGTGCAAGAAATTTAAATTTGATCATAGGAATAAATGGTATACGCAGAACCCAACATTTGTTCTAAAGAATGACACACTAAAATTTCTATCGGACTTTGACATAAAAACGGATCACCTAATCTCGGCCAAAAGACTAGACCTTATAGTAATCAACGAGAAAAAAGAGATTTAAAAAAAAGTGGGGACTTCGCTGTACCGGCTGACCTCAGAATAAAATTGAAAAAATGTGAAAAGAAGGATAAGTACCTTGGCCTTGTTAGAGAATTGAAAAAAAGTAAGGAACATGGTGTTGACAATTATACCAGTTGTGATTGGCGCTTTCGGTATAGTAACTAAAGGATACTTAAAGGAACTGGAGGAGTTGGAAGTTGGCAGACAGGTGGAGACCATCCAAACTACAGCATTATTGAGAACGACCAGAATACTGAGAAGAGTCCTGGAGACATGAGGAGATTTCCAGTCACTCAAACTCCAGTAAAAGACCATCAGCTAACGCTTATGTGAAAAACTCTCAAAGAGCAAATAATAATAATAATAATAATAATAATAATAAGAAGAAGAAGAAGAAGAAGAATAAGGAAGCGATGGGACTTTGATATACACACAGATCACCTAATCTCGACCAGAATACAAGAACTTATAATCATCCAAAAAAAAAAAAAGAATTTGCAAAGGATTATAAAAGAGACTGGTGGACTTAGATGTTTGCAGACGAGAGGAGACCATCGAAACTACAGCATTATTGAGAACGGCCAGAATACTAAAAAGAAGGGAGAGAGAAAGAAAATATGAATTGGCATGATATTTTGTGATTTGACTGAGAAAGACTTGTTTTCTAATAAAAATTACAGTTATTAAAAAGTATACAACAGTGAGAAAGCATTCATGCTTTCACTTTTCTATTATAAATGCATGGAGAGATGTTAACGCAATAATATATTTACAAAAAAAAAAGATAAAAATTCTGGCAATAATTAATTAAATTATTTCTTGTATAGATTAGACAAGGAGTTGTCTTAGCAAGATGAATGTAAATAACCCCTGGGAAAAATGTTGTACAAACAAACAGCGGGTTTTTATATGAAAACATTTTATAGAAATATAATTAGGCAATCATGCATAGTCTTTAACTTTCTTTCCCGCCTAGTTTTCTCTATTTCAGTCAATGCCTTTGCCTACCACTTTACCTTTGTGCTCTCCTCCTATCGTCTTTATTTCTCGCTTATTTTTCTCTGTATCCCTCTCTGTCTCCCCCCTCTCTCTCTCTACAGACACCCACGTACACACACACACATAGCTATATATATATATATATATATATATATATATATATATATATATCCCGTGGTGTAATGCTTATCGTCGTAAGAAATGGACACGGCGACACGAGCATTTCTAATAGCACTAATACTCTTGGGAAAGGTTTGAATACAATTATTCTCCCTCCAGGTATGGGTAAATAGTAGGACAGACTGAGTTCTTCAGTCTTGGTGAGGCAACTAGTCTAGGAGAAGGAAAACTCTTAATTAAAACTCGGCATTAAAACTTGACCTTGTGTCATATCCTGTCCGAGCGGAGGGTTTGGTAAATATGTATATATCCCAGTTTCAAGCGTCCTATGTGTCTAGCCACACTTAAGAGTTGTGATATAAAGAAATTGTTTTTCTGTGGATGACAATATATATATATATATATATATATATATATATATACTCCCCTCCCCCCGTAGGGTCGAGATCTCTAGCGAAGAAGTAATCGTGTTGCCATTAGCGCCTTTGCAAGTCTCTTCGTATTTGAATTGAGATCACGGCGGCCTTTTGAATGGATGCATGTAACCAATATTAATTGTGATTCACAACTGTTTAAAAATGTACTTCGGAGCTAATATCTCCTCGTAGCTAAATGGTTAGAAGCTTGGCTTGGCGTTTGAGTCAACGGGGTCTCGATCCCAGCTACGGGGAGATACTGTCTAGCCACACTGATGAGTTCTGATAGAACGAAACAGGTCTGTCTGTGGATGACTATATATATTTACCAAACTTTCTGTATGAGCAGAATGAGACACAGGGTCAACATTTTAAACGGCGTTTAACACTGTTAAATTTAGAATTTTCTTCGGTTGCTGTATCAAGGTTAAAGAACTCAGACTCCTCACGTACATAGTCGTAGTTGATTAACCATTACAACACGACCACCACATTTCTCTCTCTCTCTCTCTCTCTATATATATATATATATAAAGATTAATGAAGTTCCAGCGAAAGAGAAGTCTATATTTCAAAATAAACATTTCATCAAATAATATATATATATATATATATATATATATATATATACGGTATTTTTTGTGAAATATTTATAAAGATAAATACAAAACTATTTTGTGAAATACCAATAAAGAACTATATTCTAGATTCGCTTGCAGGGACACACACACACGCACACACACACACACACATATATATATATATATATATATATATATATGCTCCCCCATGGGGGTTGAGCTCTCTGGCGAAGGAATATCCGGCCGCCGCTAGCGTAATGCAAAGCTCTTCGAAAGAATTGAGCACTCTGGTAGCCGATAGGGTATAAAAAAATGTGAACAAAGGCTGCTGCTGCTGCTGTTTCTAAAAATAAAAATACCTTAAAATTCCCTAAGCCAACGTGGTCCGCTTGGTGGTCGTGTGGTCTGAAACATAGTCTAACGTAAAGTTGGACGGGTTTCGATCCCGGCTTCGAGCGTCCTGCGTGTCTAGCCACACTGAAGAGTTCTGATAGAACGAAACAGTCTGTCTGTGGATGACTACATATATATATATATATTCGCTTCTTTGATGACATATCACCCTGTGTTAATTGCTTGATATCAAAACCATCCATGATGAAAGACATTTTCATTATCATTTAATCCATACATAGAGCTTATGGATTTCATACATTTCCAAAGGGCAACAATCCGACATTGAACGTAATAGCGTGGGTGGAATTTAGACTATTTACAAAGATATCGCCCTCCAGCTCGATTGCGACCGTGACTCGAGTATTACCCCTTCAATCAGTTTTCATCTAAATCTTATGTAAACACCGATGAATGTTACATCACACAATAAGAACAAGGAATTTTAAGTATTTTGCAGTGCTTGAAAAATATATCACTTTTTTATGTTGCTAATGCATTAGATATTGTCATCATCATGTCGTGCCGCTAGCACGGATATCCCTGACCCTCTCTCGCCACTTCTCCTAATCGTTCATTGCTTCCGGCTGGTCTTCAAGTCTGCATTCTGTATCCTCGCATAACTGTTGTATGTATGTTCGAGCTGGTAGTCCTGCCTTTGCTCGGCCATATGTGGGGGTCCATAGAAGTACATCCCTTATGAGCCCGTCCCTGCTTCTCCAACAGTGTCCTGTATGTCTGGTTCGTCTAACTTGGATAGTTTTTGTTATGGGAGGCAGGTGGCCGTATAGTTGGTGCCTTATGGGTTGTTGCCACCAGGACTTGTTCAATGTCGCCTGTAGGTTAGATATTGTAATGTAACACAAATTTGTACATCTTTTCCTGAGTTGCTTTTAATTTATTCACCCAATATCTTTTTATATCCACAAAGAAGCAGGTAAAATTAATGTTCAATCGGTATTGATGTGGACCCAATTTGGGACCACGAAAAAATAATTCGGAACACGGTAAAAGTTTAAGGATATACTGAAGTAAGAAGATAAAGAGAAAAGTGGTGGCGTAAGCTCGGCTTACTTTTCAGTCGAATATCCAATCTCTACGACCGGCTGACCATTCATCCCAACGAGAGTACTTGGCTCTCGATCAATATAGGATTTGGAAGAGTCGATCAATAGGTAGGTAATGGTCCCATAACAGGTGTATAATGTCTTTTTTCTCTACCCTGCCTCGCAAGGGTCAAATTACCACTGAGTTAGACCAATCTTCAGCAGTACCGTCAGCTGTTGTTTAGTTTCACTCTCATAACTGAGTTCTAAGAAGTTTTTCATGATCTTCTGGTCGTATTTATTTAATGCCAAATCCATTTTATACATATAAACAGTTCTATTTCAAACAATTCAGTTTAGCTTAAATACAAATTTTAAATGTCAAAAAGAGTTTGATTTCAATCAATTCAGTTTACCAAAAGTACATAGTTGTTATGTCAAAGCAATTCTATTTCAAACAATTCAGTTTTTTGTAAGTACAATGTTTAGCTTTATTAGGCCTATAGGTAGAGGGCTTTAGGTCCTAACACTCTGGGCCAGAGTGAAACTGGGAGCGATAACAATAAAGGGGGAATTACACATTCCTCAAAGCTCCAGTATTACTGGAGCCTCACAATCAGTTTGTTTAGTGCCATATCCTAGAAAATTTCTGGTGGAGTTTTATCCATCTGCAGAGTTGCAGTTGTTGTATTCTACAGCCAAAGCTGACTGGGCCAGTCTTAAAATGAAGAAAATATTATTAATTGTGCAAGCAGATTTACAGCTGTATTGTATTAATTATAACGTGATGTATAATTAATATAATTCAATTCAATATTTGCACTATGCTCCCAATCATAAACAAATAAACAATGCAACATAGCGTTATTTTTTTCTTCATTAATACAATTGAAATGCTCTATCATCACAGCTTCAAGTTGGAATGATTTCAGTAGAACTATACGAGGGTCTAGATACATGCTCGAGAAATAAAAAAAAATTTTAAATGCTCGCCAGCAGAGTACTATAATGATTTAAAAGAATTTAAATCTGGTTTTCTATGTTTCCATTAATATTTTTTAGCGTTTTCTTCAAAATAAAAAGAAAAAACAATTGTCAGATGAATAATATTTCATCTGTCGATTGTTTTTTTTTAATCTTTTATTTCATAGAAAACGTAGGAACCTATTTGAAATGGAAGAAAACTAAGAGAATATTGGAAGTCATCAAAGTATATATATATATATATATATATATATATATATATATATGTGTGTGTGTGTGTGTGTGTGTGTGTGTGTGTGCGTGTGTGTGCGTGTGTTGAACTTGATACCTCCTTGCTTAAGGTACGTAGCTGCTAGCGGATATCTCTGGAGGTGTTTAGGGCATGGAGTAACGGACACATGTATGTACGTATGGATATATGTACGTATGTATATACATGGATGTGTTTAGTCTTGAAAGGATAGCTAAACCAGGAAATGAAATAGCAGATAATCAATAGATAATAAATGGAGGGACTTTCTCATAGATAATAAAAGGATCGTGATTTTAACATCCGTAAAACGTAATATACTAAACTATTACGTATTTGCATGTACAAATTTGTACGTCGAGGGCGACCAGAGGGCTTCCTTTTCAATAGCTATTACACCAATGTGTAGGGGAAGGCGCAACTCCTTTTCTTGGATTGCTCCACTTTTCCCTTGATACGTACCTTATATTGTTGAGTATTAAAAAAGGAAGTATCAAGTACCATTTTAATGTTCTTCGTATGACTTGACCAGGTAATGAACCCAGATCTCCCAGGACCATTGGCGAACACTCGACCCTCTATCCATTTAATTGTTCAAATGTTTTGTAAGTAGAATATTTACTTGAAACTATAATCTTTTAGAAACGATTATTATTAAACGGGAATAGTTATTTGAAAGAAAATAATTGCCTGGAGAAAAGATTGAATTCGGCATAAAAAAAACAACAAAAAAAGGATTGACATGCAATAAAATCATTTTAATTTTCTATGAAAAGAAATGACTACAAAAAGCAAACTCGGGCTTCATTTTTCCGATATTTGAAAACACAAAATAATTTTGATAATATACCAGCTTCATATATTTTAAATATATGCAAGAAGTAAGCTTTAGTGAAAATGTTTCTGATTGCCAAAGTACATTTTATACACTTTATCAGATAGTTATTTTTAAGATTAAACCTGCGTTCATTCCTACGTTTCTTCGCAAGAGAAGATCTCATAGAGATATGAGTTGAAAAGGTTATTATCATTCCTTAAGAAAAAGAGTTATAACTGTTTTAAGCTTAAGTTTGTGTAAAGGTATTTGGTACCATTTAAGCCAACATCGAACTCAACAGATTAAGTTTCTTCTCTTTTTATCTTCTGAAAAAATTAATTCATATCGCCCGAATATCCTGAGGTTTGAACATCAATTTACAGGCAATAGCATTCATTTAGATTATAAGATGCAAACAAAATAGACGGACTTTTAAACAATATCTTTTTTTCTCAAAGCCCAGTGCAATTATTTGAAATCCCGCTAAGACTTTGAATGCTAATTTTAAAACCTGCAGACAAAAGAAAGTTCACTTCATTTATATATATATATATATATATATATATATATATATATATATATATATATATATATATATATATTTCTAGCCATAGAAAGTTAATCTTATCAATATAGACTATATTTTGACCAAAACTCCAATGATACATAAATATCCCTATGGGCATACTACCGATAACCTAATTTCGCTCTTGTTTAGAGAATCTTCATTTTAAAAAATGGATCCGCAAAAGGTTATTAATGGAACTTTCTGGTCTGCAATAGCAAAAGGTTATATAGAACAGGGATTAAATAATTGAGAAATATCGACTTTTATCTCAGAACAGCGAAGACATTCCCAAATGGCAAGGCATAAAATCAGCCTGTCGACCACAGTGAAAATTTACAAGAATCAGAACTTCCAGAAAAGAGTTTGGATATAAAATACCCATCCCACGGTCACGCCTAGCTATGCTCGACTCTCTTAAATTAAAAAAAAAAAACAGGCTCCCTTTTCAATACCTACTACGAGGTATAGGGGAGGGCGCAACTCCTTTCCCTAGAATGCTACACTATACCCTCGATACGTACCTTATATTGCTGAGAGTTAAGCAAGGTGGTATCAAGTACCATTTTTAAAGTCTTTGGTACGACGCGACCTGGGATTGAACCCAGGTCTCCCGGACCATTGGCGAATGATTTTCCCACTAGGCTAATTAGCCAATAGCTTGGTTGATTTGGGGATTTATAGTTTTATCAATTGTATTAGTCTGAAAGCAAAGGAAATAGCGCGACTGGAATTCGAACTCGCTTTCTTCAAAAGCGAATGTCCACGGCTTACGCCATTATCCCAAATTGACACCACTGTAAAAATTGATTATCACCACACATAAAAATACGAGTAAATGCATTTTCCAAAAGTAAAGAAATTGAAGCAATATTAACCTATTCGGCAATGAACAATTAAATAAACCTTATACTTTTTATCATTAAGGTTTTTCGGACTATTGTCTTCATCTTTATTGTTATTTCCACAACGTTTCGGCCGATATGTCCTCCGGCCTTCTTCAGGTGTTTGTCGAACTCGGGAACCTTCACGGAACTTCGAACTACGTCCTTTATTGAAACCATGGGGGTCACCTGTTCTGATATAACCTGTTCTGTCATATAAAATATAAATAGGGTTGCATACTGATTAGGCATAACAGGAATCCGTACTATAGGTACGACTTGATTATAAGGATATGATGATTGATTTCTTCTTAGTGCAGACTGCGTTCTTCAGCCTTGGTGAGGCAACTAGTCTAGGAGAAGGAAAACTCTGAAATCAAACAGGTTAAACTCCGCTTAAAAATTGACCTTGTGTCATATCCTGTCCGAGCGGAGGGGCTGGTAAATATGGATGTCTTCTTTTCGGTCATTTCAGGAGACCTTGAACGTACGTTTAAATTGATTACGGACATTGAATTCTGGGTAGCGTCTTGAGTGAACTAGATCTTCACGTAACGCTAAACAGTAAACTCTGTCTGTCTCTCTCTCTCAATCTCTCTCTCTCTCTCAATCTCTCTCTCTCTCTCTCTCTCTCTTTCCATGCAGCTGTTTGTATCTTCCCGAATCGAGTTACACTGTTGTTTTTATTAGGTTACATAGAACACAGAATTCCAACTTCCACCTTGCATTTTCCGTATTTTCAAGCCCCTTTTTAAATTGGTCACTCAAGTCTGGTTAAGAGTTTTATTCAGTCTGAGAGGTTAGGTCAAACATATCCTCTTACTCCTCGGCAAACTTTCTCAACAGTTCTCTCTTCTTGTTTTCGGTGGCAAAAGTATTTTTCGAGGAAATTAAACATTCCTAAATGATATATTTTGTATAAAATACATTTTAAAAGTCAATTTTATAAATAAAATACCTAATCAAATTAGCTGGGTTGATACTTTAATTAATACTTCCTTCGATATTTAGCAATGGGAACCTATTTCAAAATAAAGAAAAAGATGGATAATTAATAATTGACAACTAATTTATGAAGGAATTCAATAATTAATTGATTATTGATAATTCTTTTCTAAAGATGGAGAACTTTTGCACGTTATATTTACATTGTGAAGATAATGTTTTAAACAACACATCTCTCCCTTTTTATTGTTTTAGAATATAAAGTTTGTATCGGAATTTTGTCCAATATTTCTTCTGACAATTTATTTCTTCAATATTTTTCCTAGCAAGAAATTAATCGATAAAATCGAAAACATGCACATCATATTTTTTTCAGATTTTTTCAATTTTATAATTTGGCTTAAATTATTTCACTTATTGAAATGGAGTGATATTTTATTAATTACATGTAATAAATAAATATGACTGATATATATATATATATATATATATATATATATATATATATATATATATATATATATATATATATATATATTGGTGGGTTGTTAAACTAATCCAGGTGAATGAAACAAGTTGAATAGCTCACATACCTTGCAATATCTCATGTACTGAAAGCAGTGTTAACAAGGTATAAAAAAGGAATGCATTTCTATTTAAAGCTTATTAGCCATATCAAATTATCCCTGATTAAATAAACCAGAAATCTTTTCAAGCCGTAGTCGTGTCAATACTCTTTATGGCGGCACCAACGGCACTGTAACGAAACGTTTGTAAAGATAAGTGGGAGCCAAACAAGCATGCTACGATATAAACTATGAAGCAACACTTCACAAAACATCAGCTGTTCGATCACCTGTCTCCAACTTCACAAACCATACAAGACGAACAAGATATGACGGACACTGCAGAAGCAGAGATTTCTCCAGAGTTCTCCAGGGGGCTCCAACACATAGATACACCAGTGTTGGCTCACCTATAACCAGCTATATTTTTCAACTCTGTGTGGACACTGAATGCCTTCTATAACACCTGCCCAGTGTATGTGCCAATAGAGATATGTAGCAAAACATAGTCAAAAGAATCAATGTTATCAGCAAAAACTGATGATGATTACTATATATATATATATATATATATATATATATATATATATATATATATTATTCCCTGGTGGCTCCCGAGGCTTGCGAGACTGACAATTATCTATGTAGATTTTCGTGTTATTTTTTAAGAAAGTGTGGAGGATTATTGTTAGCTTTTCATGAGTATATTTTGTACGTCATGAATTTAGATGGATAAAACGTGATGTTCGGCGGAAACGACAACTTCCACTTTCTTGTAGTTTAATTGAAAATTATCCTGGAAGTTAATAAATTGCCAGAGTATTGCTGCATCAAAATAAAATGTCCCCCATGACGTACTATTTTCGCAAATTCATAAATTGGTGGGGTGCGTAACGCTTATCGTCGTCGGAAAGTCAATCATCGACCCAAGTTCAAATGCTGATGGAAGCTGTTTACGTTTTATTAATGTGCTTTGGAAAGGCATAAAAAATTTCTATTCTACACCAGTATGTCGGATTAGGTTATTTCTAAGATTTAGGCAATCTGTCTAGGGAAAGGAAATCTCTAAATTCAAAACTAACCGAACTCTGATTTATAATTGACCCCGTGTCACATCCTGCCAGTTGCAGAAAAATTGGTAAATACATACTTGTGAACACTTTTATAATAGTCGGTATGAAAGTAAATATAGATTAAAATCCAACTGTATGAAGGTAGCAGAACAAACATAATCTAAATAGGTGAGCATATTATGATGTAAAGTCGATGTTAACATTTCAGTTTCAGTAACCATCATCAGGACTTGGATATCAAAATAGTTCACATAGTCGCTATATACTTTAAAAGCTGTTAATCTGTTGATTTTAATCTGTCCATGATTATATTTAAGAAAGTTTGGAAATGTAATTAGCATTTGTGATTATTTTCAATTATAATTCTTGTTAATCAGGTATGATTACTGCCAACATTTTAAATTGTCTTTATTGAGTAAGTATTTTGAATCCACATAGAAAAAGTAATAGCTAATATATACATTTAGAACAAAAAATTCTCTTCCGAAAATAGGCTGATTTGTTTTTATATCATTTTTTTAATTTGATTTATTCTGTAAGATGACTGCATTATAAATGGGAAAAGTGCCTGAAATTTCAAGTCCTAAAATAAAATATATTTTTTGTTTGAAAATTGGAAACAATCCTTTTGGAATGTTTTTTTTCTTTGTCAAAGTCAACTGTCTTGCATAGTGGCCTGAGACCATTCTTTTGTATTTCCAGTTTTAGGAAATTTTTCTTTTTTTTTACACAATCTTCTTTTCTGTAGTCAAACTCAACTTTTATCGTATTTTCCAGTTCAGAAGCGGATTCTTTTTTGTTTGACTAATAAGTGACAAGTGTCTAGGCCTCGAAGAATTAAAAGTATTTTCTCAGTTGATACAAAGGAAAACGAGTGAATAAATGAATGAATAAATAAATACAGAAAGAAAGAAACAAAGAAAAAACAATTTATGAAAACCAGTAACGTCTCGTATAATAAAAAGATTTTTTGTTTTATTATATTCTCTGAAGAATGTTAGTTTATTTAGATAGTATAATGGAGTCTCCAGTTGGATTTGTTTTATGAAAAGGTTACGTTCAGAAGATGATTACAATGATATACAAGATATTTTAGAAACTTTTGATTGAAGATATTTAATAAATATTTCAAAAGTATAATTATCGGTGACACACATACACACAGACATATATATATATATATATATATATATATATATATATATATGCACATGTACACCTAAAACACACACACACACACACACACACACACACACACACACACACACACATATATATATATATATATATATATATATATATATATATATATATATATATATTATAACTATCTTGTTTGTCACTATCTCACTTCGTGGATTTGTGGAAGACTAAATACGAAATAATTGGAGAGTGCTCAATATCTGTAATAAAGCTATTATATAATAACAATAAGTAAATATATATATAGTGGTTTTTATATATATTTTATAGCATGGAAGCTTGTCTGCGACCACAGGTTTATTGACATCTTATAATATGTATATATATATATATATATATATATATATATATATATATATATATATATATATATATATTGTAGTGAGCAAAATTCTTCGGACTCTTTAAACAACTGTGAATTTCTGTTGATGCCAATTTCAATCGATAAATTAGTGGCACTGTTGAATTTCTTTCCCTAAATAAGCATTTTGTACTTAGGGTTGTGAGACAGAGAGGAAGATGTGAAAAAATCCCTCAAATATCCATAGAAATGTTTTCAGCCTCCTCATACAGATCAATCAAACAAACAAAATGTCTATTATCAAAATTCATTATATAATCATCATTTTAAAGAAGATACAATTCATTGTCAATATTTTTGTGTCTTTTCTAAGATTCAATAATTGCTTCACAAGACATGGAAAGAGATGCGTACGAATCGTTCAACATCGTCATCGACATTAGATGTTATTCTGTGTCTGAGTTCTGATAACTTTTAAAGATGGTGTCAGTTCTCCTGTTGAAACCTCTTTGTATTAATGTTCAGAATTTCTCGATATTTGAGTCAACGCTCTTTAGCGTTCAATCATTTATTATAGTCACACATCCATCACCGAAATTCTGTTGTTGTCCTGATTTTCGATATAAGAATTGTCTCTATATTTAAAAAAGAATCCCTTCAGTTGCAGAAAAATATTTGCATATTAGCAAAAGAGTATTATTTTTTTAATTATTTTAAAAACACTGCATCTTGATTGGTTTGTGAGAGGTAGCTAAAAGCATCTGCACGGTGGTCTCGCATCTTCCCTTTTCATACTGAACCCTTATTACAAAATATAATGAGTAGTCATAAAAATTACTCCAGCACGTCAATGTTTCACCTTATTTATTTATATACAATCATATGCACATACCAGTATATATATACATATATATATATATATATATATATATATATATATATATATATATATATATATATATATGTAGTAACTTCAAAATTTCTAACAGATCTTAGCAGTCCATCGTTATATCACAATCCCATCATCAACATCTCTCGGCTCATTATCTCCGTAGTGACTCATCAATCTAGCTGCAGATTCACAAAGTCTGAAACATATGTCACCTAGAGAGGACGCCCTCTCTACTTGATTAATCAGATCAGTTTATAGAATTTGTTCCTAGGGTACTACTGTATATCACTTGAGACCAGAAACCGACTTATAAACTTTATTACACATTGTGCAAGTCAAACTGTCTGTTCCTAGAAATATACCTGAATTCACAAACTGTCCTTCAAAAGACTTCCGATGATGTAATATTCAAATTTAGAGAGATAGATTCGACGATATCTTTATGTCATTTACTTTCTCACCAACATTATAGAAGTTTCCTTTCCTAAGTAGACCCTTGGTGTTTACATGTTCAAACTTGGAACACCCATCATTTATATGGATTATCTATTCAGTCCTCCTCTATGCAAGTTTTTCCCAATTGTCTGAATCTATTTTTATTTTCACAAGCTTGCTTTTCAAGCAATCCATATGCTACTTTCAAAGCTCATGACGCCGACGTTGGCCAGCATGCAGCTGCGGGTAAAGATGTTTACTGGATAGCCCTTACTCACTCACCTGCACAATATGAAATATACACTGCATTTAGGCTGTTATGATCAGAGAATCAATATGCGTGGATCAGGCTCTTTTTAAGGCCGCTGTACCGTACATTTCGGTATTTAACTTTATGTTAAGAACGCGACTATTTTCAGGTGCCTTTGAAACAATATCCATGTTTCAGATGATAAAAAACAGTCAACACATGGGACCTATAAAAATACCATCTTAGTCATATGGGCTGTATTACTATAAGCCCTTAGGAATTTTGCAAGCATCCCATTAATCAAAGGCGCGTTTGAATGCGCAAGGGGAACTTATGCATCCAAATAGACATCATAAGACAATGTACTTCCCATAATCCACTGGTACCTTTAAATGCGTGAGGGAATTTCAACACCTGAAGAGACATTACAAAATAATTGGCCATCGGTGCCTTTGAATGCGTTTGGGAATTTCAGCATCGAAAGAGACATCGCAAGACAATGTACTATCCAAGTAAATAAGTTCCAACTAAAGACCAACGACTTCCATGAATGGTCATAACTAACTTCACATTACATTTCTTTTTGTCATATTTTCAAAACAAATGCTGTACATGAGGCTGCAAATAGATCAACGATATGTTGCAATTCGCACACATTATGATTCAATGTCTTCAATGTCTTCAGCGTAAAGAAATTTATAATCAGTGTTTTAAACCATTTCGACTTGAAGTTTAACTTTTTTCAAATTAAAAACCTTTTTTCTATTATTCTGAATTCCAAACGAACGCCTTTTGCGCAATCCTGAAACGTGTGAATAAGCATCACAGAAAATAATATCAAAAATGATATCTCGTATCAACTGGCATCGCATCTCATCTAACAATTTACAACTCATGATAACTTTAGTCTTTATACAAATGTGCACCAGCTTGTGCTTTATCACAAATATTATTAAACATTCTTTCTTTCCAAGTGTGAAACTTTTGGCAAATAGATAAAATCCTGATACAAAGGAACGCGTTGCTCAATATTCTCCTCATGTACCTGCAAGGCCCAAAATATATTAGCTGCTCTCTGGTCAGTTCTAAAACATTTTTTGAGTCACTGTGGCTCAATTGCTAAACTGCTGGACTGTGGCCACGAAGTCAGCAAGGTCGAATTCAAATCGTGTTATTACATTCATTTTTTAATATACCATTAAATAAAAAGTAAATAAACTATATATATATATATATATATATATACGAGGATCATTAAATAAGTTTCCAGACTTTTTTTGTATGGGCACTTTTATTGATAGTACACACATGAAACACTAGTCCTCTTCGAAATAATGTCCTCCGGCTGCAATGCACTTGTACCGTTCCAGCAACAACTGGAAGTCTCCATGGGAGTCCTCGTGTGTCCAACCCTCTTTCATCTCCTCAATTGTCTCATAACGACAGCCTCTGAGCTTAGGGAATAAGAAAAGTCACAGAGAGCAAGATCTGTACTATAGGGAGGCTGAGGAACTGTCTTGATGCCCATCTTGGTCAAATAGTCTGTGAGAAGAGTTGTGGACTGGTGTATTGTCCTGGTGGAAATGCCACTGATCCGATTCCTTTTCCCAAGGAATCTTTTCCTGAATTCCCTTAAAACCTCAACCCTAACCCTAACCCTTTGGGCAATCAACTCTGGTGTATTGGCTTTCTTACTCTTCCCACACCTCTAATCATCCCTCACCGACTCCCTACCTTCCTTGAATCTCTTGCCACTCAAAAACTGATGCTCGATTCCTGCAAGATGGTCGAAATGCAGTCTGAGGCATTCCATAAGTTTCTGTGGCATTTTTTTCAAGTTAAAACAGAATTTTATTACATATCTTTTTTCTAAAATCTCGTCACGTCCATTTGCATTTTTGAAATTCACGAGCTGGGACAATCATGATTTAGTAGGGTATATTTCAATTGCTGCTGTAGCTATTCATTTGAATCTGAAATCATAAAAATTGTTCAGTCATCTCATAAGATGTATAGCAATATCATAGTGAATTTTCAAGAGTCTAAGACGATTTTAAATTCCCGTACAAAAAAGTCTACAAACTTATTGAAGGCACCACGTATATGTATATATTTATTATAATAATTGTTGCATCATCACAGTTTTGTGACCTTTCTTAATTCTCTAGCATTGTCTGTATCGATTCTTTCTGTTTTGCCCTCCTGAATGACACTTGTCCAGCAGCAGTATTGCAGCAATCTTGCAAATATTAAGGCAGAGATGGCAGACACCTGAATCGATGTCTGTAGATGTTATTTGATGCGGTACTTTGAGAAATTTTTCTTCTATCATACTGAGTCTTTTCACACTGGACAAATATTTACTCATTTTACTTCAAGTGATGCAAGTGACATCATCTCGCCTCTAAAGAATGTGTCCCATTCACTTCTCTCACGAGACATCGTGTGATTGACGTATTCAGTTTTAAGAAGAATACAGAGACAAACATTACAACTCCAAACAAGTTCTGGAACCGAACATTCTAACAATGTTCTTTTCCTCAGCTGTCGCTTCAACTTTTCATTATTTGTTCGTATCAGCTCAAAAAGCCATATATTTTTTTTAATGTATTTCTTCACACAGATCTTCTTTTTTTTAAATTTTCGCTTTCCCTAGCCCGGCATACAAATTTTCAGCGTTTTAAGTATATTATTGTTGTCTTTATAGCATTTTCTTTGACTTGTATTTTGGACGATTACACTGTTGCAAGTTATCATAGAACAGGCGTTAAGAAAGAGTTGAGTCAGCCATACGCACAATGTGTTATGTACGGCATATTTGATTTGCTGTTATATTTGTTCTATGCTTGTGCATTGAGTCATACTCTAAATATCGCCATCCGATGTCGTGCTTGGCCATTTCTCATAGAACTTATGCTTAAGGATTTTTTTTAATGAAAACGTTCAAAGATCTATACCGGCTGCTATAGGTTGACGCCTCCCACCACTATACGGTAGACTATAAACCCAATTGAGCTAAATGAAGATATACAACAGAAATATTTATTTGAAATGTAGAGCCATATAAATTCAGTCATAATGTCATCTGTATATATTCAATTATTCATGATTGTGTCTCATTAAACTGTCATTAATTTAGCAATGTGAGTCGTACGTATTTTTTCTTAAAGCAGAATGACATATATAAAACTTATAAATCTTATATTCATTGATCCACTGGTTGATCATTATGATTAACGTTTGGATTTTAACCCTGCTGTATAATTGGACTCTTAGTTTTATAGATTATTTTAAAAACTAAAAAAAGTCAAAATATACGCTACAGTTTACATTGCTAATAAATTAAATTGTATTACTTTGCCAATTCTGAATACTGTTAGATAAACTGACACTATTTTAATGTCTATTTATGCACTGAAAAAAAGGTGATTTGAATTATAGAAGATTCTTTTATCGGAAACGGGCAAGTATAACATTCAATTTTATAGATAATATATAAAATAAAACAATTTATTTCCTAGCAGGAGTCGTGTCCTTGCCGCTATATGGATATACCACAGCTGCGCTGACAAAGCGTTTAGAAAAAAAAAAGGTTGTTGGCAATTGCACTTGAATGCTACAAACTATACTGAACAAATCGTGGAAGCAATATTCCACAAAACAGCAGTTGTGTTGCTACCTACCTCCTATCTCAAAAACATGCAAATTAGACGAGCAAGACATGCGGGACATGACCGGAGAAGTAAGGAGGGACTCATAAGCGACATTCTCATATGGACCCCTTCACGCTGTCAAGAAGTTGGATGACAAGCTGGAACTTTTCTACAACTGCTCTCTATGGACGCAGAATGTAGTCTAGAAGACCTGCCGGAAGTGATGGATGATAGAGACGAATGGCAAGAGAGATAGAGAGAGAGTGAGAGAGAGAGAGAGAGAGAGAGAGAAAGTTAGGGAAATCTGAGCTGGTAGCATGACATGATAATGATGATGATTCATGGTACAGTCCATATTTAGAAAAATAAAGCTCATTTTTCAAGTTTTCAGAGGCATCAGATGTTTTCTGGGTATGTGAGATCAGTTCAGAATAAAGGGAGCCGTCTTTACCCAGACTTTTAGACTTGCAACACTCAACAGAATATTTGGTTCGATTAGTGTTTGCTGAAGGGAACATGACTTTAATATTTGATTGGCTGATTCTGAGACCAAATTTTTGACAGAATTTTAAAAATGATCTCTCAGTTGGTGTTGCCTATCAGCTTTTGAGTTAGTCACAAAAATTAAGTCGTCAGTATAGAAAAAATTCCCAAACAAAAACATAAAATGCTTCAAATTTTGTCAGAATCCTTATCAGATTAAGAAATTAACCAGAGGTCCTCAGCTGCTTACGTATTCCTTTCGCATAGTTGAGAAAACAGTAGTCTGTGAAGTAGATAAAAAGAATGTGTTGGTAAAATATTACCTTGCTTCACATAATTAGCAACTGAATCCTAGTCATACAGTTGTCCATGAATTGTAACTCGTGCTTCCTTTTATAATTGCAACCGTTTATGTTGACAAAAATCGGTGGGTAATTGTCTTTCTTTAGAACCAGCCACAATTGACAGGATAAAAAGTCTATGTTAGGTCAATGTAGATTTTGTAAAGTGGCACCTGCTGTCCAAGGCATTTTTCTTGATTTTGTTTTACAGAAAAGTAGATGATTGTCCATCTACCGGACATAAATCCTATCTGAAATTCAGAAATTACAGCCGGGAAAACCTCTATCCAAAAGACGTTTGGCAAATTACTTTTCAACCAACTCTGTAAAAGTAATATTCTGATAATGGTCACAAATAAACTTTATGGCTTTTTACCAATACAATGACACTAAAATACAATTAACCAATCTTGAAAGAGAAAAGCTCGATACCAACTCTCAGTGAAGAACTTATATATCGTTTCAAGTATGTTTTCGCTACGTGTCTTTAATAGCTCATTAGCTTGTTTGCCGAAATTAGCTTGTTTTAATGGCCAATTTAATTTCATCCATACATTACAGTCGGTCTGTGCTCGTAATGATCTCACGCTGTGAAATATTATTGTATGGTTTCCATGTCGCCTGTTGACAGATTATGAAGATATCTCTAAAACTGTCATGTCGTTCAGATAGGTTATTTTCAGTTTCTCTACTGGAAGATCGTACATAAGTTGATCAATCGATCCTCCGCGCAGAATTCTAATAGCATGTGGTCATCTGCAGTGGTGTCTCATTCGAGACCGCGCAGATTTCAGTAAGAGTTGACATTTTACGCAACCCCTGCTTAAAGGTTTTGCGACTACCCACTAATGAGCTTGGCTATTGGCTGATTAAAAAATGGAAGACGTTTAAAGAGGATATGGTCAGAATAACCTTTTTCCTTCTTTCAACCTTGGAAGCGATACAATTTCTGATCTTGAAGCCCAAACATTAATGACGTCATTCTGCTGCCGATTTGACTGACCAGTGAATAGTACATTTAGCGCTGTGCTCTTGTCGGCTTCCGAGCTCTGGAATGTGAACTTCAATAAAAACAATGATGACAACATGCATTTTTGGCAATAAATAAAGTTGGCGACTTTAGTCGAGGGTGACCTGAAGGATTCCTTTTCAATAGCTACCACACTGAGGTGTAGGGACGTGCACTACACCGTTCCCTGGATTACTCCACTTTACCCTATACAGAGACAGCATCAAGTACCATTTTTAAGTCTTTGGTATGATTTAACCTAGGATTGAACTCCGGTCTCCCGGACCATTGGCAAACACTCTACTCATTAAGCCAATAGTTTACAAGTGGGGAAAAAATTCGGGATAACAGCTGTGGAAAGAAGACTTCTAAGTATTCAGGGTGTTGATGAAAACAGTTGTTGCTCTCGTGTCAGCATCAGACGACCAATATCTTGAACCGCCTGCATCCAAAAATGGGAATGTGACTTGTAGTGTTATATCCCACTTGCCCCTTTACCCAATTTCCTATTTAAATGGTAGGTGGATGTGGACGTGGCCCTCAAGCCTGCACAGTGATGTTTTGAAGGGAAATGTGTGTGCGCTGAACTGGCCCTACCGGTTCAAGACGAAATTCTATCTTTGGTGTATCAAGTGGGAACAGATACAGTGTGGTCCTAGTGTTAAATCAGAATGACCCTCTCCAAGACTCTAACTCAGCCACCTACCTTGGTCGGACCGGTGTAGTTAACCAGGCTGATTTCATCGCACATGCCTTTCAATTGAGACTATAATTATGACATGTGCACAGAAGTTTTAAAATTGCCTCATCGAAACCATTTATCCCAGGTGTGCGATGGACTCACACCTAAGATTGAACAGTTCAAAACGGTATACATACATACATACATACACGTTTGTTATATGTAAAACACAGATGTATATACACAGAAACGTAGAGGTGCCCGTGGTGTAATGTTTATCGTCGTAGGAAATGGAGACGGCGACACAAGTTCAAATCCTGGATGAGACTGATTGCATTTCACATAGCACTAATACCCTTGGGAAAAGTATGAATCCTATTATCCCCCCTCCAGCTATGGGTAAAAAGCAGGGCAGACCGCGCCAGCAGTACTTAGCAGACTCACACCTATGATTAAACAGTTCCAAACGGTATATATATATATATATATATATATATATATATATATATATATATATATATATATATATATATATTCATATATATATATATATATATATATACATGCATACACACTAGTTATGTGTAAACGCACACATGTATATACACAGAAACATATATATATATATATATATATATACCACACACACATACATTCACACACTCACACGCACATATATATATACACATACATACACGCACTCGCACGCGCATATATATATATACATATATATGTGTGTGTGTGTAAGTGAGTGTCAGTGTGTGTATGTATGTGTAGGTGGTATATATATATATATATATATATATATATATATATATATAGCCTCTTCATATATGAATATATATATATATATATATATATGAGTATATATAAATATGTATATATATATATATATATATATATATAGCCTCTTCATAAATGAATTGAAGTCTCGGTAGCCATTGAAGGTATGTATGTAAACAATAGTAATTGTGATTCATAACCGTTTAAAACTTACTTCGCAGCTGATGGCTTCTCGTGGCTGAATGGTTAGAATCTTGGCTTGACGTTTGAGTCAACCGGGTTTCGATCCAAGCTACGGGAAGTTAGTGTCTAGCCACACTGATGAGTTCTGATAGCACGAAACAGATCTGTCTATGAATGACTATATATATATATATATATATATATATAGTGAATCTTGATAAATGTAAACGCACACATGTATATACACAGAAACATATATATACGCATATATACTACACACACACACACCTATATATATATATATATATCATGAATCTTGTCAGAAGTAATCAGGGAAATCACACAAACTTCAATAATTCAAATTTTGTTGTAAAAATTTTCGAACATAAAACAATCAATTTAAATGGTAAAACAAATGCTGAATTAAAATTTTATGTTACTTAAGTTATTTGAAGTATTCTGAAAAAAAAAATGCCGTCCGAAGTTATAAGACAAAGCCAATTTATCACATATTTATTCAATTCAAATGGCAAACAATCATAAAAAAGATCAGTTAATCAAGCTGGCGACAGGCGACATCTCCACATTAAATGGTAGTCATCTGGAAGGTAGAAGACAAGTTCACCTACCTAGGAAGCAGTGTCTCATCAACCGAGACAGACTTCAATACGCGACTAGCAAAGACATGGGCAGCTATCGATAAGCTATCGGTCATATGAAAGTCAGACCTGACCGATAAAATGAAACACAGTTTCTTCCAAGCAGCGGTCGTGTCGATACTGCTATATGGATGCACTACATGGGCGCTAACTAAACGGATGGAGAAAAAGCTTGACAGAATACTGCGAGCAATATTGAACAAGTCCTGGAGGCGGCACTCCACAAAGCAGCAGCTGTACGTCCACCTAACACCCATCACGAAAACTATCAAAATAAGACGAACCAGACATTCAGGACACTGCAGGAGTAGTAGGGACGAGCTCATAAGGGATGTGCTCTTGTGGATCCCTTCACGTGGCAGAGCAAAGTCAGGGTGACCAGCTAGAACATACACACCGCAGCTCTGTGTAGATAGGCGATGTAGCCCAGAGGACCTGCCAGAAGCGATAAACGATAGGGAGGGGTGGCGAGAGAGGGTCAGGGATATCCGTGCTGATAGCGTGACATGATGATGATTTATTTATTAATAATAACAATAATTTTTGATGAGTTGTGGAATGCTTGCATTTTATTATAGTAAACTAGCATCTTAATAACTGCTTGTGATTTTTCTTTTTTTTTATTTTAGGGGTTTCAATCTCAACATGGTAGTTTTAATTGCTTCACATAAGTTTTGCTTCACATCATATAATTTTGTCTTCACATCATATAATTTTGTCTTCACAATTCATCATAAATTTCTATCGAATTCAAATCAGGATTTAATGGTAGCTATTCCATCATCTTACGTGACTTTAAGTCATGTTTCAATATATATTATGGACAAAAAGTAAAGATAACCTTTATTAGATTTCTAATGTCTTAAGATAGTTTAATCTGCATACTAATTTCTGCCATTCTATTTTCGTTTAAAAATATCTAAAATAGCAGATAGTTGACTTAATTTTTAATAACCATAAGGGTGACGGATTAAGAATTGACAATTATTGGATACGGATTTTTAAAGTTTTTGAAGTTTATTTGATTTGGATAATAACTTCAGACTGATGATAATTTATATACTCCCTGACAAATATATATATATATATATATATATATATGTGTGTGTGTGTGTGTGTGTGTGTGAGTGAGTGTATTACCTACCTAAACACACGAGATCACTCCATAAGGTTTTAGTTTTTTGCTTAATGGCAAGACAATATTCCTGTGTCGTTTATTGAAAAGCTAATCCCGTAGAAGGACAGTAGTGGTGGTGTTTATCCCAGGGCGGAAAAATAGTTCATGCTTCCTCCCGGGTGTATTTGTCCAAAATTGAACTAAATAGTGTAACTAGAATCTTGAATCTCTAACTGTGATGTGGCAGTTCAGCACATAAACCACTACACCAAATATTATTGAAGTAATTCGTATCGTCCCTAGAAATGAGCTCAAAGAGATGAGTTCAAATACTGAAGTACATATGTAAATTTTACATCAGTTTCAATAAGTTTCTAGAAATTTTTTGTACAAACATTTAAAATTGTCGTAAACACTTGAAAATTCACTATGTTATTGTTACAGATCTAATGATATGACTGACCAAGTTTTATAATTCCAGGTTCCAATGAACAGCTACAGTAGGAATTGGAATACACCCTACTAAATTATGATTGTCACAGCTCGTGAATTTCAAAAAAGCAATCTGGACGTGAAGAAAATTTAGAAGAAAAAAATTCTGTTTTAAACTTGGAAAAAAGGATGCCACAGAAACTTATAGAATGCTACATATTACTTTTGGAGAATATTGCATGAATCGAGCATCAGTTTTTGAGTGACATATGAGATTCAAGGAAGGCAGAGAGTCTGTGAGGGATGATGAGAGGTGTGGGAGGAGTAAGGATGTCAATAAACCCGAGTTGATTGGCCAAAGGGTTAGGGTTAGGGTTACTATGTTGAGGTTTTCAAGGAGTTCAGGATAGGATTCTGTCGAGAGAGGCCAGCACTCTTCAAATCGGATCAGTGGCAATACGCCAGTCCACAACTCCATCCTTGTCACAGACTATTTTACCAAAATGGGCATCAAGACAGTTCCTCACCCTCCCTATATTCCAGACCTTGCTCCCTTTGACTTTTGATTATTCCCTAAGCTCAGAGGCTGTCGTTATGTGAGGAAATGAAAGAGGCTCTGACGAAGATCATTGAAACGCTCACATAATAGGACTTGTATGGGTCCGTCCAGAAGGTGTTGGAACAGTACTACAAGTGCATAGCAGCCGAAGGAGATAACTTCGAAAGGGACTAGAGTTTCAGGAGCGTACTATCAATAAAAGCGCCCATACGAAAAAAAGTCTGGAAACTTATTTAATGATCCTCGTAACTTTAATAACAATGGAAATTCAAAATATTCCTCTTCTAGATATAGGTAACTTGTAAGGCAGACTTTTCTCATTAACCTTTGATTAGAAACTGATCAAAAATTGCGAACTCTGAATTCAACTCAAGTGTACCCTATTAAAAATTGTCTCTGTGTTTTATCATGCTCGTGTGAAGGATTTGGGTCAATGCATACATTCTTGTGGGGTTGGATATGCTCTCACTTGATTCCTGTCAATGACAGAATAGATACATGTCATTATTGTTTAGTTCTTACATTTATTTAAATGTGTAAAATCTCCGCCCAGCCGACAAACCAGCTTTCTAATTTTTAAGCTGTATTTCTTAGAAAAGAAAAAAAAAAGTTTATTCTCGTGGCACGATGGTGGGCATTCGTTCTGTAGGTTTGGGTGTGGGTGAGCGCCAGTCAGAGGATTCCATTCTTTAGGCTTGAAACCCACATAATTTGCCTGCGCGCGAGATTTCCTACAAGACCGGAAGACGCGGAAAGGCAAGGTCCCAGAGCAGTGAACAAGGAGGAGTTAGCGACAATTAGGGAAAGGTGACGGTCAGAGAGAGGCATCTGCTGAAGGAGGAGTGGAGACCTGTGGACCCAGAGGTTGAGTCAGCCAGCACAAGAGGATGAGTCATCCTTTCCTGGTAGCTCTGAGCGAATTTCGCTCGGATAAACGCTCGTGATTGTCACAGATGAACAGAAATTCTGAAAAGTGCAAAACCTTCTTACGCTTAGGGCTGACTCAAGTCCGTTCGTGTTTGTTCTTCTTTCCTCCACTCTTGGTTATATAAGTTATATCAGCTGCATTTTTGTAAAACATGTGAAATGCCCCCGGCCGGAGATGAGAGAAACCATTCGACTATAGTGGCCATCAGATGATTTAAGAAGTAGAGATAATGGGGACCAGCCGCTTTGGAAGGTCAGGGATATCCGTGCCTGCAGCACGACATAATGATGATGATATAAATTGTAGCTCGCCCTCAATCAATCCTTAAAGTAAACACATCTTCCTTTTTTATCTCGGTATCTTAAACTCAACACTTGTTTTTTTAGATTTTATTCCAACATCATATGCATGTAACCGTCCACAGTCAATGAAAAGTGCGTTCATGCCTTCTCAAAAGGTGGAATAGCTGCATATTTCAATCATTCTTACTCAGTTTAAACTATCTGGTTCGTTATTAGGAGAATCTATGGAGGTGCCCGTGGTGTAATGGTTATCGTCGTAGGAAATGGACAGCGCGACACGAGTTCAAATCCTGGACGAGACTAATTGCATTTCATATAGCTCTAATACCCTTGGGAAAAGTATGAATCCAGTTATTCTCCCTCCAGCTATGGGTAAATAGCAGGGCAGACTGGTTTCTTCAGCCTTCGTAAGGCAACTAGTCTAGAAAAAAAAAACTATGAATTCAAACCTGTTAAACTCCGCTTAAAAATTGACCTTGTGTCATATCCTGCCCGAGTGGAGGGGTTGGTAAATATGATCAGGAGAATCCATAGTATAAAAAGTCCAAATTATGACGAAATTGGTGTGGCAAACCAAAAAAATGTGTTTTACAGATCAGTAAGGCGATCGGTGTTCATCATTTTATTGACTCCCACTAATTCCATCCATACTCTTTACTCCTCCTGATTATTAAAGAGTATACAGTAAAAATTTTAATTCATTTATATGCATTATTTTAAAATATATATAAAAGCAATTTAGTCTATTACTAAAAATGGTAATTTCTGTTTGACTTTTCGTTTTTCTAATTGTGTGTAGTTCTTAATGTGAATGCAAAATGCGATGAAAACAACTTAAAATGGCGCCAGTGAATATTTGCTTGGAAAATAAGAAGTACACTCAAATCAAAAAATAAATGCAAATTGCACGTCCAACCATTCCAAAAATTCCCATTTTTAAATACACTCAAAACTGAACTATATCTCACTTAAAGATAGTAAATAAAAAAAGTAAAGTTGGCGACCTTAGTCGAGAGTGACTCGAAGGCTACTTTTTCAGTAGGAGGAGTAGAGGAGGACGCTACTCCATTCCCTGGATTGCTCCACTTTACCCAAAGTCCTTATCTTATAATGATGAGTGTTAAGCAAGGCAGCATCAAGAACCATTTTATGAGTCTTTGATATGACTCGAATCCAGTCTCCCGGATCATTGGAGAACACTCTACTCCTACGCTTCATTAAACACTGGATTTTTTAAAATATTTGCCTTAATCTATTAACAATTTTTGATATATAATTTATAGTGTGCATTAACAATTAATTTAAAATGAATTAACAGGGGTCAGTTATTAAGCTAAGCGTTTTGGATTGAATCGAGATGTAATATTATTTTCATAGCATTTTTTCGGAATAGTATGTAGCTTCATCGTTATTGTGTAAGGAAATGTTTTGGTGGCCCGTTTTTAAAATTCCTAGTCAGGGCTGTTTGCGTATCACTTCATGTTATTGCCTTTGAGAAAGGATGGAATCCATCTCTTTGGTTCCTATATTTGAGTAAATGGTAGGGCTGACAAGACTCTTTAGACTTTGTCAGGAAAGCAGTTTAAAAGAAGGAAAACTCTGAATTCAAACCAGCTTTAAATCGTTCAAAAATTATTTTTGTCACATCCTGGTCGTAGATATGGCAATGGGTAAATTCATACACCTTCGTTTTTCATATTTGGTCATTTATATATTAAAACCCTCAATATTACTCAGAATTTCTAAAGTAAATTTTGAAAAGCAAAACACTGGTTCAGTCAATAAGCCTATAGATAATTTATTTTTACAAGAAGTAAAATGTTACTATTAAATTAAATCTCTCCACTGTCATTATGTGTCCGTTTATTTTTCCGCTCGTAGAAAAACATGTCCTCCGAGATACTGGAAAAACCATCGCAGCTGTCATACTTTAATATAGGAAATGTATAAAGATTATTTATAAATAGCTAGTATTTAAATGTATTCGATTAAATAAGAATAAGTAATGGAAAAATACGATTATTCAGCAACTTCTACTTCGTCTATGAAAATTGTATTTTATATCAAGACTAATGTAGATATTTCAAGGGCTAAAGTGGAACTCCGTTAGAGATATCTTAGAAGTGTCTTTCAAATTATACTTAGTTGCCCATTTCTTGTGCAATTAGTTATTTGTAAAACGTCGTTTTAAAGCTTTAGGAAATTTTCTGAGTATAGTAATATTTTTTTTGATTAATAAAATGAACATGAGTTAAGTTTTAAAGGCATATGTATTTTTTCTCACCAGACAGGTTTTGTATTGAACCAAATTCTCTATCGCAAGTAGGAGGCGAGGCAAGATCAATTTCTAAACGAATTACAAATGGTTTGAATTCAGTGTTATTATTTTCATGAAGTGGTTGCTAAAGAGCCCAATCTGCCCAACTATCAGCCATTGCTAAATAGATAAGAGCCTGATCATTTCCTTTTTGCAACGGATTAGATTGAGGTAATGGTCACCGATTGTCCCCTTGAAATTCCTGATCCAACAGATTATAGAACAAACTCTTCTGATTTGTCAGTCACCATCGGAACGAGTTAAGAAAAATTATGTAGAATAAAATTATAATCTATTTAGTTCGGTTGGGTTTGTTTGGTTTTATGGCATATCAACCTTTGTAGGTTACTTAATGCCAAATCCATTTTTATGTAAATAATCAGTCTATTTAAAACAATTCAGTTTAGCATAAGTACACAGTTTAATTGTCAAAAACCTTTCTATTTCAAAGTATTCAAGCAGTTATATATAACAATTCAGTTTTGCGTAAGTACAGTTTCAATATCAAAAACATTTCAATTTCAAATAAGTCAGTTAAGCATAAGCATGAAGTTTAAACGTAAGTACAATTTAATTGTGAAAAACATTTCTATTTCGAGCTATTCAGTTTAGTCAAGCAGTTCTAATTCAGCTAATTCAGTTTAGCATAAGTACAAATTTTGTTCATACACAGTTACATGTCAAAACAGTTCTATATTAAACAATTCTGTTTAGTGTAAATACAGCTTCAATGTAAAAAAAAACAGTTCAATTTCAAATAATTCAGTTTTGCATGAGCACGCAGTTAAATGTAAGTATGGTTTAATTGTGAAAAACATTTCTATTTCAAGCAATTCAGTTTAATCAAACAATTCAGTTTAGCATAAGTATGCCGTTAGTTTTATTTAACCAATTGATAGGGCCCTATCAGGTGCTACCACGTCGGGCCAGAGTTGAACTGGGAGCAATGGCAATGAAGGGGTGCTCCGTATTCCCCAAGGTTTCAGCATCACTAGGACCTCACTATCAGATTATTTAGTGTCATATCCAAGACACTCGTTGGAGAGGGGTTCGTACCCATCTGCAGAGGTGTAGTCAGTGTATTCTACAGCCCCAGCCGACTGGGCAATATATCTTATTTAGAATTATATTCAATGTTGTCTTTTTTTAATTCCGACTAATAAAAGGGAGTTGGACAAACCGTAAACTGAAAAATTATCACTTTAGAATGAAGAACTCCAGAAAAAGATCAACATCAACTATAACATATACGGCATGGAAAAATATATATCATCAAGTTACAGACATGACACAATAAACGGCTGTAGACATAGAGTTTATTCTTAGGTTTCTTTCTCAAATGGTACGTCAACTCTCGTGGGTCATTTAATGCCACAAGCATCCTTGTAGAAGAATAACAATGACACTATTTCATGCATCGCAAGTAGGATAAATGGTTTCATACCTTTTCCAAGGGGAGATTAGCCTGAAAGGGAATATAACAATGTGACTGGAGTTTAAACTCGTCTACTAAGAAGTCGCAGTCCTACACTTTAGCCATTTACGTTACGGGAACAATCACCCTATATAACTTGAAAAGATTTTCCTGGTATCTAATTAGTTAATATACTTATCATAAGGTTTTTCATGTATTTAGTTTTCAGATTATTATTATTATTGTTCTTTGGGCTTTGCGATTATTCCTTTCATTGATTTTTTAAAAAAATGTGTTTCAGCTTAAATAAACACTTCTTTTAGATTCATTGACTGGTCGAAAATCTTTTCTCGACAATATTTGTACCTAATTATGATAAAAGCATTTTCGAAGGGGTTAAAAAAGTCATTTGAAGTTATAAAATATTTTCTAATTAATAGATCCTTTCATTGATTTAAAAAAAAAGTGTTTCAGCTTAAATAAACACTTCTTTTAGAATCACTGACTGGTCGAAAATCTTTTCTGGACAATATTTTTATCTAATTATGAAAAAGAAATTTTCGAAGGGGTTAAAAGCGTCATTTGAAGTTTTGAAATATTTTCTAATTAATAGATCTTAATTGAATTTGAAATATTAGTGATTTACTGTTTCTCAAAATTGATACATTTTTAAAACTTTTCTCTGTCTCAATCCTAATAGATACGCGTATGATTTTTTTTTTTTTTGCTGATTCTCAATCCTAAGATATTTTCAAAACTCTTTCTGTTTGTCAATTCTAATATACTTTAAAATCTTTTTTGTTATGTTTTGACCTTTTGACCCGGCCAAACATGCCATTCAAGGTGATGCACCGGAAGGAAGTGATACATTCTAATGACAGTTATGAGAGGAAATTGCGTGGGCAGAAATTGGCTGGTGAAATGGGACGAGCAAGAAAAATTCCCATTGTACACTACAGAGTGATGCACCGGAAGAGAGTGACCTGTCAACTGCATGACAGTTATTTCCTTCTTGATGACGATTAAACATTCGATTTCAAAGATCGAGTTGGCGTCGAACGATTATATAATTCAGTTGAGTTCGACGAGCCAGTGCAGTTACCAGTAGAGTTCCAGACAGTTGGAGAGGGTGTGGTAGGGAAAGCCACACCCGACCGAAGGGGACTTCGGAAACCCCGATGGAGTTTGGGGTCCAGAGAAGATGCTGATAAGATGCAATAAAGAAAGCCATCACACAGCAGTGTGAGCCCCTTGGCCCCCGCTTGAGCATCAAGAGAACAAGAAAGACACAACGTAACGGTCATAACAGTGGGGTCAAGATATTACAGTTTATGTTCGGTCTCCAACTCCCTCTCACATGCAAACCTTGAACAACCCTTTCGAACCCTTGCAATAAAGTGAGAGGTATATATTTTGTTAAAGAAGTATATATTTTGTTAAAGAGGTATATATTTTGTTAAAGAAGTCTTCCTGCGTGCGTCATTGTCACTGCGTCCTTATCATTGTGTCGTTGTGAATTATTCTACATATATATGTGCATGTATGTAGATGTGAATCTGCATATGTGACTCTATAACATTTTGTCTGTTTCTCACTTCTCCTATTAAGACTAGAATGAGTTCGTATATAACTATTGTGTTAGGGAACATATTTGCGTCCGTGAATTTATTTCTTAGTCGGTTTATCTCGACAATTTCCGTTATCACTTTAAAAACAACGTTGTCGTATCAAATGAAATCATATAGGCGATACATGTCATCTTATAATAAGATGTTATTTTCAACACCTCGTTTTTTTAATCGTATATTCTAACTAAATATATGCACAGTGTGGTTTTAAAATGTTAGCGAATCTATATGAACATGCTTATGATATTATTTCAAACAATTTCCACTGACTGAACATAAATATTAACCCCCCACTTGTAATTTTCTGTAGGTGATTAAAAATGTTAACATTTTTATACAAGTACTTTTATTTTTTAAAAAATTGTTGGGTATCACCTACCTTTTCAGCATAATGGGCTGTTCCATCAGATCAGTCTGGGAATTAGCCTACGAGTCAGACCAGAAGAGCCGTTCCTATTGTTGAAGTATATCATTACTCTATAACTAATTCTATGTTCTTATTACTAACAGTCTCTTTCTTGTAAATACTCTTTCCTGTAAATATAACTATTTTCCTCACGTATCGTGGTTTGTCTTATAATTATTACTACTTGTGTTCACTAACCAGAACACAACACAAATCATAACCGATCCTTTGTTTTGTGTCTGTTTAATGGTGTATTAGTTCCTTGATGGGATATTCAATGCCTAAATTCGATTTATTTGTTTATATTGAATTGTTATGACTATAGTTTTAATGTTTCATTTTACTTATTTATCTCTAATCATTTGTTAATATTCACATTGTCTTATCTAATCTCAATAATTGATGCACACGATGATACCACATTCTATGAATCAATGTTAATTTCGATAGAGAATTTTTTGTTTGTTTTTCAGTCATATATACTAACTAAAACTATGTAAAAGTTGTTTCTCTAATGTGTCAACACTTCTACGGTAGTGAATTTATGATGTTCTTATTTGAAACAGTATCCGTCTTACCAACGAACACACACCTGGAATCTACTCAAGAGGCTTAAAATGTGTTATCGCTTCTATGGCAGTATGTTTATTAGAAAATAAACAAACTAATATAGAGATTACATGATAAAAATGCAAGAATATGTTAACAGGAATAGTGAACAAGCGGATACAGTTACAATCAACAAATGTTAAAAATAAATTTAAATCAATTCAAGTCTACACTGAATAGTGCTTAAACTATACACACACAAAGACAGAAACAGACAGACAGACAGACAGTGTGGGTTGCATAGCCTGGAAGTGAAATCAACACCTACTTTGACTCCAATAATTCATATTAATTAAGTCATAATTATTTTGTAAAAGACTGCTCCCCTGATGGTGACACGGACTATTTCGACATTGTAGCAGGCGTGCTGCAAAGAGACAGATTAGTCCTATACCTGTTTAACACCTGCCTAAACTACGTGCGTTTTAAGCACGTAGTCTATTGATATAACGAAAGAAAACGGTTCCAAGCTGGCAAAGGAAAGAAGGAGAAGATACCCCGCACAAACTATTACGGACGCAGACTACGCCGATGACATCGCGCTTCTGGCAAATACACCTGCACATGTTATAATTCGAGGGCTGGCAAAAAAAAGTTCATCGGTTGTCATAGATAAAATGCGACCAAATGAGGCTTATTTTCAACAAAATTTCTTAGATGAAATGTGATCCAATGAGATTTATTTTTAACAAAGTTCGCCATATGGTACACTCACTTCGATCGTTGCAGCATTTTTTTGTTCCCGCTGGTAAAAAAGAAAAAAAGAAAGAAACAAAAACAAAAACAAACTTCAAGAGCAGATATGAAGTTTTCAACCAATTAATTTTTCAGCCGATTCTCGTAAACATGAATACATGAGTTAATTAACTAACAAAACCATATATTCCCCAGTTCTTTGTTGATAAAAGATTTCGACGAAACGACCTACGAAGAACGAAGGAAGAATGAATGGCGAGAAAGAGGCCATCGGAATATAGTCTGTTGACACGCCTGGATAATGATCATAAATGTTTATTGTTTATTGTCGTTAGTTATTTGAAACCTAGGAATTTCCTGTAAAAAAAAATATCATTTTAAAAATATCACCGTTCGAAAATTCAACAAGGCTTGACATTCTAAGCAAGACTCCAGCCAACTAACAAGCAAGGGGTTAAAGAGTCTATATTGTCTTCCCAAATGTTGAGGCAAAGTTCCTTGTGATATGAAAAAAGTCCGATGTTTTCCCAGAATAATTTTGTTAAAACTTTCATATTTCCTCCATCGGGTTTTGTTTTGTACGGTACATTCAAAGGGTAATAGTTCAACATTGGATCCCGGCATTCTAGTTACCAAACACTCCAACTTATTCAAGTACAGATTAGTTTAAACAGATGCTCTGGCTATAATTTGTCGCTCATTTCCGATATAGACATATCCTATGAAGATGCTTTTGGTTTAAATGCAAACTATCGGGAAAGGTTCGGTTTCTTTGTTTTAATGGCATATCAACCTTTCTTAGTTATTTAATGCCAAAGCTATTCTCCTAGAAGATCAGTAGTTGTACTATTTAACCCATAGCTAGGAGGATATGGGGGTTTATACCTTTCCCAAAGGTATTTGCCCGGAAGTGAACGTAATAGCGCGACTGGAATATGAACTCACTACGATTCCGCTGTCCGTCGCTTTAACCATTAACCACGGGGACACCCCCTGGAAAGTCATAACCCTAGAAATTAAATACCTTCAATATAGACTGAGAATTAATTTTTATTTATTGCGGACTTTTGTCCTCATCTTGGTAGTTTTTTGTGTTGTTTCTTCTTTTTTTGAAAGAAGAAACAACACAAAAAAACTACCAAGATGAGGACAAATAGTCCACAATAAACACAAATTAATTCTCAGATTAAGAAGCCTCATCTAAAAATGATTCCAATTAAAGACAAGTTGAATATAGACGTACTGAAAAATCATTAATACAACCTACATTTTAAGCCTCCGTAGTGTTTTGCCTCATACCTGGTAGGAAAGCCTCGGTTCGCTCATCAATAAGTCAAATACCTTGTGAGTCATAGTTAAATTTTCTTTCTTCCGATCATTGTTAGCTCGTAGTCACTACAACTAAACACGAGAACCCTACAAGTCTTGGCATTTTGAAAATTATTTGAATCAGTCAGATGGTCGTAATTAAAATCACTGAGATATTTTTCTTTCCATTAACTGCGGCACTTAATTCATCAAAATGAAATATACCAGACTGTCTTCTTTAGAAGAAAAAACATAAGATTTATTCGGTCCAGTAATCTTCATTAAATAATACCAGTTGCATTTTCAACGCTCAAATGCCTCTTGATGACAATTTTGGCTGTAGGCATTTGGTTGATGCTAATATTTTGACTACTTTTTTGGACGCATTCTTACTCACAGATCAATTAACTGTCAGCAGTGACACACTGGTTCTTTCCCATGAATTAATGATAGCTTCAATGTTAGTCATGAAAACGCTTCTATTGCGTAAACGGTGGAAAATACGTTCACTTGACGAAACGATGAACTTGGCATTGAAATGCCATGTTGGCTCTTGTTTTTTTTTCCTAATCATCAGAAAAAGTCCAAAGGGTTATCCTACCACAAAACATGAACACTCCGAAGTTGACCTTTCCATAAATGATCTTCCTATAAAGATATCAGTGATAGAATCACTGGCTAACTCCCTACTTACTGTTTTTCTCAAGATAATCATCTATCAGTTTTAGTCGAAAATCTACAAGCCATCGATCAGCTCCACAATATATAGTTATATATATATATATATATATATATATACGTGGATAAAGAACCCGAAAATACAACCATATTGGCTTTTCCATTCCTTGAATCATCCTAATGAGTGTGCAGAAACCGAATGTCATATTTTGATATCCAGCTTACGACAGTAAACCCAAACTCTAAGAACGGCAGAGGAACGGGCGACTTGAGAGTTGGTATGTTTTCTCCTGCATTCTGTCTAACAACCACCTGCTCACTACTGCTATTCTGAACTACTTTGTCAAACAGTCAACCCCTAACTGCTGGGCTCTTGAAATGCGACTGCTCTGTCTCGAACTGCTCCCTACAATATATAAAGCCAAAACTTCCTGAAAATTAAACTGCCTCATCTCCGTGGACTTCCTAAAAGTAAATTTGGTGACCGTAGTCGACAGTGACCCGAAGGCTCCCTTTTCAATAGCTACTACACCGAGGTGTAGGGGAGGCGCTATCCCAATTCTGGGATTGCTGTACTTTACCCTAGATATGCACCTAATAATGCTGAGTGTTAAGCAAGGAGGATTCACGTATCGTTTTAAAAGTCTTTGGTATTACCTGACCTGGGATTGAACCCAAGTCTCTCGGACCATTGGCGAACACTCTACTCCAAAAAGTAAAATACATTTAAAAAGTGATCTTTTCGACTAAACTCTGTATATCTTTAGTATATTACTCTTAACGGACGTTAAAATCACGACACTTTCATTATCTCTGAAAAAATCACTACGTTTTATTCTCTATTGATTATCTGCTATTTCCATTAATGTTTTAGCTATCCTTTCAAAACTAAACACATCCACGTGTATACATACGTATACCCATACATACATACATACATACATGTGTTCGTTACTCTATGCCCTAAACACCTCAGAAGATATCCGCTTGCAGCCACGTACCTACACGTATACTTACGAATGAAAAATACTTTTCTTTACAGGCGTATGCATTATGGCACCTAAATATGTGAAGCTAGGAGCAGAAAATCTTATGAAGTCACAATTTTGCATTTTTCAAAGTTATTCTAATCTTTCTTCTTGCCCATGCCTGCGTGTTTCTATCAATCAAAATATATTCTAAAACCCTCAGGAAGTACCCGTAGCCGGATTATGCTTTTATCACCTAGATTTTAATATATTCTGTTTTTACGATAAAGAGGCTTACATTTTTGGTTCATTTCTCTTGATAGAATTTGTCAAATTATCGGCATGGAAGAATTAATGTTGTGTAGATTGTATATCGGCTTGTGTTTCTTCTTCATAAGAAACCATTGCACTGAGATCAATGTAAACAATTTAATTAAATTAGAAACAAAATTTATAAATTTCATGTAAAATGAATTAGATCAGTGCAAAAATTCTACAAATATGTAATTTTGAATATAATGATATTCATTATTAGGCCAATTAAAAGTTTATTAGGTTTGTGCAAAACTTCTATAAATCTATAATATCGACGACAAAAACATGAATTATTAGGTTTGTACAAAAGATTTGTGATCACCTACGTGATAAAAAAAATGTTTTTAAATGAAAATGAAAAAAAAAAAAATACTGGAAAATTTTGCACGCTTCTAATTCGATACAAATTGAAATTTTGCGAAAAAAAAACATCTTGTTTTCTTGATCAAACAATTTCTGAAATGATATTTGTATCCGGAATATTTTGCTTAGTTGATATGATTGGTTTGGTTTCTTTGTTTGATGGCATATCGGTCTTTGTAGGGTATTTAATGCCAAAGCCATTCTCCTAGAAGAACTGCAGTGGCACAATTTAACCCATAGCTCGGAGGATAAGGGGGTTCATACCTTTCCCAAGGATGTTAATTTGGTTTGGTTTGGTTTGGTTTCTTTGTTTGATGGCATATCGGTCTTTGTAGGGTATTTAATGCCAAAGCCATTCTCCTAGAAGAACTGTAGTGGCACAATTTAACCCATAGCTCGGAGGATAAGGGGGTTCATACCTTTCCCAAGGATGTTAATTTGGTTTGGTTTGGTTTGGTTTGGTTTCTTTGTTTGATGGCATATCAACCTTTGTAGGTTATTTAATGCCAAAGCCATTCTCCTAGAAGAACTGCAGTGGCACAATTTAACCCATAGCTCGGAGGATAAGGGGGTTCATACCTTTCCCAAGGATGTTAATTTGGTTTGGTTTGGTTTCTTTGTTTGATGGCATATCAACCTTTGTAGGTTATTTAATGCCAAAGCCATTCTCCAAGAAGAATAGTAGTGGTACTATTTAACCCATAGCTCGGAGGATAAGGGGGTTCATACCTTTCTCAAGGGCATTTACCCAAAAGTGAACGTAAAAGCGCGGCTGGAGTACGAACTCGCTTAATACGATTCCGCAGTCCATCGCTTTAAATATTACACCACGAGGACACCCTCTTAGTTGATATGGGTTATATGCAAAGTGTATTATTTGAAAAAATGCTTTTGTAATTTGCCAAAATGTATGCTACACATGTAAGTTTAAATCTTTTCTTTTGCTGCCCTTATATTTTGCAGTGTGATTAACAGGTTAAATAACTGCCAAATGGATGCATTTTTCCATGAGAGAACCGTCATATGCATGAAATTTTAAAAAAAAGGTAAGTATAAAATAAAATTTGAAAAAAAAATCCCTTCACGTTCAATCTAAATATCTCCATTAAACATCTGAATACTAACGTCAACTCGAAAGACGGGAATAGACAAAACTTGCTCTGTTGTGAAACAAGATCACAAAACGGATAAAAGCAGCAGACGTTTGCCGAAACTGGGAGGACAAGCAGCACGCATAGAGGTTCGAGCAGCAATCATACCATCTACAATGTTTTAGAATGTGTATTTCATATGAATGAGGGTCTCCGAATTCCAGACCAACCTCTTAAATTATTTCCAAACAATTTGTAACCAAGAGATCTGAAATTATAATAAAAAGAATTTTGAAGGACGATTATCTGCATCACCATCATTGAAAATGAAATTTTTAACACTCTTGCTGGAGCCTAGAGTACTCCAACTATTTCCTATTTACCCAACCCCTCCGATCGGACAGGATATTGCACAAGGTCAATTTTTAAGCGGTGTGTATCAGGTTTGAATTCAGAGTTTTCCTTCTCCTAGACCAGTTGCCTCACCAAGGCTGAAGAACCTAGTCTGTCCTACTATTTACCCATAGCTGGAGGGAGAATAATTAGATTCATACCTTTCCCAAGGGTATTAGTGCTATGTGAAATGCAATCAGACTCGTCTAGGATTTGAACTCGTGTCGCTGTATCCATTTCCTACGACGATAACAGGTACCACTGAATACTCCAACTATATAGCCAACAGAATATTGACTATCCGTATAATTCTAGAAGGCGTACGGAAAAAACCTACAGGCAACAATATTATTTGTCGACTTTACAAAGGCCTTTGATTGCACACACAGAGGGAAGATGGAGCAAATTCTATACGCATACGGTCTACCAAATAAAACTGTCGCAGACATAATGATTCTCTATAGAAACACCAAAGTCAAATTGCGTTTTGAGGATGGAGATACAGAATACTTAAACCTTGTAGCAGGGGTATTGCAAGGAGACACACTTGCTCCGCACCTCTTTAACATCTGTCTAGACTACGTGCTTAGAACATCAATCGATAAAATCAAAGAAAATGGTTTCGAGCTGACAAAGAAAAGAAGCAGAAGGTACCCAACAAAAACAATTACCGACGCCAACAACGCCGATTACCTAGCGATTCTGGCAAATACACCCGCCCAAGCAGAAACCCTACTACATAGTCTGGAACAAGATGCCGCAGGCATTAGCCTCCATGTCCACGCACACAAAACGGAATATATGTGCTTTAATCAAACAGGCAACATTTCCACACGGTAGCTCTCTGAAACTAGTAGACAAGTTCACCTACCTAAGAAGCAGTATCTCATCGACCGAGACAAACATCAACACGCGACTAACAAAGGCAAGGACAGCTATCGATAGACTATCGGTCATATAGAAGTCAAACCTTCCAAGCAGCGATCGTGTCGATACTGCTATATGGATGCACTACATGGATGCTAACAAAAAGGTTATAGAAAAGGCTTGAGGGCAACTACACAAGAATGCTGCGAGCAACATTGAACTGGTCCTGGAGGCAGCACCCCACAATGCAACAGCTATATGGCCACCTAACACCTATCATGTAAACTATCCATCTTAGGTGAACCAGACATGCAAGACATTGCTGGAGAAGTTGGGATGAACTCATTTGTGATGTACTCCAATGGACCCCTACACATGGCCGAGCAAAAGCAGGGCGACCAGCTCGAACCTACATACAGCAGCTCTGTGGAGATACGGGATGTAGCCCTGAGGACCAGCTGGAAGCGATGAACAATAGGGAAGGGTGGCGAGAGAGCGTCAGGGTATCCGTGCTGATGGCACGACAAGATGAATATGATGATGACCGACCCTTTAGAACCAATAGTAAGTGACGCAAGGTCATTTTAAAACGGAGTTTAATAAGTTTGCCTTCTTCTAGACCAGTTGCCATACCAATGCAAAGGGGCCCAATCTTCACTATAATATTTCCTATAACGGTTGGAAGAATATCTGGATTCATACCTTATGTTTTAGCAAAATGTAAAATGCCAAAAGGCTAGTCGAAGATTTGAACGCAGGTCACCGTGTCCATTTCATACGAAGGTATCAAGTACAGCTCTTCGCAGAGGAGTATTAAACCTAAAAAACAAAAAAATAACCTTAGTATGATACTAAACTGCACCAAGTGTTGAAGCTCAAATATTTGAGCTCTGGGGGAGTTTAGAGTCGCCTTGGTTAACACTCAGCCTTAAAACGTAAGGCTCAAGTGTAAAGTGGTGCAATCCATTGAATGGAGTAGCGCCCTCTCCTACATCTCGGCGTGATTGCAGTTGAAAAGGGAGCCTTCAGGTCACCCTCAACTAAGGTCGCCAAAATTATGTTTACTACCCTAAGTTCCAGGAGACCGGTGTTCAATCCCATGTCGTGTCATACCAAATTCAAAAAATGCCGCCTTGCTTAACACTCAGCATTATAATTTAAGTATCAAGAGTAAAGTGGAGCAATCCTGGATAATAAGTAGCGGCCTTCCCTACACTTCGGTGTAGTAGCTATTGAAAAAGGAGCTTTCAGCTCACCCTCGACAAAGGTCGCCAACTTTACTTTTACTTCCTCCCAGTTCAACATTGACGAAGTGTTACTATGTATCTAATCAACACTTCTGCATGAGCCGGATGGGACAGAAGGTCATTTTTCAGCAGAGTTGAGAGTTTTTCATCTCCTAGACTGTTTATCATACCAAGATTAAAGAGCTATGTCTGCCCTACTGTTTACTCTTAGCAGGAAGAAGAATAGCTGGATGCATACTTTTCACAAGTGCATTAGCGTTATGTTAAATACGAACAGCTTCGACCAGAATTTGAACTCGATCCGCCCAGTCGATTTTCTATGATGATAACTGTCACACTGCGAGCGCATCCTTTTTCTTGCGTAATCGTAATATATGTTAAAGGGTCATCTATGGGTCAAATAAATCGAATTGAGATCAGTGTTTTTGAATGATAGTGAATTTTATAATTACATCGATCTAAAAAAAGGAAGTGTTTACCAATTCCCAATCGTTGTAAAGATACTTATTCTAAAAGTAATCTATGGCAGACCGTAATTCTTATATTGACCACAGCAAAAAAATAACCCAACAAGGTTTGCCATTCAGTAAAATAAACAAAACAATCAACCAATCGTATATTAATTGTCTTTATTGGGAATCCTTTCGAGATGAGGCTTCTTAATCTGAGAATTAATTTAGACAGCAACTATGGAAGGCAGTAATTACTGGGGATACAGTTACAAGACTCAGCATTCCTATCCGAGGTCGCAGTTAATCACCTGAAGAAGGCCAGAGGTGAAATTTGGCCGAAACGTAGTGAAAAGAAACAACAAAAAAACTACCAAGATCAGGACAAAAAGTCAGCAATAAATAAAAAGTCGTATTTTAGTTGAAAATCAAAATAACTCAATCATCACTCATTAAGAGAGAAGTCTTCAGGAAAAGTCTCATCAGTTGTGTGTTCTATGAAAGAGTTCTTAAACCCAAACGCCTATTTACAGAACGTTTCGAGTGGAGGTTGTTGAAAGAGTTTGACTTTGACAATATGTCTCTCAAACGATATCGCAGGTGTCCCAAGACTTGCACAGCAAAGTGGGAAACTTTGTCTTCGTGAAGTCACTCTCCTCCGACGTGCTGTAGCTTGACGGCGTTGCATACATGGCGGAATACACAAACGGGACAATCGACTTGACATCCTTAACAGGCAGAATTTTGTTGTCGTAGACACATTTCGAACCGCTCACTGAGATTAAAGGGACACACTTCAACTGGCCGTGGTGTCAGGGGCACAGATCTGGTCGGGTGTGTCACGTCTCTGGACATACCTCAAGCCCAAGGGGACCGTCCCCCCAGATTCCTACCCTCCTCGTAGGGGCTATGTTTATCGCCTGGCGTCTGAGGGACTCCTTTTTTAGGGGAATGCCGATGGGCCGAGACTTTTTTGGAGCTGCCGGACGCATCTGGTCCACGGCCCTGCGTCCGGATCCACCATAAAAAGGCCGTTTTCCACACTCGTCCGGTTGGGGGGTCGGTCGACAAATACAGCTGAGATTGAAACTAGGGATCTCTTGTCATCATCATCATGTCGTTCTGATAGCACGGATATCACTGACTCTCTCTCGCCACTCCTCCCTATCGTTCATCGCTTCCAGTAGGTCCGCAGGGATACACCCCTTATCCTCACCGAACTGCTGTGTGTATAATCCCATAATGAAAACTATAAAAGTTAGACGAACCAGACATGCAGGACATTGATGGAGAAGCAGGGATGAGCTCTTAAGGGATGTTCCTCTATGGATCTCCTCATATGGCCGAGCAAAAGTAGGCAGACCAGGTCGAACCTACGTACAGCAGCTCTGTAAGGATACGTGGTGCAACCTTGAGGACCTGTCGGATGCGGTTAACGATAGGGAGAGGTAGCGAGAGAGGTAGCGAGAGAGGTTCAGGGATATCCGCGCTGATGTCACGACTAGTTGATGAGGAAAATTTAAGCTGCAAGAATTCACGAGGCATACCCGTGTGTGTTGGATGGTACGTCGTATTTTTCTAACGTAGACTGCAAAAGTATTAAGCACCTTACGTTTAATATAAATGGCGTACATTTAAGGTTCAGTTTGAATTAACAATGTATTAACGCTTTTACAACAACGTTTCGGCCGATATGTCGTCCCGGCTTCTTCAGGTGTTTGTCGAACTCGGGAACCTTCACGGAAGTTCCCGAGTTCGACAAACACATGAAGAAGCCCAGAGGACATATCGGCCGAAACGTTGTGGAAATAACAATAAAGAGGAAGACAATAGTCCGAAAAACCTTAATGATAAAAATCAACAATCTTCGTCTCAGAAATTTAGACAGCTTTTACAACAGTATCAATCTCCTATGGCACATTTGGGTGGGACTGTATAATATATCACCTGGATCTTTACTGTGGGTATAGACCCTCCCAACGAGATTATAGGATATGACAGTGAATTGTGTGATAATGAGAGTCCTGTTCTGAGTAATATGGAGTTTCCTTCATTGACAGTAATCCCCTATACACTCTGACCCGGAGTGGTAACAAGTGTTATGTTCACGTCTATAGGTCAAATGCAACTATTTATCATTTACAATACTTGAAATAATATATCTGTCCGCAAAAAAATGCTTGATGTTAAATTTAATTATTGATATTTGATAGCAATAACTGAAACAATTCAATTGAGTACAAACATTAAAGAGCGATACTTGAACTAATTTTAATGTTTTAAAATAATGTTACCAACAAACTATTCGATTGCAAATCAAATATATATACATATATGTATATATATATATATATATATATATATAGAGAGAGAGAGAGAGAGAGATTAAAAGGATTTGGCACAAAATAGAAAACCAGTGTTGGTATGCCATACAACAACCATCCACCCTCTTTGTTAATGTATGTTCGATTAAGACAACTCTCTTTATAATCCAGAATATAATATTTTCACCTTGTAATCACAGACATAAGTGTTGCCTTTTCGAATGTTCAGCATGTATCGATATCGTCTGACGTCACTTTCTAAGAAAGCATTCGATAAAATATGTGTTTTTTTTTTTTTGTTTGTTTTTCTCTTTTGTATGTTATCTTTTCAAGTAGTTTTAGCGAGAAACAACCGCGTGAATCTGTAATGCACGCAATAAAAAAAAAAAAACAAGGAAAAAACTTACTTATTATTGTCTAGCAACCCCATTCAGACTGCAAGTTTGATATGATTCAGCAGGCATATGGTTTCCGAGTTTATAGTTGGTCCCAGTCAGAACCTATGATTTGTAGTCAATACGCAGTCAGACGTCTCCTACACCATGAGGTAACGGTGCAGTATATCCATTTGAAAAGTATTATATCACAGCGAAGTATATCCATTTCAAAAGTAGTATATCATATCTACAAAAACTAGACTTCAATTCACATAATGTCTGAGATCTTTATCTCAATAAAAAATATCTATTGTTGTATTCCAAGCAATAATTTTCTATTTATTTGATCGGAAGACTATATAAAAACAGTCCTTTATATATATATATATATATATATATATATATATATATATATATATATATATATATATATATATGAAAAACAATAGATATACATTATCAAGGTGAAAATTATGTGGGAGAGAAGGAGAGAAAGAGAAAGAGATGGGAAAGAAAGATATACACAGATAAGCAAAAAACAATACGTGTACGGTGAGATGGATAGAAATATTTAGGGAAGCAAAGTTTTATATATATATATATATATATATACAGAGAGAGAGACAGAGATAGAGAGAGAGAGAGAGAGAGAGGAAGAGAAAGAAAAAGAGAGTGAAATAAAAAGATAGATCTTGAGAGAGAAAGAGTAAATAGTGAGAGAGAAAGTGAGCTAGTAAGTTTGTGTAAGAGAAGAAAGAGTAAGTGTATAAACAGACACTGAGGAGAATGACACAACCGTTAAGAATTTTGCCCTTTTTATTTGGTTAAGCTGCTAATTACAACATTACTGTTTGTCCAACTGCTAAACCAACAAATCATTGTCCAATATTGCGACATGCAAGTAACTGGAAATCACCCTTATATAACAAGGAAAATATAATAAATGTTATCGTATAGTTTACGAGGACATTTGTGTTGAAAAGAAACATAGATATGTTCGATTAAGTTCGTAATAGCTTACTCTGCCAACCCACGCACGAGGAAATATGGAAATATGCACAATTATTAAGCTTGATATCAAATACTTTACATGTATTTTAATTCATATTTAGTGAATTTGGGTCCGCTGTGTCATATTTTAATTGTGTAATATTAATTTTGCTGGCTGTTTTAAGCCTGCCTCGTTTGATGGATGGTTTGGTTTGGTTTGGTTTGGTTTAGTTTTATGGCATATCAACCTTTGTAGGTTATTTAACGCCAAATCCATTTTTATGTAAATTATCAGTTCTATTTTAAACAATTCAGATTAGCATGAGTAAACAGTTTAATTGTCAAAAACATTTCTATTTCAAACAATTCAGTTATATATAACAATTCAGTTTAGTGTAAATACAGTTTCAATGTCAAAAATAGTTCAATTTAAAACAATTCAGTTTAGCAAAAGCATGCACTTTTAAATGTAAGTACAGATTGATTGTAAAAGAATTATTTTTCATTTCGAGCTATTCAGTTTAGTCAAGCAATTCTACTTTAGCTAATTCAGTTTTGTAAAAGTACAGATTTTGTTTACACACAGTTAAATGTCAGCACAGTTCTATTTTAAACAATTTAGTTTAGTGTAAATACAGTTTCAATGTCAAAAAACAGTTGAAGTTATATGTAACAATTCAGTTAAGGGTAAATACAGTTTTAATGTCGAAAAAATAGTTCTATTTCAAACAATTAAGTTTACTCAAACAATTCAGTTTTGCATAAGTATACCGTTAGTTCTATTTAACCCATAGATAGGGCCCTATCAGGTGCTACCACTTCGAGCCAGAGTGGACCTGGGAGCAATGGCAATGAAGGAGTACTCTGCATTCCCCAAAGGTCCAGCACTGATGGAACCTCACCATCAGATTGTTTAGTGTCATATCCAGTACACTCGTTGGGGGAGGTCTTACCCCTCTGCAGAGGTGCAGTCGGCGTATTCTACAGCCCCAGCCGACAGGGCGATCGTTTGATGGAGGCGTTCGTCTAAAATGTCTGTCCCTTAATGTTCATCTATTGTTTAACATAATTCTTCTGCAGTTCACAGACATTCCATCAAAGAAAGACTGATCAGAGTTTTCACGTTTAAAAGATACCAGAACCTTTGACGCGTTGATGACATTAGCAGATATCCAAGTGATATCATTATGTAGAATTGATATTTAAGAAAATTACACAGCAAAATTTGTATGAATGAGAAGGAAAACAACTCTATGGCCGGTTAAACGACTAATAAACAATATCTCATACGACAAAACCTGGACAGGGCTAAGAAAAAGAAAACCTTAAGAGAGAAGCAGAATCACACCTAATATCAGCACAATAAAACGCCGTAAGACCCAATCATATCAAATCGAGAATAGATAAGACGAAGCAAATTAGCAAATATAGACTATGAGGGGACAGAGATGAAACCATCTATCACATAATAAGCGAATGCAGCAAATTAGCACAGAATGAATATAGGACTAGACATGATTGGGTCGGCAAAGTGATCAACTGAGAGATGTACAAGAAATTTAAATTTAACCATACAAAGAGATGATATATGCACAACACAGCACCTGTCCTAGAAAATGACACACATAAACTCCTATGGGTCTTTGACATACACACGGATCACCTAATCTCGGCCAGAAGACCAGACTTAATAATAATCAGCACCCCCCCAAATGAGAATTTGCAAAATAGTCGACTTTGCTGTCCCGGCTGACCACAGAATAAAACTGAAAGAATGTGAAAAGAAGGATAAGTACCTCGACCTTGCTAAGGAATTGAAAAAACTGTGGAACATGCAGGTGACAATTATACCGATTGGAATTGGTGCGTTTGGAACAGTAACTAAAGGATTCCTAAATTGACTAGAGGACTTGGAAGTTGACGGACGAGTGGGGACTATGCAAACGACAGCATTGTTGAGAACGGCCAGAATACTAAGAAGAATCCTGAAGACTTAAGGAGACTTGCTGTCACTCAGACTCCAGTGAAAAACCATCGGCTAACGCTGATGTGAAAATCTCTAATGAGTGAATAATAATAATAATAAAAATCAAATCCTGAACGAGACTGATTGCATATCACATAGCATTAATACCCTTGGGAAAGGTATGAATCCAATTATTCTCCCTCAAGCTATGGGTAAATAGTAGGACAGACTGGGTTCTTCAGCCTTGTAGAGGCAATTAATCTAAGAGAAGGAAAACTCTGAATTTAAACTTGTTAAACTCCTCTTAAAAATTGACCTTGTGTCATATCCTGCCCGAGTGGAGGGGTGGGTAAATATGATGATAATAATAATAATGATGATAAATAATAAAAAGGATGACAAAGAAACAAAACAATTTTGGAGAAAAATATGACAATCAAGAGAAAATAACCGAATAACCAAATGGATAAGCAACATGGGAAAAGTTTTTGAACACCTTGAAGAAGGATTTAAGGCGAAAAACACGTCGATCCACACAGAGTAACCCCCAGAAAGGTAACCAAAATGGAAAACGTCAGGAAATGAATATATACATGAATACTGGTTTTTAAAAAATCACATCAATCCATGACAGACTGGCTAGTGAAATTAATAGTTTCCTAAAAGAAACAGATATACCCGAATATAATATGAAAGGAAAGACCACACTGATCCAAAAGCCCCACAAAATTTAACCGACCCCCACAACAACAGACGTAAAACGTGCCTACAGATGATGTGGAAATTACAAATGGCAGAAATTAGGGAGGAGAGTTATGATTCACTAATAAGCCATTGGATATTGAACCTAGACCAGAGGAAAAGAGAGCTACTGTGCATTCATCAACTCATTCTGATGGAGAGCAAAACGAGACGAAAAAATAGATATTATGTGAATTGACGACAAAAATGCATAAAATATGGTCCCAAAAAGCTGGATAATAGACTGTCTCAAAGTGCACAAGTGAAGTCGTACAGTTTATCAAAAATACCATGAAAAACTGGAGAGTGGAACTGACAGCAGAAAGAAAAAAAAAACTTAACTGAAGTGAAAGTACTGAGAGGGGTCTTTCAGGGAGATAATCTTTCACCATTACAACTTTTAATAGCAATGATGACACTTAGTCATATATTAGGAAATGCACCGGCGGATATAAACACCATAAATCGCCATCCCAGTTGGGTAGGGCTGAAAACACACCGACTCCATCTCTACTGAGGAGTAAATCTCCCTGAACAAGTGTCCTGTATATGACTAAACAATCTGATGGTGAGGCTCCACTAATGCTAGATCTTTGGAAAATGCGTGGTACCCCTTTATCCTATTTACCAACCCCTCCGCTCGGGCAGGATATGACACAAGGTCAATTTTTTAAGCGGAGTTTAACAGGTTTGAATTCAGAGTTTTCCTTCTCCTAGACTAGTTGCCTAACCAAGGCTGAAGAACCTAGTCTGTCCTACTATTTACCCATAGCTGGAGGGAGAATAACTGGATTCATACCTTTCCCAAGGGTATTAGTGCTATGTGGAATGCAATTAGTCTCGTCCAGGATTTGAACTCGTGTCGCCTTGTTCATTTCCTACGACGATAACAATTACACCACGGGCACCTTCGTGGTACCCCTTTATTGCCATCGCTCCCAAGTCCACACTGGCTCGGCGTGGTAGCAATGATAGGGTCCTATCCACGGGTTAAACTGAATTATTCGAAAGAGAATAGTTTATATTTATAAAATTGGATTTGGCATTAAGTAACCTACAATGGTTGTTATGCTATAAAAAATCAAAATTACTAAATTCGGCGTTAGGTGACCCTAAACGTTTGATAGACCGTAAACCAACCAACTAATCAATTAATGCACCAGGACGATATCAAACAGGAAAAGGAATCGGAAGCCCTAATAAAATCAGTGACTATATACTATGAAGATATAGGGATAGAATTTGGCATAGAGAAAAATGCCATGCTAAATAATGAAAACTGGGAATTAACAAACGACAGAAGGTGCAGAACTACCAAATCAAGTCAAAATCAGAACGCTCGGAAAAAAGGAAAATTACAAATATTTGGGCATATTGAAAGCGGACAAAATCTAAGATGCGGAGATGAAAGAAAAAATAAAAAAAATATTACATCAGGAGAACGAGAAAACTACAGGAAACCAAACTACATAGCAGGAATCTCACCAAAGGAATAAATATATGGGCTGCTAGCCTAGTTAGATATTCAGGACCACTCCTAAATTGGACGAGAAAATTTTAATAAATGGACCCAAGAATAAGAAAACTAATGATGATGAATAAGGCCTTACATCCTAGAGATGACGTAGACAAACTAGATGTGTCAATAAAAGAAGGAGAAAGAAAACTCGAGTGTATTGAGGATAGCATTTACTCATCAATACAATGACCAGAAGACTACATAAAAAGCACGACGGAAGAATGAGTAGAGCCACCAGAATCAGTACAGACAACACAAGATCAACAGAACAAAAAAAAAAAAAAGTAAATAAAAATGGGAAGAAAAACAACTGTATGGACGTTTCAAATGATAAACAAGGGAAATAACCCACACGAAAACTTAGACATGGCTAAGAAAAGGAAACATTAAAAGAGAAACTGAATCTCTTAAGGTAGCTGCAGAAAACACAGCCATAAAGACTAACAATGTAAAAATAAGACACAAAAAAAAAACAGATGTAGTCGACGTAGTGCCAAAGATGAAACGACCACTCACATAATCAGAGAATGCAGTAAATTATCGCAACAATAAAATAAGATTAGACACGACTGAATGAGGCAGGCTATTCAATGGGAATTGAGAGAGAAGTTTACATTTGACCATACGAACAAATGGTATATGCACAACCCAGAATCCGTCAAAGAAAATGCGATGCACAAAATTCTTTGGAATTTTGAGATTCAAACGTATTATCTAATCTCGCCCAGACGACCAGACCTAGTAATAGTCAACAATAACAAAAAAAAAAAAATGAGAATAGTGGACTTTGCCTTTCCGGTTGACCATAGATTAAAACCGATAGAAATCAAAAAGAGAAATAAGTAGCTGGACCTTTGCAAGAGCATGAAGAAATGATGCAAAATGAAGTTGACGGTGGTACCATTGTTCAATACAGTCACCAAAGGATTGTCACATAGTCAGATAGGAATACGTTAAATACACATATTCATACCGATATGCAAAATGTTCATAATGTCCATAACGCACATAGAGATAACATAGGAATCCCGAAACACAAAAACACTTACGACTTCTTAGTTCAGGTACGAAACTTTTTATTACCTTTGAGTTAAAAGGTTTTTCAATAAAAGGAAGAGAGATACCGTCTTTTTATGCTGACTTCTTAATCTGCCCCCCGCCACGCGCGACACCTGCCGCATTCTTTGGCGAGCAAGCGAAAGTCAACCTTCTTCTTCCGACGGCAAAACTCAACTAACTGACTTTTCTCAAATATCAGCCGACGGTTCCGGTGGTGCCGTCACTAACATCCCTGGTCAAATCTTCTATCTAGGAATTTTATTGTGACATCTCTGAATGACACGTCAGCTCCGCACGAACGTGAACACCTGCGCTCATGTTTGCACCTAAATAACCCATGCTCTGATCCAAAAGGTTCTCAGCCTAACTAAACCCAAAGGCAAGATATATAAAACAAAGTCCCTCGGCCATTATATTAAAGGATTGGTATGACTCAAAAATAAGAAGACGAGAGGAGACCATCCAAACTAGAGTGTTTTTTTTTTTAGATCTTCCAGAATACTAGGAAGAATCCTGAAGACTTGAGGAGACTTACTGTTACGCAGCCTCCAATGGAAAATCATCCGCTAACACTGACGTCAAGAACACTCAAAAGAGTGAAATAGTAGTAATAGTAAGAATTTTATTTAGAGATGGTATAGACAGCAGTATGGATAAAATTGTTTCAGATTCTGGGACGTATCGGAAAAATAAACGCTTCTTCTCGATCAACTCCAAGGAATATTTACTCACATGATATATATATATATATATATATATATATATATATATATATATATATATATATATAATCATTCTATTATATATAAACAATGGTACAAGGAAACCATGCGCCGATCAAACTATTACGGACTCAGACAATGCAGATGACATAGAACTTCATGGAAATACACCTGCCAAAGTTGAATCGCTGCTGCATAGTCTGGAGCAGGCAGCAAGAGGCATTGGCCTCCATTGGTAGATAAAACGGAATACATTTGTTTTAATCAAGAAGGAGACGTATCCGCTCTAACTGGTGTTTCTCTGAAATTAGTTAAGTCATCTCATCTCAGTGGCAGTGTCTCATCTACTGAAAGTAACATCAATATGCACCTAGCAAAACATGGAATGATGTCAATTGCTTATCGATCATATGGAAGTCTGACCGATGCGATAAAATGAAACACAATTTTTCCCAAGAAGCAGTTGTGTCAGTTCTACTATACGGATGTACCACATCTACGCAGACAAAGCGCACAGAGAAAAATCTCGACAGGAACTGCACAAGAAGGCTACCAGCTATATTGAACAAATCCTTGCGTAACATATTGGCCCTCGATCGAGCTGTTAATTAAGAGATGCACCTGTGTAAATAACAGGTGCATCCGGTCGAAGACATCAGGGTATCACCTTGACTCGTGGACGGGTTGAATTCGGTGCAATTGCGACACCCACAAGAAGCAGGTGGACGTAAAAACAATGATATAACCCGGTGCCACATATGGTTTGAATTAGTTGGAGACAGTTGCAGTTTCAATTCGAGTTGCAGTTTGAGGCAGTGAGAACCAGCTCAAGACAGAGGGCTTGGGCCCCAGTCACCCCCGGTTGAGCAGCCCAGCAGAATGAGGAAGAAGTGCAGCAATAATACAGAGAAACTTGGGGTCAATATGTTGCAGTCTGTTCCCGTCTCTAACTCACCTCTCACACATAACCCTTTCGTAACCCTTTCGCAACCCTTTCGAGAATAAATTGTGAGAGGTATATTTTTCTAAAGAAGTGTGTTCGTTCGTCATTATTGTTGATTATGCTTCCGCATATATATAAATACGTATAGTTGTTTCACGGCTATACAACACTTGAAGCAACATCTCACAAAACAGTAGTTGTACGACCACATACCTCTTATCTCTAAAAGTTTCCAAATAAGACGAACAAGGCATGTGGGACAAAGCTGGAGAAGCAAAGACTAACTCATAAATGACATTCTCATAAGGATTCCTTTAAATAGATATGCCAGTGTTGGCCTGCCAATATGATCTAACCTACTGCAGATCTGTACGGACAAAGTATGCAGTCTTAAAAACTAGACGGGAGCGATGGATGACAGTGATGAATAGCAAGATAGTCAGGGAAATCCGTGCAAACAGCACAACTTTAAGGATGATGTTGATGAGGATGATGATGATGATATATTCCATTTTTCTACATGAGTAAGATTCGGTACAAAGTCAATTTTTAAGCAGAGTTTAACGGGTTGAAATTTAGAGTATTTTTTTCTCTTAGACAGACTGTTGTATCAAAGTTCAGAAGACTCTTCTGTTTTATTATATATATATATATATATATATATATATATATATATATATATATATATGTGTGTGTGTGTGTGTGTGTTTTGTGTGTGTGTTTGTGGGTGTATCTGCCTCAGTGTGTGTGTGTGTGTGTGTGTGGGTGTGTGTGTGTGTGTGTGTGTGTGTGTGTGTGTTTTTCCAGACCCACGTTCAAGGTAAAAAGTTAACTAAATTTTCACAGATGTAAGATGAATATATTTATCGACAAAAGTCAGGAAACAATATCTTTCGTTGTTAGATGTATTTTTTCATTTGAAGATTACATCTATTCTCTGTCCGTTTTCTGTCGTTAATAATTCGCCACATTTCAGAAGCAGACAAAGGTTTATTTCTGAATAATTATGGTCTTACACACACACGAATACACAAATACACATGCACACACGCGCACAAGTACAGTGACTCACATACACATACACATACACTCGTGTATTTATCAGTTCACTAAATTAATCTCCATGCAAAGTAATTAGTTTAAGCGTGAAGATGTGAAATTATCAGAGTATGGATATAGACAGCATTGGGGAATTGCTATTAAAAATCTACTTTCGTGAAGACAATTCTATGTGAATATGATTCGCCTTTGTCTGTCACAAAGAATTGATAGCGTTCATCTTTATGAATTCTCGAATTAACAAAATAAATTCTAATGGGCATTTGAATAAATTGTCAGAAAAATTTTCGCTACAAAATGTAAATGAATAAATAAATGATAACTAAAAAAAATACAGACACCAATTAAGCTAATTCTTTTGAATATCTACTAAAAGTGAATGTTTCCACCGGTTGGTCCTACGGATAATTTTCATGTTGAATTCGAAAAGTATTATTTCATTATTGGCTTTTATATTGGCTTTTTTTAATTAATCTGTGTAAAGGACTATATAGTATTGTACACAAATTTATCCGTAGTGATCGATACAAATTAAAATAATGGTAGATTATAACAGTATTTAACGAGGATACGAAAATGAATGTTTATGTAAAATATTACACCATAAAATATGCAACAAACCCTTTGAAAGATATGAGAAGACGCGATTATCTAGGAGCGTTGTTAATCCGGTTTAAAAAAAACAGATTTTTATTTAAAGTGTTGTATGCACAGAATTGATCATTTTATTTTTTACCATGTCTGATGTATTGCATGGATGTACGATGAAATGCTTACAAAAGTAATTCATAAGCTGTATGCTGCAAAAATATCCTTAATACTGTAACTTTCTGCCTACAAGTCGACCTCTTAAGCCTGAAAAATATATCTAAAGGAGGGGGTTGATTTGCAAGACACGACTAAAATCCAAATCTGTATTATAGAGTAGTCAACTAGTGGTGATAGGGAAGATTAAGCCCTAACATATAAGCTAACCCCTTGTTTTGAAGAGATTTTTTCACGATTAAGTGATTGACTTGCTAATACTCCGAGATTCTCGGTAATTCTAAATGTGTTTGCATATTTTGATCACATAAATGCATTGTTTTTAGAATTATATGCCTTAAAAATTATTGGTCTGATTTAATTAAAATCCGAATCATTGCCCTACAGTGTAGAGTGTTTGCTAAGGGTCCGGGAGAAAAGGGTTCAACCCAGGCCGCGTCATACCAAAGACTTTAAATATATATATATATATATATATATATATATATATATATATATATATATAAGTCCTTCACCACATATATGATGAAGGAAATTTCGGCTGCCGCTCTTCGAACGAATTGAGCATTCTTGTGTACGATAGGGTAGAAAATGTAAATAAACGAACGCTGCTGCTGCTGCATAATACCTTATATTTCCCTAAGCCGACGTGGTACGCTTGCTGGCCGAGCTGTCTGATATTAAATGTAATGTAAAGTTGGGAAGGTTTAGATTCCAGCTTCGAGCGTTCTACGTGTCTAGCCACACTGAAGAATTGTGATACAACGAAACAGTCTGTCTGTGGATGACAATATATATAAATAGATATAATTCTTTTAAATACCCTGTCCGGTGGCAAAAGCTGCTTGGTAGCGCCAAGAGTGGCAGTACCGCCTTGAGCTACCGAAAATGTGTTATCACCTGTACTTGGCGGCTGATAAGGGCAGGGTATCGCGCGTGCTTTTACACGCTGTATAATGAAAAAAAAATATAAAGACAAACCAAAATAGTTTTTAAAAAGATGTTCACGGAAAAAAATATGTGTGAGTTACAAATTGAGAAAATAATGATAACTAATAATGATGATTTTTTCTTATTATTCTATATATATATATATATATATATATATATATATATATAGAGAGAGAGAGAGAGAGAGAGTTTTTTCTAGGGATTAGATATGAAATTGTCTTCATTGTATTACACTGTGGGCAGCAGAAATATTTTACACATAAAAATGTCACCTGTATGAAAGTAAATTTTGGTAAATAGTAATAATTGCTCTATTTAACTGTTGTCTTATTTTCTTTCGGATTCAATTAGTTTCGATCATAGCTTGCGCGCCTTGTTTTAACAGTTTTCAATTTTTAATTGCCAAAATGAGCAATGTTTGTGCTCAGTTCATGTTACATTTGAAAAATGCTGTTCTGGATAGAATTTTCATCACTTAGCAGTATCAAATTTGTATCCGGAACAGCAGCATTTGGATGTTGCACAAAATGTTGTGTAGCAATGACAGATTCATAAAAAAAAAACGTTTCAAAAGCTAATGTACGATTTAAACAAGTGTAAACCAGAAATGGAAGTGATCGTATCTCAAAGAAAATGTTAAGATATTTGGTATATATAGCTACCATTGCGACCTCCTTTGCTTTATTTGCTTCACCCAAGTAATAGTTTAAAATGAGGAAGGTATATCTTCTGCACCATTTATATATTTTCTTATGATTGTGATTGTTTACTAGCAAAATATGTGGTCGGTTGAGATAAGCTTATGTTTCTTCTTTCTTCGTTTCCGATCACAAGTATTTTATTGTTCTATAAAAGGTTTGACAAACATTTTTGTCTTGTTTTAATGATGCATAGAAATAGGCTGAGATTGCTGGATGGTAATTTTTGAGTCATAGATTATTTCGAATTTATAAAATATTTAACCAATTTTACATACAAACCAACATTCCGACTAATTTCAGCTTTTGCCCTTTAAACGTTTTCTTAATATGAGCGACTCATTGGCCCTTGTAGGCCATGGGCACCTGTTAACTGTAAGTCAATTGATTTACAGACAGTACAATAAGATCGACAATTCTATAGACAATGATTTTTTCGTTCCTTGTTGATTTTTACAATACATTGAGTGATCATTGCACTCTACTAAGCTGAGCTTATCTGCAGCACAATCATCATCATCATCATCATCATGTCGTGCGGCCAGCACGGATATCCCTGATCCTCTCTCTCCACGTCTCCCTATCATTCATCGCCTCTGGCAGGTCTTCAGGGTTACATCCCGTATCATCACATAGCTGCTGTATGTATGTTCGAGCTGGTCGTCCTTGATTTGATTGGCCTTATGCAGGGGTCCACAGGAGTACATCACTTACGAGAGCGTCCTTGCTTCTCCAGCAGTGTCCTGCATGTCTGGTTCGTCTAGCTTGGATAGTTTTCGTGATAGGTGGTAGATGACCGTATAGTTGGTGCCTAGTGGGCTGTTGCTGCCAGGATTGTTCAATATTTCTCTCAACATTCTTGTATAATTGCCGTCTAGCTTCTTCTCCAGCCGTTTACAATGCTAAAAGTATTAAACACCGAATGAGAAACGAACTCACAAACAATGTTCCGTTAATCTTGTTGGTTAATGATTATCGTGCAGGAAGAGTATATAGTGTTTTTTTTTTTTATAAGCTTAGCTTATTAGTGGCTCAAGAAGTACAGTGTTCCCAATGAAAATCAACTTACAGTGATCTGCTTATCTCGCATACTAACTCTTACATCACCTGTGGTGTTCTTAGTAATTTACTAATCTTATCTTTGTTGAGGCACAAAGCAAGGAGTGGGAGACACCCAGTGAGAACCAAATTCATTTATGATGATGTTTTAATCATTTTACTCTTCCATTCTAATCATTTTACTCTTACATCACCTGTGGTGTTCTTAGTTATTTACAAATCTTATCTTTGTTGTGGCACAAAGCAAGGAGTGGGAGACACCCAGTGAGAACCAAATTCACTTATGATGATGTTTTAATCAAGCTTACAAAATAATACACCGTGTGTTGTACCCAACATTTTATTAACAACGGCAATGTAGAAATGGAGATTATTCGACCTACTATGATACAAGAACTACTATGTACAGGCCAAAATACAGACAACTTGGGTTCGAAGGTTTAAGTTATTCTTCAAACTGATTAGATACTATTTAAAATTTTGCAAGATGCATAGTCTTGCTGATCAATTATCATTGAGAACTGAGTTCAATCATCACTAGTTAACCCAACTTGCGTCTTTTTGCCAAAACAAAATTGGACTTAGAATGTTTAAGGAGATATACCTTATGTAATGCCTTGTTAGAGAGTGTTAATTTAATCGGAGGTGCCCGTGGTGTAATGGTTATCGTCGTAGGAAATGGACACGGCGACACGAATTCAAATCCTGGACGAGACTGATTGCATTTCACATCGCACTAATACCCTTGGGAATGGTATGAATACAATTATTCTCCCTCTAGCTATGGGTAAATAGTAGGGTAGACTGATTCTTCAGCCTAGGAGTCTAGGAGAAGGAAAACTCTGAATCCAAAACCTTTTAAACTCCGATTAAAGATTGACCTTGTGTCATATCCTTCCCGAGCGAAGGGGTTGGTAAATATAGTTAATTTAACCGGGCCTTGTGATAAATTACTATTAAGAACATATTCCGTCAAATTTTAAGGAATCATCCTTCGAGTAATGTTTATCTACGTCCGAACTGGAAACGGTGACTCGAGTTCAAATCCTGGATGAAGTTGTATGCTATATCACTATCCTTGGGATGAACTTTATTATTCTCCCTTCATCTATGAATAAATTGTAAGGTAGACTAGACTATTTAACCAGTCTAGGAGAAGGAGGAGTCACAATTTAAACCTGTCAAAGTCCGCTTGAATATTGGCTTTTTGTCACATCCAGCTCACTGATCTTAATCAGTGTAAGTGCGTGGTATAATTGTTTTCATTTTAGGAAATGAAATCGATGAGCTAGGTTCAAATATTAATCAAGACTTGGCATTTATGCCCTTGAGAAAGTATTCATTCTTCTCTTAAAATAAGAAGTAACTATTTGGGAAGAATTGACTTTTTAGCTTTAGTAAGGCATCTTTTGCTGGAGAAGGAAAATATCTTAACTTAGACCAGGGTGGGCAGTTATTGAACCCTAGAAAATGTTCTTGAAACGAAACAGCAGTACGCTCACTGGGGAGCTGGGAATCGTCGCTATCTTTCACAGTAGTGTTTGACATTTATTCATATTTATACCAGATTTTAAAGAAATCGAAAGAAAATTCATATCATCTGTTGCCTAAAAAAGTGGTAATTTGTCTTTTCGACACTCAAACCAGTTAATTTGAGAAAGTAACTCGGTTCACGTGCTTTTCAGCATCAATCGGTATATGATGACTCTGATGAAGAATGTTTTTTCAAGAATCCGTTCCACTTTCAAAGAAAAATCCGTCTCTGAGCATCGATATTAAAGAAGTATAAAACTTATCAATTTAATAATATCCATTGTATATACAATCATCTAGTAGTTACATAAAAACAAATACTTTCTAAACAAAAAAGTATATTTTAATTATTCTGTTTTAACTTCTCACGCTGTAGCTGATCCCTCTCCCGGAGCACTATTAGTTTGAATTCAGAAATTTTCTTTTTCTTGAGCGTTTGCTATACAAAGTTTAAAGAGAACAGTCTGTCCTACTATATACCAATAACTAAAAGAAGATTTGTTTGAGCCATACGTTTCTCAAAAGTATGAGCCTTAAGTGATATGAAAACTGCCACGTTCAGGTTTTGAACTGGGATAACTGAGTCCACATCCTACGCACTAAACCATTAAAAAAGTACCGCCAATTCTGAAACATATAAAGTTAAATACTTTCATTCTCTTTTCAATTCTCCTTCTTTCGACACCTTTGTATGTTGAAAGAGAAGCTGGGGTCCTCTTTCTGTAACCTTCCCTTCTTTCTCCCACACAATCTCTTTCTTACTCCCTCACATTCTCTCCACAGTGGAATATTTTAGATGTTTTTCTTTCTTTCGTTTGACACTCATAGATTTTTCTTAAAGGGTTGACTTTAAGAAAAGCTACTGAAAACATACGTGGTGCATTCAATAAATTTCCAGATATTTTTGTACAGGCATTTAAAATTGCCATAGACTCTTTAAAATTCAGTAAGTTATTGCTATATATCTAATGAGATGATTGACCAATTTTTATGATTTCAGATTCAAATGAACAGCTACAGCAGAAATTAGAATACACCCTACTAAAGCCTAATGGTCACACTTCGTGAATTTCAAAAATGCGATCTGTACTTGAGGGCACGTTAGAAGAATGATATATAATAAAATTATGTTTTAAACTTGGAAAAAAGGTCACAGAAACGTATGGAATGCTTCAGACTGCTTTTGGAGCATCTTGCATGAATCGAGCATCAGTTTTTGAGTGGCATAAGAGATTCAAAGAAAGCAAGCAGTCTGTGAGGGATGATTAGAGGTGTGAGAGGAGTAAGGAAGACAATACACATGGGTTGATTGGCCAAAAGGGTCAGGGTTAGGGTTATTATGTTGAGGTTTTTAGGGAGTTTAGGAAGAGATTCGGTTAGAGGAGGCCAGCACTCTTCAAATCGGGCCAGTAGCATTTCCACTAGGATAATGCACCAGTCCACAACTCCATACTTGTCACAGACTATTTGACCAAGATGGGCATCAAGACAGTTCCTCAGCCACCCTCTTATCCAGACCTTGCTCCCTGTGACTTTTGGTTATTTCCTAAGCTCAAAGGCTGTCGTTATGAGACAATTGGGAAGATGAAAGAGTCTGTGACGAAGGTCATTAGCACGCTTTCGCAGGAGGACTTCCATGAGGCCTTCCAGAAGTTGTTGGAATGGTACAAGTGTATTGCAGCCGGAGGAGATTACTTCGAAGGGGACTAGAGTTTCTTGAGTGTACTGTCAATAAAAGTGTATATACGAAAAAAGTGTGGAAATTTATTTAATGATCCTCGTATGTAATATTTATAGCTGAAAGAGTGATCTACACGAAAGATAGGTTACAATCATGAATATGTAGATTTCTTTATAATAATCTTCATGCAATATTCTGTTTATTGTTAAACTTTTTTAATATTTATCTTTTCTACCCGTTCAATGTGCCTGCCTTTTTTTTAAATCTCTATCTGTCCCAATTTTCCCTATTTATATTTTTCTTGCACTTTTCTTCGTGTATTACTCTTTCTATGATCCATACCTCTCTTTGTCCAGTCGGTTGGGGCTGTAAAATACACCGATTGCTTCTTAGCAGAGGGGTAAGACCCAACACCCACCCACCCACTGAGTGTCCAGGATATGACACTAAACAATCTGATGGTACTATTTACCAACCCCTCCGCTCGGGCAGAGTATGACACAAGGTCAATTTTTAAGCGGAGTTTAACAGGTTTTGAATTCAGAGTTTTCCTTCTCCTAGACTAGTTGCCTCACCAAGGCTGAAGAACCTAGTCCGTCCTACTATTTACCCATAGCTGGAGGGAGAATAAGGGGGGTTCATACCTTTCCCAAGGGTATTTGCCCGAAAGTGAACGTAATAGCGCGACTGGAGTACGAACTCGCGTACTACGATTCCGCAGCTCATCGCTTTAACCATTACACCACGAGGACACCCCTATGGTGAGGTTCCAGTAATGCTGGGGCTTTGGGGAATGCCATTGCACCCAAATCTACTCAGGCCCGGAATGGTATCACCTAATAGAGCCCTATTTATAGATTGAATATAACTAACAGCATACTTATGCTAAACTAAATTGTTTGACTAAACTAAATAGTTTGAAACAGAAATGTTCTTAACAATTAAACTGTTCTTACATTTAAACTGCGTGCTAATTCTAAACTGAATTATCTGAAATGGAACTGTTTTTTGACATTGAAGCTTAACTTATACTGAACGGATTTGTTTAATGTAGAACGGTTTTCGTCATTTAACTGTATGTAAATAAAATCTATACTTATAGTAAACTGAATTAGCTGAACTATAACTTTTTGACTAAACTGAATAGCTTGAGATCGAAATATTTTTGACAATTAAACTGAGTTCTCATGCTAAACTGAATTGTTTGAAATAGAAGTGATTATTTACATAAAATGGATCTGGCGTTAAATGACCTACAAAGGTTGATATGTTATAAACACCAACCAACGAACCAACCAAACAACCAGCTATATCTCTTTATATTCTCACCATTTATCTCTCTGTTTCTCTCCCTCTCACTATATATATATATATGTGTGTGTGTTTGTGTGTGTGTGTGTTTGTGTGTCTATGTCTTGTCCCTGTCTATATTTCCATTATTCCCTGTTATTTTCTCTATGTATTTCTTTTTTCTGTTCCACATTTCCCAACTCCTTTAGTCTCTCTCTCTCTCTCTCTCTCTCTCTCTCTCTCTCTCGTATTTTACCGCTTTTCTTCTCACACTTTTATCCCTTTCCCTAGCAAAGGCAACAAAACCCAGTCTATCCTACCATCCTTTTCAAGTCAAATATTTATCTATCTCATCGAGGGAGGGGAAAAGAAAAATTTTACCCGTGAGGCGGAATAAATGATAGACAACCTAAGGGGCAAGAGGTGCCGAGTGTATCGCAGCGAGACGCAAATCCAATTCATATGTGATCAGAAATTAAAGATCATGCAAGTAAAATGTCTATGGTCATCCTTCAGAGAGTGGAAACACTTTGGCTTGAGATGGATGGCGCCAAAATTCTCCGACAGAGATTAATGATTAATGTGTTATGTGATCAGATCAATGTTATTTCAGGCTGACCTATGCCTCTTACACGTCAAAACATTGTTGGAGGTTATTGAGACACTTGGATATTTTCTTTATTATTTTCCCGTTCTTTTAGTTTATAAGATGCAATATTTATTTCGTTATATAAACTTATCAAAATATAATATATAACCTTCCTTTTTCTGGCTAAAAACATATCGTCACAATCCAGATTTTATTTTACTTGGCTATTGAGGAAATAGTTTTATGGATCTGAGAAGAATAAATATAGTTCATGAGAATTAGTTGGTTGTTGGTTTTTTTCTTTACTGGCATTTACAATGTGGGTTATTTAATGCCAGATTCATCATATTAGAAGAATAGAGATACTATTTGATGCATAGCTGAGGGATAAAATGGGTTTATACCATTACCAATTGTATTAGTCTGAAAGTGAACCTCATTGAATAATTGGAATTCAAACTTGCTGACGAAAATACTGAAGTCAAGAACGTCAGCAACGGCGCCATGAAGACTCTATCGTGAAAATTGGTGTTCATTTAATAGGAGTAATAAGGAAGTTATTGACCATTTCTGACGTAATGAAGGCTATAAAATAGTAAACTTTATAAAACGGTTATTTGTGTATCACGGGTAATTATGAAGTAAAAACAGGAACCAACGCCTATAACCAACAGGACACATAGCATAACGGTTATAGGCGTTGATTCCCTAAGCTTCAAAGGAGACAATCACTGGAGGTCGTAAGTTCAATCCTGACTGCAGGCGAGTAACAATACAGGAATACTTAACAATTGTACCTGGTTATGGCTAATGGAATCAGAACAGGCGACCCTCGTGGATTCAATAAAGGACGTAGTTTGAAGTTCCGTGAAGGTTCCCGACTACGACAAACACCTGAAGAAGGTCGGAAGAGATATCGACCGAAACGTTGTGGAACAATAAAGATGAAGATAATAGTTTGAAAGCCCTTAATAAAAACAAACAAAAACAGTTGGGTAAAATATTACAAATATAAATGGATAGAAATCAGACAATTAACATTTTCATCGGATATGTAAAAACAATTCAACAAAGTAGGAAAACTTATATATACGTCCCAAATGAACTGAAAAGTAAAATACCAGCAATTGATGAATCTACCTCGAATAAAATGTAGTGAATAGACATTCAAGCAAACTCAGTCGGATTATGTTGACTTGTTTATCAACGGAAGACATGGATTTATATTTTGCTTTTAATTATTGATATGTTTTTTTTTTAAATATTGAAACACTCTGGTAAGATATATCAAATTCTACATATTTGTCGTGCTTATATATATATATATATATACATATATATATATATATATATACATACACATATAATGATACAGCCATGTACACACACAGATATAAGCATACATACACGTATATATATATATATATATATATGTGTGTGTGTGTGTGTGTGTGTGTGTGTGTGCGCGCCCGCGTATGCGTGTGTGTGTGCGTGTATCTGTGTGTATTTAGTCACATATAAATATCCATACATATATACACATATATTTTATACATATAAATAGACAACCAGATAGATAGATAGATAGATATACGCACACACACACACACAAACACTCACTCACACACACACACACACACACACATATATATATATATATATATATACATGAATATATTTATATATATAGGTATATATGTATATATATGTGTGTGTGTGTGTGTGTTTGTGTGTGTGTGTGAGTATAATGAGGCAGTAGTCTTTAAATTAAGCATGTTTGATTAAATAATAAAGACACATCTTGTGTATATACATTTTTATAGAGAAAATGTGTTTTTATTATTTAATCGAACATGCTTATATATATATATATATATATATATATATATATAATATATATATATATATATATATATATATATATATATAAATTCTATCTCTTCAAATAGATAATTTGCCTATGTTAGAATGTTTGACTCTATCATGGGTTATTTAACAAAAAATGACAATTTTTTTAGATATTAAAAAAAGTCCATTGATTTGCGCTTAAACTTTTAGAATGTGCACATTTTCATATGCATTCTATTATATTAATTGGTTATATTGTAAAGCATATAAACCCTTGTAAGTTACTTAATGCCAAATCCAACTGATATATATATATATATATATATATATATATATATATATATATATATATATATATATATATAATTTTAAAAAAATAGTTTGTCAATAACATTTCTAAACCAGCTAGAGCGTTATTTGTCGACAAAAAGTCAGATAGTTTCAAGTACAGTAAATTAAGAAAAAATTATTTCTGACTCCAAAGATAGAACTCAGATTAAGCCTGAGAGTAATTTTCCTTAATGGTACTCCAAATTCCTCAAATATTTACGTCAGGAGCATCACCATTATTATATATGAGTTCAATATCCATGACACAAGGCGGTGTTGTCTTAAGCCTCAGCAGAGAGGTAGACGGTGTATTCTTTTGCCTCTGCCGACTAGTTGCATCTTCAATGGTGTTTTCAGAGAAGGTATATGCATCTAAATGTGTGGGCTATATGTGTGTGTAATTGCATCCCATCTCGTATATATTATATATATGTATAATACGATGAATGTGCTTATAAAAGCAGAATACATATATTAAGTATATATATATATATATATATATATATATATATTATGTATGTATATATATTATATATATATATGTATCATATCGGCATATGACTTACACACATACGTATATATGCATCATATAGAACTGCATTGGTCACGCACACAGAGACATATTTTTCATACCCATATACATACATGTATACGCACATACATTTTTCTACTAAAGATATTACAAATATATATACACACACACACATATATATATATATATATATTTATAATATGTATCATATATATATATATATATATGTATATGTATATCTAAACTGTATATATTATATATATATATATATATATATATATGTGTGTATATATATATATATATATATATATATATATATTATATATAATGTCTTATGTATCATGTATATATATATATGCATATGGTTATATGTGTTATATATATATATATATATATATATATATATATATGCATATGTTTATATGTGTTATATTTATATATATATATATATATATATATATATATATATATATATATCACTGTGGGTTTGAACAATTTGTTTCTGACGCCAATCATTACGTGAAAGTTAATAGAACGGGTTTTTGATAGTGACAAAATGAAATAGAAATTTCGTAAGAAAAATAAATTGAAGATGTTTGTAATTTACGCATCAATTTACAAGTTGATTACAGTCAGAAAAACAAAATCATTAAGATATCATTATCCTCTGTACAATTATACACTTATTTTTTCATTAAAAGTAATCACCAAGAATTAACATGTAAATATATATTATTTATAAAAAGGATGAATTAACTCTGAGAAAATAAGCTTATCAATTAGAAACTGCAATTTCCTTTGCAAACATCTGTCTTTATATATATATATAGAGAGAGAGAGTGAGAGAAAGGAAGCGAGAAAAAGAAAGCGAGAAAGACAGAGAGATAGAGAGAATCGATAAATTGGTGCACACATCCTTGATAAAAGTATGACAGTCAATTTTGACTCGGTTGTAGTTTATTTACGTCATAACACCTGAAGTAAGAAATAATTACACGTATATATATATATATATATATACATACGAGGGGCATACGATAAGTTTCCAGACGATTTTCGTGTGGGCATTTAAAATTGTTGTAGACAATATATACACAGTAGGATGAAATAATAATTCGTACATATGAAAATGCATTTTTTAATCTTTCAAACATACTCCGAAAAAAAAAAATTGATACACATTTACAGTATAGATAGAATAGATAGAACATAATAGAATAGAATAGATTGAACAGAATAGAATAGAATAGGTAAAACTGAATAGAATAGAAAGTAATGAATAGAATAGAAAGAATAGAATAGAATAGAATAAATTGAACAGAATAGAATATATTGAACAGAATATAATAGAATAGATTAGATTGAACAGAATAGAATAGAATAGCTAGAATATAATAGAATAGAATAGAATAGAATAGAATAGAATAGAATAGAATAAAATAGAATAGATTGAACTGGACAGAATAGAATAGAATAGATAGAATAGAACCGAATGAATAGAATAGAATAGAATAGAATAGATAAAACTGAATAGAATAGAATAGAATAGAATGAATTGAAATAATAAACTCGATAGAATAGAATGAATAGGATAGAATAGATAATATAGAATAGAATCGATAGAATATAATAGGATAGAGCGGGATGAAATAAATATTCGTACATATGAAAATTTTTACTTTCCATCTTTCAAACATAGCCTGGACAAAATTTGTATATACATTTACTGTATAAAAATAGATTTTACTAATATGTGTATATAAACTTAAGTTACAAATAATTTTACAGAAAGTAAAGCAAATTGTTCCATTTTAATGAGTGAAAACAAGTGATCTTACAGTACAATCTTCATTTAATACTTTCTAAATACCCTTTATTCACTTCAACAACCTGTCTTCTTCAGTTTATGTCTTGCAATAATTAGTTGGTATTTTGTTCCATTTTTCCTGGTATATTGTGTTTAAATTATTGATGATTGCTGGGGCTCTTTTTGGATTTGAATTTTCAAAAATCGACAGTTTCTTAATTAGATTAAATCTGGAGACTGACTAGGCCATTGCAAAACATTAGCATTATTTTAAGACGACCGCTTTTTCGTAGATTTAGCTGTATGCTCGGGATCATTATCATACTTGAATATGTAATCCAAAGGTAGCTCAAGACTCTCAACAGAAAACATCTTCCTATGGTACTTTAATATACAAACGGATCACCTAATCCCCGACAGGAGACCAGACTTAATAAAAATCAACAAAAAAAAAAAAAGAGAACTTGCAAAATAGTTGACTTTACTGTCCCGGCCGACCACAGAATAAAACTGAAAGAATGTGAAAAGAAGGATAAGTATCTCGACATCGCTAGGGAACTGAAAAAACTGTGGAACATGCAGGTGACAATTATACCAATTGTAATTGGTGCGTTTGGAACAGTAAATAAGGGCTTACTAAAGGGACTAGAGGACTTGGAGGTTGGCAAACAAGTGGAAACCATCCAAACGACAGCATTGTTGAGAACTGCCAGAATACTAAGAAGATTCCTGGAGACTTGAGGAGACTTGCTGTGACTCACACTTCAGTGAAAAACCATCGGCTATCGCTGAGGTGAAAAGCTCTAATGAGTGAATAATAATAATAATCATAATAATATAAATATATATATATATATATATATATATATATATATTGCTTTTGTTGTTATTCATATGTACATTCATATACAAATCTACGTACAGATGCATAAATATCTATTCTTAAATATATAATATATATATATATATATATATATATATATGCACATCCCCGAATATATATATATATATAAAATATCAATAAATACGTATATATATATTGAGAGAGAGATTCTAATATGCACATATATTTAACTTAATATATATATATATATATATATATATGTGTGTGTGTGTGTGTGTGTGTGTGTGTGTGTGTGTGTGTGTGTGTGCTCACATATATACACCCAAAAATGTGACTGTTTTGTTGTATCACAACTCTTCAGTTGTGTCTAGATCCGTAGGACGCTTGAAGCTGAGATCAAAACCCGACTAACTTTACGTTAGACTTAGTATCACACCTACAACCAACAAGCAGACCACATCAGCTCGGGAATTATAAGGGATTAAGAAGTAGCTTCTACTGCGTCCACTGGTTTCATGACATCTTATTTCGACAATCATCATGCAGAGAAAGAAAAGATTGGCGAAATTGAATAAAGCGAAAAAGACAGTTAAATGAATGTGAGCGTCGTGTACAACACTTTTGCGTATGTATGTGTGTGTGTGTGTGTGAGTGTGTGTCTGTGTGTTTGTGTAGATTATATCTGTGTACCCTTGTGGGTGTCGTATAAGTAATTGTTAGTATATGTGTGTGTTGGATGATACATGCGCCGCGCGGCAAATTATCTTCTGGATAAAAGTGTTGCGGTGTGTAGCAAAAATTGCGATAAGCGTGGTTTTGACCGAATAAATTTTGTTTGTTTGTTTGTTTGTTTGTTTGTGTGTGTGTGTGTGTGTGTGGTGATTTCAACTGAAGAAAAAAATTAGCATCATTGCATGACAAAGAAAATAAACTTTTGTTTTGTAAGCACAATAGACGAAGATCTATGGTGGATCAAAACGTTAGAATGAGTGAAGTGGATATATCGAGGTGATGGGACATGTTATATTATAATATACTCTGGAGTGTTATGGAATATTAGTATTTTAGGTTGGAATACGCTTTTTTTGTTAGATTGCAAATTTGTATCAGCTCTGTTGTGTTTTTATTACGTAAACTTTATTTTATGCTATGATTGTATGTACGTATATAATATGATGAATATATTGTGTTAAGACGTTGCAATAATTCTTTGTATTACGTATGACGTTTTAATGTGGTTTGTGTGTGTGTGTGTGTGTGTGTGTGTGTGTGTGTGTGTGTGTGTGTGTGTGTGTGTGTGTGTGTGTGTGTGTGTGTGTGTGCGATTTTTAAACAAAGGACCAAATAATCCTCATCATCATTTGGAAAATTAATTTTTATGACAGACGGAAATGTATGCTGGGTGTGGAACTTAAGGATAATCGTTTAGGAGGGAATATCGCGATGTGGAGACATTTCACATTATAATGTAATTTATAACGAAGTATTTTATAATAGTATTGTTATGTTAGAATAATTAAACGGACCATTCGTCTAATGAGTAGTGTGTTCGCCAATGGTCCAGGAGACCAGGTTATAACTCTAGGTCGAGTCATACCAAAGAATCAAAAAATGGTTCTTGATGCTACCTTGCTTAGCACTCAGCATTATAAGTTAAGGATCAAGGGTAGTGTAACAATCGAAGGAATGGAGTAACGCATTCCCCTACACCACGTTGGAGTAGCTATTGAAAAGGGAACCTTCGGGTCACCCACGACTAACATCGCTAACTTTTTTCTTTGAAAATGTTCTGAGTTTGATTACAATGAATTGAACATAACATTTTTTACTAATTTTTATTTCTCTAATAAATAGCATAAAATCAGTGGTCGAAGATGAGCTTCCATGCTATCAAATATATACAGAAACTTTTATATATATATATATATATATATATATATATATATATATATATATATATATATCAATAGTCATCCACAGATTGATCTGTTTCGTTCTATGAGAACTCATCAATGTGGCTAGACAGTATCTTCCCGTAGCTGGGATCGAAACCCGGTTGACTCATACGCCAAGTCCAAGCTTGGCCAACGAGGAGATATTAGCTGCGAAGTAAATTTTAAACGGTTATGAATCACAATTAATATTGTTTACATACATCCGTTCAAATGGTTGCCGAGACCTTAATTCATCTTTTGAGGAGGCTTGCATAGACGCTAATGGCAACACGATTACTTCTTCGCTAGAGAACTCAATCCCACGTGGGTAGGGGAGTATATATATATATATATATATATATATATATATATATATATATATATATATATATATATCATTATTATATGATAGCTCTATTACAAATATTGAGCTCTCTCTAAATCATACCGCATGAGATCTCCTACAAACCCACTGAGTGAGATAGTGATGACCAAAGACCGTTATAATATTTAAGTAAACAATGGATAAGAATCTGCCAGTATGGAGAAAAAATGTTAAACAGAAGTGATGAATTTATTACGAAGAATAGGCGACGTTAAAATGTTTCAGATTTAATGAACCTTCATTAGTACTTTAAATTGGTAAAACACGTGTTGATAGAACAACGCTGAATGTTTAATGAAATACAGGAAAATATGGATGCATGCAATGAAAGCTCAATCATTCAATCAGTGTCCTTTTTTGGATAGTAATAGGTAGTAATTTTTCATGAATGGAACCACAAAGAGGTACAAGGAATGAAAAAGAAGAAAAGAAAAGGAAGGAATAAAAAGAAAGAGAAAAGAAAAGGAGCAAAAGAGAAAGAGGGAGAGAAAGAAAAAAAAGAGTGGAGAGAAAGGAGAAGAGAAGAAAAGGAATCGAGAGAAAGAAAGTTACAATGTTACTTATATTCTTGACAAAATATTGAGACAAATTTTTGAAACCGGTGCAATTTTAACACACGTCCTGAATTTTTCAATCATTCCTTTTTTTAGGGAAACTTGTCTTGAATATCTACAATATATTTGAACATTAATTAAATAATTTTCCATAGATATTTTATACTTCTTTTTATTAGCCGTTGCCTCCAACCAGGCACGACGTGACACAGGGTCAAAAGCCCGAAGGCCGATTAAAGTGGGGATAAAGTGGTGGGGAAGGTCGGGAACGAGCCAAGACTCGAACCCTGCTGGTCTATGCTGCTCATCGGCTCACTTGGTGTAATGTGAGCCTGATGAGGCAAGCAGTTTTACGAACCCAAATGTGGGTCCGAGCACGTATGCCGGGTTATGGCTTGAACTAGACAGCAAGGTCTAGTGCCATACATAGATTTCAAGAAAGTCAGTGGGGACCTCTTGATATCTTATACTTCTTTCAGCCCATGAACTAAACGTACTGTGACGAGTTTCCACCCGTATTTTTAATTTTTCGAGATATGGACGGAGTCCTATGTGTGGTTTATTAAGACCACGGATGAATGAGGGTTTGAAGGCTAAAAAGGTCAACGTTATATGAATGAATACGTGGGGTATCCTGAACCGGACAAACAATATAACGCGGATTTGGTTTTCTCCTTTTCTTTATATACGTATCATTCATACACTTTTTTCATTTAAAAGAAAGCACAACTGTGACAACAGACAAACAAAGAGCAAAACGAATACAACAAAAATATATACAGCAATGTGGAGGACAAGTCACTCCCAATAGTATCTGACTAGGTCCTTCCAATAAGACAAAGTATTTTTTTTCTTTGTATTTTTTTCTTCTTTCACCGAAGAACAAAAGTCTCTCCTCTTCGTCTTTATGGATATACAAATTTTAACCAAATAGGTTTTCCGCCGAAACTAGCTGCTGATGAACAGCCTCAAAAATTTTTCTTTGGAACAGTCTTGATACGGACCTTTATTTAGGTTACGTATATTATCCTTGATAAAAATTTTGACTAACTTTTTTTTTTATCTGTCCTTTCTTTTGTTAATTTTTTTCTTTTTTTTTTCTTATATTCGTTAATCTCCTATTAACGAGTTGCAAGGCACCAGTTTTTGTTTCCCTTTTCTTTTACGTTGAGCCTCAGGTTCTTACCCAACGGAGCTAAATCCTTCTATATGACATTTTGGGACTAGGATTTTCCCTTTCACCGGACCCCGTGAAAAGGCGACCTTTCTCTTCCTTGGCGAAGCACGAAACTGACTTTTTGGGTTTCGTTTCTTTTTGGCGGTAAAGCGCCCTCCCTGCCTCCACCAATGACATGTCTCCTCCTTATCCGGGTCAAGACCTTTTTCCTTCTCGGCTGCTTCTTCCCCTGTTGCTAGGGCTCGAAGACACGCCAATTGCCTTCCCCCACTTCCGGTCCACATAGTAGTTCTTGCACTATAATCCTACCGTGGCCGGTGGACGTAACAGTACCATAAATTTTATCCTTTTACATATTTTTTAGATTACTTTATTTTTACACATATAATCTTACGTCTTTTCTAAAAATCCTCTGGTCTCTATTTGTCTATGATAGCTACATTATTTATTTAAACTTTCATCCAGCTTCTATTCTTCAGCTACTGTTTTTCTACATTTCCATTTATAGACCTGATTATTTACACTCGCTCGATATTTATTATATTTGACCCAATTTATTCATTAAGTTATATTTGTTTTTCTACTTCCTTATCCTTTTCTTTTTCCTTTATCCGTTTCTTTTTTCATACTTTTCTTTTTCTCTTTTCGTTTTCTTTTCTTTTACCTTCTCCTCTACTCTCTTTTCTCTTCTCTCTCATTTTTTTTTCTTTTCCTTTTCTTCCTTTTTCTTTTATCTCTCTCTTCTTCTTCTTCTTCTTCTTCTTCTTCTTCTTCTTCTTCTTCTTTCTTTTACCCTTCTTTTCTCGTTTCTTTTCTTTTCTTTCTTCTTTTTCGTCTTCTTTTTTCTCATTTTTTCTTATCTTCTCTTTTCTCTTCTTCGCAATAAATTCATCATTTTTCGATTACTATGTTTTCCCATTTTTCTCTACGTACACACACACACAAACACGCACATGCTCAAACACACACACACACACACACACACACACACACACACACACACACACACATATATATATATATATATATATATACTTTAAGAAAAACAACGAAACCGGTCACATAGGATTGTAAATTTATTTCAATCCTGTTACGCATTTTTGAAATTTTAAATATTCATTCATGAATAACGTCTTGTCCTGATGGAATTATCCGCAACTCCGGTTTAACTGGACCAAGAATACATATATATATATATATATATATATATATATATATATATATTTACGGATGCTTTTGTTTCTTCGCGCACGCACGAGTGTGTGTGTGTGTGTTTAAGCGTGTTTGTTTATGAGCTTGTGTGTTTATTGCAACTCAACTGAGTTCCATTAAAAGAAAGTTTTTTTTAAATATTTTTGCAAAATATTGTAACGAAAAGATGTTCTTTTCTATTTTTTGCGCTCAAAAACGATCGGCGCATTCTTGCTAGTGTGTAAATTTCAAGATACATATTATCTCTACTTAAATCTTCTTCGTTTGAAAACTGGTCTGGATTATAAATGTGGCTTTTTTGTCGACGGAAATATAGCCATCGTTTATTACAATCAATTAAAATATATATACGCAGCCAAACTGAATTATGTATCACATTAAAACAGTAACGTATTTTTAAAAAAGTTGTATGACTGATTAAGTTGCAGTTTCGGTTTGGGAAGTATAAAGATTCTTGAATTATTTTGTTATTTATTTGGTGTTTTCTTGGCTTTTCAAAAATGTGATTTCAACGCTCCTAACAATATTATGGGATGAAAGACTCAAAAGCAAACCTTTTGAAGAAATATAAACTAAGAATTAATATGAATGCTAAAATATTTGTTAATTTTCAATTTTATTTATTCTAATAAACATTTTTATAAGTATTATTTAAAGCAAAAGAACTAATTTATTTAACCCACATTCAGAAAATAAATCACAAATATAGCTAGCGCGGTTGGGAAAAATTGGTTCCAATTTCTTATTTAGCTGATTTTGTTTCTTTTGAGGGTCACTTTTTGTGTGGATTGCAGACATGTTTGGTTGGTCTTAGGTTGACATCAATGGTGGAGGTTGAACACCAACTGGTATCAAATTTTCATCAAAACAAAGATTTTCAAAATGTTGGACTCAAGAAGCCTGTTGATGGGTGGAATAGTTTTCATGGAGGTTATGATTATGATCAAATTTTTCTATAGGAGTATTTTTCTTTCATTTATATTACATACTCTAAAACTGGACGTTACATTCCACACAGCCTGATATAAGTCGGAGTGTCATCGGTCAAAAGCTGAAATTACACAAAATCTCACCATCTAATATTCACAAAACAATCGTTAATAGCACAAAATCGCCAGCTAACCATATTTATTGATACAATAGAAAACTATCTTTTCTTGTGGCAATTTTCCAGAAGACTATGGGGCTAATTATTAAAAAAGAGAATTTGATGTGGGGATAGTCATTTTAAAGTTACAACGGAGAAGTAAGATTATTATCATGAATGTAAGTTTAGCAAAAAATTTACAATATACACAACAATATCCGTGGATTCAAAATGTTGAGATTGAATATCCTAAAAACTTTTATCTGTTCCTTTTTATCTGTTACTGAGGCACATGAAAATGTATTTACGAAAAGAAAAGAAAAAGTCTGTCCCGAAAAAGATTCTGTGTTAGAATTAAAAAAAAAAAAAAAGAAACAATTTGTAACGTAATGGCCGGGGGATTTCGGCTCATGCCTTTTGGCTCGGCAAATAGGTTGGTTGGGTGCAAACATTGATGCAGGTGTTAACGCGGGTGCGCGCAGGCGTACGAAGGTGTCACTCAGAAATGTCACAATAGTCTGAGACGAAACGGGTGACGGAGTACGAGTGACGTCACGCACCGGAAGCGCGCAGAGGTTTGTGGAGAACAGAAAGAAAGTTAGGGAGATGAAAACTAGACGCCGAACGAGGAAGTTCGACTTTTGGGGCTCGCTGAGGCGAGACGAATTTGCGCGCCGTGGGTGCCGCACGAGATAGGGGCCAAATGAATAAGACGGCATAGCGAAATTGTGTCTCTCCTCCTTATGTCGAAACCTTTAACTTAAAGTTAATAAAGAGGTTTCGTACCTGAACAAGAAGTCGTTGCGTTTTTTCGAATTTCGAGATTCCTATGTTCTTTATATGTTCTATCGTTATGAACATTATATGTCTATTTCGCACATGGCGTTAATTGTGGCTATGTAACAAATTTAGCGAAAATGTCTTGATTTGGAAGGGAGCAAGGATGCAATTCTATTTATTCTATTGATATGTCAACCTGTCTAAGATTATTTTATTCAAAGAGACCAGGAAATTGCATTTATCTAACATTATTATTTCCATTTTTTGTGTTGTTTCTCAATATTTTTTTTACTCACTGTTCTGTAATACAATTAGTTTTCAAGAAATAAATTATAGATTGGGTTTTTAGCATAATCGGCCAGATTCCTGAGTTGTTATAGTTGTATTTGGAGGTGACCGTGGTGTAATGGTTATTGTCGTAGGAAATGGACACAGCGACACGTGTTCAAATTCTGGACCTGACTGATTGCATTTCACATAGCATTAATACACTTGGGAAAGGTAGGAATCCAATTATTCTCTCCCTCCAGCTATGGGTAAATAGTAGGACAGATCAGGTTCTTTATCTTTGGAGAGGCAACTAGTCTAGGAGAAGGAAAACTCTGAATTCAAACCTGCTAAACTCCGCTTAAAAATTGGCCTTGTGTCATATCCTGCCCGAGCGGAGGGGTTGGGTAAATATGGTTATGATTGGATTTTGTATGCACTTATCAATTCTTCTGCACGGGCCAAATTTTAAGGGAATTTAACAGGTGCGTATTCAGGGTTTCCTTCTCTTTGACAGGCAGCCTAACCAAGGCTGAAAAAATAAGTCTGTCGAACTATTTACCATTAGCTGCAAGGAGAATAAAAAGGACTCATACCTTTCCCAAGGGTATAAGTGATTTGGGAAGTTCAGTCAGCTTCGTCTTGAATTTGAACTCGTTACGCCGTGTCCATTTGCCACGACGGTAACCATTACACCAGGGTAACATCCTTTCACTGTATTTTGTGTGTGCCAGTGAATAAATATATTTGTGTGAATATCTTTTAGTAAGTGCATTGATGTGTACATATTTGTGTCCGTATTTCCAATTAGTATTTACAGCGTGCGTATTTTGTATTTGCGTTTTTGTGTGTATTTTATGCATGTACTTTATGCAAAGTAAGTAAGGCCTAGCGGTTAGAGTGTTCGCCAATGGCCTGGGAGACCTGGGTTCAATCCCAGGTCGAGTCATACCAAAGACTCAAAAAATGGTACTTGATGCCAGCTTGCTTAACACTCAGCATTATAAGGTACGGATCAAGGGTAAAGTGGAGCAATCCAGGGAAAGAAGTAGCGCCCTCCCCTACACCTTGGTGTAGTAAGCTATCAAAAAGGGAGCGTTCGGGTCACCCTTGACTATGGTCGCCAACAACTTACCTTATGCAAGCGTATTTGGGTGTTGTTTTTTTATGTGTGTTTTGTAATTGTAATATGTACTTTGCGTATTTGTGTGTGTGTGTGTGTGTGTGTGTGTGTGTGTTAAATGTATACATGTATATTAATGAATATTTTTTCGATGTGGGACGGCGTATGAATATTTTTAGGAATGTGTAATACTCAGTGCAGATGAATTTCCTTACCTGCATATGTGTTCCACCAAAGTTTTGTAAGAGTCTCCTCTTGTATAGACCGAGATACATAAAAAGCAAAAAAAAAAAATCCTTTTTTTTTTACTTTAATAACAAATTCAGATATATTCATTTCTTTTGTGCAAAAGGTGTACGCAAAATTGAACACAGTGTAACTAGAGAGTTCAATAAATTTTGTTAGAGTTGCAAAAAAGTCAATGACCAGGCAAAGTCAGGTATTTCTAAAAGCGTTGATTCAAAGTCAGTGCTTCAAACTATGGGAGGAAAACAAGCTAGTAGCATATTTCGAGTATCAGACGAGCTCGTTATCTCACTCTCCTGAGCTGCTGAATTTTGTCTCATGTTAGCAAAATATTGCAAATATCTTTGTTCATTCTCTTAAAAAGTAAATTTCATTTTCATATATAGATTTCTTTCTTTTGTCTCTATTTATTTGTCTTTCATTTCAAATCTCGCGTCACACATTTCTTAGTTTCTCTTTCTCTTTCACTTTCGAATATTCAATCTACTCACGTCATGTTAACCCCTATAACAAAGGATACAATTATTTCCACTTATCTCTCTTACTTTTGATTAATCGATTTCTACACAAACAGACCATTTCCTATCTAAATTCCTTCACTTGTGATTGTCATTTTTGGGTCCCTCTCCATAATTGCATTTCTGCCCTTTTCTTTTATTATGATCAATCACTCAACGAAACTCTCCTATCGCATTTTTTAAAAGCTGTTTCTCCATATATATTTCGTTTGCTGATTTCCTTAATGTTTTCTGCTTTTCTATTCATGGACATATCTACCGAGGAAGAAGAAGAGTAGATAACTGAGGATCTATTGGAAGTTAGACATAAGGGAACTGTAAGTTTGGCAATCGATTTCCAAAGCGGAAATAAATTCAGAACAACAACACAACATCATCTGTTCACTAATTCATGTAATTTACATACTCAGTTAAAGAAGACAAAAAGCGTTCCTCTCTCTCTCTCTCTCTCCCTCTCTCTCTCTCTCTGTCTCTCATTCACTCACACACACACACACATACACACACACACACACTCTCCTTCTTTCTCTCTCTCTCTGTGTCACACACACACACACACACACACACACACACACACACACACACACACACACACACACACACACACTGTCTCTTTCTCTCTCTCTTTCTTTTTCTCTCTTTCTCTCTGTCTCTCTCTATCACACACACACACACACACCCTCTCTTTCTTTTCTTCTCTCTTTCTCACACATACACATTCTCTCTCTCTCTCTCTCTCACACACACACACACACACACACACACACACACACACAGAAACACTCTCTATATCAGTTTCTTTCTCTCTCTCTCTCTCTCTCTCTCTCACACACACACACACACACTCTCACATACACATTATCTCTCTCTTTATTTCCCTCTCTCTCTCTCACACACACACAAACTCTCTCTCTCACACACACACTCTGTCTCTCTTTTTGTCTCTCTCTCTCTCTCTCTCTCACACACACATACATACACACACACAATATATATATATATATATATATATATATATATATATATATATATATATAAAGAGAGAGAAGGGGTTGTCTGCTTAGTTTTGTGCACATATATAAGGAAATCCTTATGTGCATCTAAATGCCTATATTTGCATATTTACAGATATGCAATCAATAGAGTATATGATTTTAGATAAAATTCCAATATATATGCAATACAAATGATATGCGATTCATATGCATATACGTGTATATACAAACGAATGGGTATTGATTTAAGAATGTATATCTATGTTCATCCACACAAAAAAAGAGTCACGGTCCCGTGTTCGAATATGACGATTCTTTCTCTTTCCATTCAAGATACAATTATCATGAATGTTTGCCGGTACATAACAGAATTTGGTGTTATTTCTCCTACTTATTGTAAGATTAAGTTTTGTTTATTATTTGTTTTGCCACCATTGGCACCGCCGTTTTTTTAACTATCTCCTGGTATAAACTTTTACTAAAGCAAAGAAGAAAAAAAAGAATAATCTTTGCAGAGAACGTATACTCTATTAATGCAATATCTATATACTGATACAATCCAGGGAAGTAATTCATCCGATCGTTTCCAAAAATGCCCTCTTAAAATATTTGTCTTACCACTATTTCTTAACCCATCTAATTTAATCTTGCATATTTTATGCAATTGCTATTTTTAATTTGATTAATTTCTTACTATCCACCCAATCCTTTTCATTTCTTTTATTAAAGGTATATCAACTCCTAATAGGTCATTTAAAGCAGAAATTTGATTATATTATAAATGTTTCAATATGATAATAACTATATATAAAATGCTCAATTGCATATTTCAATAATCCTTTGTATGTCTGAACTATTCCTTGCCATTACTTATAACTTTTATACAATTGGATATGCCATAAAATATTAGCAAAATATCTGTTTGCTATATGACTTAATTTTCGAATTCTGTATTGAGAGAATATTTTATTTGAGGAAAAAAATTAAAAAATATCAATCATGATTCAAAAATCCAGCAATTATCTTGAAAGTTTCAATAAGATCCCCTCTCACGTAATGTAGATTATTTCTTGTAAAGTAGCTAACCATAATTTCTCTAATCTCTCCAAATGACTGAAGTTTTTTTACTCTTTATTATTTTTCTCACTCTTATTTGTACGCCCATCAATCTAAATATTACACTTTAATTACGATTGCAGACACTGGAGCACAGACTTGAGTAGAATATTCTATAAGACGTCGTAAAATAATATTGGACTCACATGAAATAAAAGTTCTTACTATTGTTACCTTCTAAGGCCCCGTTTTCAACTTGTCCTTGGGAGCAGACTTCATGTCTCCTCTGTGAACTAAGAGTAAACTTTTCCTTACCTATTGATCTGGGTCATTTTGAATATTATATTGCACAACTCATTATTGTAGTCCCCCATCCCCCATTGGCCTTGTGGTTTGAGTTGAGTCTGCTGCTGATGTTGGTCTTGTGACCTTGGGGTTTCCGCCAGGTAGTTAGAATGAATCCGGCCACCGATAGAATGAGGCCTGCCTGAATTGTTCTCCAGGGACAAAGGGACTAACCGGTAACGTTTTTACTTGCTGTATTCAACTTTTTATTCGGGTTTTGTTAAGTTTGTTTACACTGACAAGACATTGAATAATCTTCTAAACTTTAATCCAAAATAGATTTTATTTTGGTTATAGCCCATGTTTTTACTTTCACGTCTTCTGTCCACGTGTTACTGTTAATTTGTTTTTACGTTTGTATTCCTCCTCGTCCCCAAACGTCTGGTTTATTTGATTATTTTGTGTGCGTCTTATTTTTGTGTTATCACTGCAGGGGACCAAGTCTACCCCAAGGCACCTAACCTAAATTCACCGAAGTTGTAACATTATCCAGCCAATCGGTTTGATTTCTTTTTAAGGGTATATCAACGCCTTATATGTCACTTAAGGCCAAAATTTGATTATTTTATAAATGACCCAATATGATAATAATTATATATATATATATATATATATATATATATATATATATATAATGCCCAATTGCATTCTATTACAATCATTTGTTTACTCACAGTTGTATGATTTGAACTATTCCTAGCCATTACTAATAATTTTATTTGGCATCAAATGGCCCTATATCTTTCAAATAATTTATGCACAAATTTACGGTTTAAAGAAATTATTCATATTTATTTATAATCATGTTTACACACTGTTATATAGTTTTAAGTATGCCTATCGAATACCTATAATTTGGAGGGCACAGTCAGCTGATGCTGTGAAATACGCCAACTGCATCTGTGCGGAGAAGCAATGCCTTCCTACCAACAAGTGTCCCGGATGTGATACTATCCTATCGTAAAAGGCCTGAACATTTTGGCAATGTGCATTTGCTCTTCACTGCCATAACTCCAAGTTCCTCTCTAACGCAGAATGGTAGTAACTATCAGGGTCCAATCAATGGGTTTAATAGAACTGTTTAACCAGTTAACTATGCGCAAATAAATAACTGGTGTAAAATTGAATTATCTGCTTTAATGGCCGATACTTGAAACCATTTAACTATGTGTATAAAAACAATTAACATTTGAGAGCAATGTTTGAAATAATCTAACTGTAGGCAAGCAAATAATTGATATTAAATAGAATTATTAGTGTTAGATAGCAATACCTGAAGATGTTTAACAAATTGCAAGCAAATGAACATCGATTTTAAAAAATGATAACAACAAACAAGTCGATAATAAATTATTCCCACATTCACCATAACTTTTTTTTATTTTCGAATGAAAAAGATACCATCATATTCTCAGTAAGACAGAATTTTAAGCAATATTTATTTACATGATTTCGAATAGGCAAGAAGTTTACACGTTTCCCATAACTCGGAGTTTCGTGCTTGTACTGATAATTTTATCTTGAGATTGGTTAGCAATAGCCCGTTTTTTTTTGTTTTTTTTTTTTTTGTTGCTTTATGCTGGTACTTAAACCAGAGACCTTTTAGGGAAAGGGGGATAATAGATACATGTGGGGAAGAGGCGGTGGCTTAGTTATCTTCACTTTCCATCGTTCTTCATTACTGTCTGTATCGATTGTTTTTTGGCACCATATTTGCGGCAGTTTATGGAAAAATAAATAATGTGGTAAAAGTGTTTATTCAAGTGTCGTCATTTAGAAATAAGCTATGTTTTTAATCAAACAATTCATACCAGGTCTCCTGTAGTCTCTAGGATTCTTCTGATATTCTAGATAACATTTACAATGTTTTAGTCTGAATGGAGAAAGTTCTTCTAATTTACATTCTCTCCAGAGATGTTTTCAAACCTTTGGAGACCAGTCCATATCTTTTGGAACTGTTTCGAAAGCTCTACATACAATTGGTATGACATGTCCCAATATGAGAAAAATCTTCCTATTGAATCTGATAAAGTCCTGTTAAAAATTATTTTTGAGTGCTTGATTCATATCAATTCTCTTATTAGGATGGGAATAAATTTATTGTCCTAATTTCTTGAAATTACACACACACACACACACACACACGCACACACACACACACACACATATATATATATATATATATATATATATGTTGTATCTGCAACGATATATAATTTCAAAGATCTATTAAAAATACGTTAAAGATATTAACACTCTTAAAATTTTGTTGAGAAAGAAACTGTTACTGAAAGTTATAGTCAAATTATGGAACTTAGATACACTTAAAACTCGATTTCAACTTTACAATTCTCCATGTTTTCTGTTCTGAATTTATGATGTTTTTCGATGTTAAACTTTGTCTTAACTTCAATTAGTAAATAATAAACTTTAGACCTTTTCCGAAAGATTTTCCAAACAGAGTGATTTTTAATTTGCAACCCATGATCTGCCCTCCTGAAATCTACCTGATTCATAGACAACAAGAACGAATACGCGTTTTTTGTTTTTAATATAGTTTTACTGATCACCTTCCAGGATTTATACATTTATACAGAAATCCTTTTTTCTTTTACAGAATTTCTTGTACCAAATTTCGGTGAATTGATTAGAAGACAGTTATTTGTCAACTTCTATCTTTAAATACCACAGGAAAATGAGCTATCATGATTGAAGCATTTAATGTTCTTTGCAACGCGAAAAGTATTTGTCACCATGACTGACAATTAAAAGGCACGTGCTTCTAAAAGATTTGAATTACTCTAAGAATATCTCTTAAAAAACGTGATTCGTATGTGTCAGTGTTTTGTAATACATTTTCGTGATTATTTCTTTTGTTTTTGTTTTTTATATGTGTGATATTATGTTAAGTAGGGTTTACTTTTAGTAACAAAGGATTAGCTCATATAGAAGCAAGGTATCTGTGGTTGTGAATGTATCCGGTTAAACCATTGTTATTTCTCAGATATTCCTTCGCTGGTTGCTTTACATTAAAAAATAGACATCACCCTACATTGGAAAATCTGCAGGCATACCAAAGACGAAACCCGTACTTTTGTTACATGTGTGAATAATGTGTGGTAGAATAAAATATTACTGTCAATTCCTAGGTTCTCTTTGAGATAAAAGGTCCCGATTTGTTCATCAGTGTTTAAATGATGAACTACGGCTAAATATTTTTTAATGTTATTTTAAGTAAAACATTCTGATTGGAGTCAATCAACTGTGTCCCTTGCCAGATAAACGAATTATATTCGTTGGTAGGTATGCTACATTGTAGTTGACATATAGATGATACAATGTGCTAACACTAAGACAAAAAGAGGTTCCCTTAGATATATATGAATGTATATAAATGGGCATAATATATATATACAGAGAGAGAGAGAGAGAGACATATATATTATGTGTGTGAAAAGACCAAGAAATTTATGATTTGGTTTGGTTTCTTTGTTTAATGGCATATCAACCTTTGGAGGTTATTTAATGCCAAAGCCATTCTCCTAGAAGAACAGTAATGGTACAAATTAACGCATACTTTGGAGGATAAGGTGGGTTCATACCTTCCCCAAGGATATTTGCCCGAAAGTGAACGTTCTAGTGCGACTGGAGTACGAACTCTCTTACTACGATTCCGCAGTCCATCACTTTAACCATTACACCATGAGGACACCCACCTCAGGTAATTTATGATAAGTGTCCGATAAATAATCAAAAAATGTTATCATAAAGAAGATTATTTGTAAATATAAGTTTGCATACACATATACTCAGATACTTACGATCATACATAATCATTAGTATATGTATGAGAGAGAGAGAGAGAGATAGAGAGAGAGAGAGAGAGTGTGTGTGTGTGTGTGTGTGTGTGTGTGTGTGTGTGTGTGATTGAGAGAGTGAGAGAGATAGAGAGAGTGTGAGAAAATTAGTGACAGAGTGAGTTGTGCAAAAGTATGAACATTCTATATCACGCTTCTCGTGACCAAAATTTGTGTAGTTAACGGTATTATCATAGTATTTGTGAAATGTACCATTAAAGTTCCAAAAGTCCAGTAAAACGCACAGGAAATATGTTTTTATACGTGAGAGTCAAAAGAAATTGTTACTATTCTGACACAACTGCAAATGGTTCGTCTGCTGAAAAAAAAATTCTCTGACAGCCGGAAAATTTTAGAAAAAAAATCTCATCTTTAAAGGTCATTTCAAGAGATAATCAGAACGAGACGGGATCAGCATGGAATCCTTCTACACGCACACACAAGAACTGTTATACTGGTAAGTTTAGTTGTCCTTTGATAAAGTTCAGATAGAAAATTATGGAACAAGGGTTAAAAAATATTCCGACTTCTTTAGCCCTTTGCATAAGACTGAAGGAAAGATGAAAAAATCTCCAGATGCGGCTGCGTAATTGATCCAAATGAGAAAAACGGCTAGAAGAAAGAAATCTATTCTAACCGTAATTTTGTCACTGATAAAGATAATAATTAAAAATGTTTACTGATATTGCTAAACATTGAAAATTTTTCATAGTTTGTCGTAAACCTTATAACTATCGCTTATAATTACACTCATGCACATACAATATATATTGTCATCCACAGACACAACCGTTTCGTTCTATCAGAACTCATCAGTGTGGCTAGACAGTATCTTCCCGTAGCTGGGATCGGAACCCGGTTGACTCAAACGTCAACCCAAGCTTCTAACCATTCAGCCAAGAGGAGATATTAGCAGCGAAGTAAATTTTAAACGTTTATGAATCCCAATTACTATTGTTTACACACATCCGTTCAACGGTAGCCGAGACCTCAATTCAAACGAAGAGGCTTGCAATAGTCGCTAATGGCAACACGATTACTTCTTCGCCAGAGAACTCAAGCCCACGGGGTTAGGGGAGCACACACATCATCATCATCATCATGTCGCGCCGCCTGCGCGGATATCCCTGACCGTCTCTCGCCATTTCTCCCTATCATTCATCGCCTCCGGCAGGTCTTCAGGATTACAACCCGTGTCCTCACATAGCTGCTGTATGTAAGTTCGTGCTGGTAGTCCCACTCTTGCACATCCATGAGTGGGGGTCCACAGGAGTACATCGCTTATGAGCTCGTCCTTGCTTCTCCAGCAGTGTCCTGCGTGTCTGGTTCGTCGAACTTGTATAGTTTTTGTGATGGGGGGCAAGTGTCCGTATAGTTGGAGTCTCGTGGGGTGTTGTCGCCAGGACTTGTTTAATACTGCTCTCAACATTCTTGTGTAATTTCCGTCCAGCCTCCTCTCCAGCCGTTTCGTAAGCGTCCATGTGGTGCATCCATATAGCAGTATCGACACAACCGCTGCCTGGAAGAAACTGCGTTTCATTTTATCTGTTAGGTCCGACTTCCATATGATCGAGAGCCTATCGATAGCTGTCCATGCCTTCGTCAGTCGTGTGTCGATGTCCTTCTCGGTTGATGAGACGCTGCTTCCTAGGTAGGTGAATTTGTCGACTAGTTTCAGAGAGGCTCCGTCTAGTGTGGCAATGTTGCCTGTTTGGTTGTAACACATATATTCGGTTTTGTTTGCATTGACATGTAGGCCAATGCCAGCTGCAGCTCGTTCCAGACTATGTAGTAGTGTCTCTGCTTGATTAGGCGTATTCGCTAGTAACGCCAAGTCATCAGCGTAGTCGGCGTCCGTGATTGTTTTTGCGGGGTACCTTTTGCTTCTTCTCTTAGTCAGCTCAAAGCCATTTTCTCTGATTTTGTCTATCGAAGTCCTAAGCACATAGTCTAGACAGATGATAAAGAGGTACGGGGCTAGTGTGTCTCCTTGTAGTACTCCTGCAACAATGTCGAAGTATTCCGTGTCTCCATCTGGTGAACGTACTTTTACTTTGGTGTTTCTGTAGAGAATCATTATCGCTGCTACGGTTTCTTTTGGTAGGCCGTAAGCTAGTAGGATTTGCTCCATCTTCCCTCTGTGTATGGAATCGAAGGCCTTGGTAAAGTCGACAAATAGTAATGTCGCCTGTAAGTTTTTTGCCCGAACGCCTTCCAGGATTCTACGGATGGTCAGTATTTGTGAGGTTGTGGATCTGTTTCTCCGGAAGCCATTTTGGTTTTTCCTAAGGATGTTTTCCATTTTGGGTTCTATGCGGTTTCGTAGTAGGGCATTGTAGATTTTGGCTGCTATGGATGTAAGTGTTATCCCTCGGTAGTTCTTGGCTAGTCCGAGGTCGCCTTTTTTAGGGAATGGAAGGATGCATCCCTTCGTCCATCGTTCTATCCTATTTTGACTATAGACTGCGTTGCATTGCCGGAGCAGTATATCGTCGAATTGTCTCGTCTTCCACACTTCTGGGGGGATCTCGTCTAGCCCCGCCGCTTTCCTATTTTTAATTCTTCTGAGAACCGTGTCGAGTTCTTCTTTGGTGAAAGGACCTAGTTTTACGTCTAATTGCTTACTAATAATTCTGGTGATCGGTTCATCCGTTATTTCCGGTGGGTTTCCTAGTAGATTTTTGAAATGCTGTTCCCACAGTTTTATTCTTTCTTGTTGGCTTGCAGCTTTCAATTTTGCTTTGGCTGTGCTCTTCCTTCCACTTACTTCGTTTATTGTTTGCCAGGCTATCCTGGATTGCCTATCTTCCACCGAGTCTCTAATCTTATCTATCTGATTTTGTACGTATATATATATATATATATATATATATATATAATTATGGACACGTTCACGTACTTCAGAAGCAGCGCCTTATCTACTGAAAGTGACAAGAATATGCGTCTAGGGAAAACATGGACTCTTATCTATAGGTTATGGATCATGTGGAAGTCCGACCTATCCCATAAAATATATACAATTTCTTCCAAAGAGCGGTTGTTTCAATTTTGGCAGCAACACATCGACGTTGAAAAGGCGTTTTGACGAAAACCTCTACGAGAACAGTACAAATATGCGACGAACTATAGAGAACAAATCATGGCAGCAGCCTCCCAGAAAAATAGCTCTTGCACCATCATTTACCTCTTATTTTTAAAACCATCCAAATAAGACGAACAAGAATAATTCATAAATGACCTTCTCTAATGGACATCTATACATAGACGTGCCGGATTTGGCTGGGTCCGGGAGACCTGGGTTCATTCCCAGGTCGCGTCATACCAAACAATTTAAAAATGGCACTTGATACTTCCTTGCTTAAAACTAAGTAATATAAGGTACGTATCAAGGGTAAAATGGAGCAATCCAAGGATAGGAGTAGCCCTCTCCCTTACACCTCGGAGTAGTAGCTATTGAAAGGGAGCCTTCTACTCGCCCTCGACTACGATCGCCGACAACCTTCAACAGCTTTGTACGAACACAGGATGTAATCTAGAAGACCTGCCGAGAGTGATGTATGATAGAGAAATCCTTGCTATTAGAGCGACTTGATGATGAGGAAGATGATAATATACAAATATAATTTTGGCAAGTTAAGATCTTTTACACAAGAGAAATATATATTGATTTGATTGAGGATTAAGCCACACTGAAAGCGATGCTTCCAACAAAATTACTCTAATTTATGCAGTAATTAGCCGGTTCAGTTCTTAAATCGGTGATAGTTTAGTAAGTCCAGTTTGAAATTTGTGAGACAGATTAAATAAATCTTAGTAAATGACAAATATTTAGGGAGATATACGTCTTCCTCTATTGACAGATTCTTAGCATATTTTTCAAGTGGATATTTCATTTTTAACTGTTAGACACGTATAATTGATATTCACAACAGAATTTAGAATCATGAAAAAAAGTTTTTGACATAAATCACATTTTCCATGAAGCAACGAACGTACTGAGATACCTACATGCTTATTTTATATGTGTAATTTTATATACACGTTTTATAGAACTATGTAACTTACATAGAAATTCAATTATAGATTAATGAATAAGCCTGTTCAGTAATACGCTGACTTGATAATTAGTAAATACATTAATAAGGCAAAGATAAAGAATGAACCACGCATATCAAGGTAAAATGTATGGGTCTTCAAGAAGAAAAACTAAGCAGAGAAATTCAAATCCGTAAACTTCGTAAAACCTAAAAGAAGACACGGAAATTATCTATGGTTCTATGTGTACTTTCCGAATCTAATCCGAATATAAAAACAAAAACCAAAAACATGTCTTTTCAGAGATAAGTGAGACATTTTGACGATTGTGTGAATATTGTTCGGTAAAGTTGCTATGTATTCAAATGTTTCTACTAAACTAGGCAATGATTAATCATAGCCTCTAGTTTAGCAAATTTATATGAATAAATGACTAAATAAATCTAAAATTACCGACCGGGCTTAATTGTGAACTTTAATTAACCATAATTTACTATTTCATCATATTTACCAACCCCTCCGCTCGGACAGGATATGACACAAGGTCAATTTTTAGTTTAGCAGGTTTGAATTCAGATTTTTCCTTCTCCAAGACTAGTTGCTTCACCAAAGCTGAAGAACCTAGTCTACCCTACTATTCATCCATAGGTGGAGGGAGGATAATCGGATTCATACCTTTCCCAAGTGTATTAATGCTATGTGAAATGCAATCAGTCTCGTCCAGGATGTGAACTCGTGTCGCCGTGTCCATTTCCTACGACGATAACCATTACACCACGGGCACTTCCAATAATTTACAATTTAATGAAGTTTTAAATAAGCTATGGTCCTTGTAACTTTACCTTAAATCTTATTATATATCTCAACATTGATCGATTGATTGACTGATTTAATTGCATATCAGCATGTATGGTGTTACACAATGCCTAAACGTTTGGAGATCTCATTCATTGTACGTTCACATTTATATTTTCTATAGAATTGTGTCTTAATACTTTTGCAAGGGGTCTTTTTGGTCATTTAAGCCAGTGTAGGTTTGGTATTATGTTTTGCATGCATATTAGTTTAAAGGTTGGAAGTAATACAAACAATGGATGGGTTACAACCAAACATATTTAAGTTCTCTGGTGATGAACACGTGTCAAAATATAATTTCCGTCTAAACGGTTAGATATCGAGATATTCATTGGAATAAATAAGTGGTTCTGGTCTCATCTATCTTAAAACAGATGAAGATAGATCTATATTTTTCATATGAGGTACTTGTGGGATAATCAATTATATGTAGTTTAAAAGGCTTTACATATCACAAAAGATTAAAGAATGAGACCTAATGCGCACAAAAATTCTCCGAAATTATCTGGAAAATTTATTTAAAACTTTAGTTAAGCACTTATGGTATATATATATATATATATATATATATATATATATATATATATATATATATATATATATATTATAAATATCTATGAGAAATATAACAAAAATTTAGTGTCTTTACCCGAAAAATCCAGTAATGTTCTGCTCGTTAAAAAATTAAAAAAGAGGATGTCTACAGTCAAGTAAAAATATATAATCTGCAATATGGAAATATATTACCCTCTGAGTAATGGTAGTTCTTGTGTGGTCAAGTTAATGACGTTTCAACAAACTATATGGGGTCACTAAGATTCCTTTCTGGGGAAAGCGCTGGAGGATGTCTCATGCAAGAGACGACGCCTCGAAAGAAAAATTCATGTATTAAAATGATTAATATATACAACTGTAGAAAAAACGTCGTGGCTTTGAGGTAACTGCTCTATTTTCGTATGTTGAACTAAAACGTAGATTTATCATCATCATGGCGTGACGGTAGCACAGACTCCTCAGACGTTCTCATCATCTCTTTATAAGCCATCCTTATGTTAGGCCCCTAAGACTCTTCCGAGTGTTCATAGAGAAATAATTAATGTAATCTTTTGCTGTTCAGCCACATTGGCGAGTTCATGAGGAGAAATTCAAACAAGAACTTTCTCTTGTGAATTTGTCCTTGCTTCTCCAACAGTGCCCAGCAGGACTTAATCTTCTCTATAAACTTGCCCTAAAATTACTTACTATTGTTTTTGTCAAGAGTGACTGGATCGAGGAGACAGGAAGAGCAAGGCTATTATTAGTCGTTGGGAACTACAAATAAGCACTATATATATATATATATATATATATATATATATATATATATATGCATCCACTAGGCACGTTGGAGCAAACAACGTGATTCTCCTATCGGAGAATATAAATGGAATGATGGTTTTATGAATCAGGAACACTACCACAGTGTTCAGGAGCCCATGGCTGGGGGACCACGGTCTGGATATATTCTTAGCAAGCCAAGAATTTAGTGGCCTAAGGGTAATCAGATAGCTACGTGGACAAACTTAGAGCAGGAGCTTCTTCTTTTGCTCACCACCAATTTTAAGGGTACAATTGATCAACAAATGACATATTTCTGCAGAATTATATATAGCGTTCGTCTAACGCATAAATAAATAAAATCATGAAAAAAGCCGGAATAGACAACTGATACGGAAGGGAAAGTTAAGATTGGAACACAGAATACTAAAGCGCCGATTAAAAGAAATCTCTGGCAGCAATTTGAAAGTTGTCTCAGATGACAGTGCAGTATGAATCAAGTTGGATTTGGTCGACAGTGAAAAGTTTTCAGCATGTATGAAATGTGCCCGGAATCACCATTCCCGTGTGATTATGTAGCATCAAGAAACGGTTACTGCAAACGCGTAATGAGATCAACGACCGAATGTAAAACTCGTTTTTAAAATCACAAACAACCCTAAAAATAAAGATGAATGTACGATGTAATTTCCGCACCTCTGTTGATCCGGAATATATATATATATATATATATATATATATATATATATATATATATATATATATATATATACCGAAACTCTGCTATCACTCCTGGTTGACGGCTGATCTAGGCAAGGTATCGCTAGTGCTTTCACATGTTGTATAATGAAAAAAATATATATGTATGTATGTATGTATGTATTCAAGAAAATATCTAACACCTTAAAATGAATATACAACATTAATTAAGTAGCAAGTGTTGAAATAGAATGACACTAACGGAAATAGAATGATAAAAGCTTTCTCACTTTTTGTTTCATTATAAAAAAATGAAATTTAATATCCATCAGCAGATACTACATCACATATTAACTATTGTTGTGATGGTTTAAAGTAAAAACCGGAACGCTTGAGGTTGGCAAATAATACAACTGTAAATAAAATCAGTTTATAAATAGTTGCTATATATATATATATATATATATATATATATATATATATATATATATATATATATATATATGTAATATAATAATAATATTGAATAAATATATATTAAATATATATATGTAATTCATGGAATTTAGACTGCTACCCCTGGCTTTCATGGGGTTTTTAATTTTCTTAACTGTCTGATGATTATTGCTTTGCAAAAAAACTCCATGAAACCCAGGGATCGCCGTCTAAATTCCATGATATATATATATATATATATATATATATATATATATATATATCATCAAGCAACAGTTTTTGAGCGGCATAAGAGCTTCAAGAAAGGCAGGGAGTCTGCGAGGGATTATGAGAGGTGTGGGAGGAGTAAGGAACTCAATACACCAGAGTTGATTGGCCAAAGGGTTAGGGTTAAGATTAGGGTTACTATGTTGAGGTTTTCAGGGAGTTCCGAAAGAGATTCCGTCGGAAGAGGCCAGCACCCTTCAAATCCGGTCAGTTGCATTCCTAGTCGGACAATGCACCAGTCAACAACTCCATCCTTGTCACAGACTATTTGACCAAGATTGGCATCAATACACGATCTTCCAGACCTTGCTCCCGGTAACTTTTGGTTATTCCCTAAGCTCAGAGTTTCATGTGTGTACTATCAATAAAAACTGCCTATACGAAATAAGTCTGGAAACTTATTTAATCAACCTCGTATATATATATATATATATATATATATATATACTCCCTACCCACGTAAGGTTTAGCTCTCTAGCGAATGAAGTAATCGCGTTGCCATTAGCGATAAGCAAGACTCTTCGTACGACATGAGCTCTCGGTAGCCGTTAAGCGGATGTATGTAAACAATAGTAATTGTGATTCATATCCGTTTAAAATTTATTTTGCTGCTGCTGGTTTCCTCGTGGATGAGGGGTAGATTTGGGTTTGAGTCATATTGTGGAGAATTTGACCTTACAGAAATATAGTTAATGAACACACCACGAGAATGTCAAAAAGAGAGAGCCAATAACATTGGCTATCACTAGTATTGTAGCATTGTGGCCTCTTTGAAATTCTGTGGGTTCAGTTTGTGTCCATGTGACTGGATAAAGGTAAAACCGTCTTTTGTAAGTAAAATAGCATTAAATATCATTGTGTTTTTTCGAGGATTTTTGTCTCGCTGTATGAAAATCAATTCTTTTGTAAGCTTCAGAGTGTGTTCATTCCTCGGAAAACTCTGAGGCGTTCATTTTGAGGAATTAGTAACTTTGAGATATGTCTCCAAATGCCAGTTTGTTTCTTTTGCTGAAATTTGTTCTTTCGAATCAGAAGATTGCAAGATTTAATCACATCAGTGAATCACCATTGTAAGACTCTGGTGGCCATTAGTTATTTTCCCCTAAGCAAAAACAGAAGACCAGAGTTAAAAGTAACAAGAAGAAATTAACATGGCTGGTAGAGGACGTCGACTTAACTGGATATCTCATAGTTAGAATAAAGGAAAGCAATTAACTGCATAAATACCTTGATCTTGCCGGAGAATTTTTTTAAAAAGTGTAGAAGATGAAAGTGATAGTGATTCCAAGCATTGTACGAGGATCATTAAATAAGTTTCAAGATTTTTTTTTGTATGGGCTCTTTTATTGATAGTACACACATGAAACACTAGTCCCCTTCGAAGTAATCTCCTCCAGCTAAAATGCACTTGTACCGTTCCATCAACTTCTAGAAGGCCCCATGGACGTCCTCTTGTGTGAGCGTGTCAATAACCTTCGTCACAGTCTCTTTCATCTCCTCAATTGTCTCATAACGACAGCCTCTCAGCTAAGGGAATAAGCAAAAGTCATAGGAAGCAAGGTTTGGACTATAGAAAGGCTGAGGAAGTGTCTTAATGCCCATCTTTGTCAAATAGTCTGTGACAAGAATGCAGATGTGGACTGGTGCATTGTCCTGGTGGAAATGCCACTGACCCAATTTGAAGAGTGCTGGCTTCTTCTGACGGAGTCTCTTCCTGAACTCCCTTAAAACCTAAATACAGTAACCCTAACCCTAACCCTTTGGCCAATCAATTCTAACTTCCTTACTCCTTCCACACCTCTCATCAACGTCCCTCACAGACTCCCTGCCTTCCTTGAATCTCTTATGCCACTCAAAAGATTTTGTTCGATTCATGCAAGATGGTCCAAAAGCAGTCTGAAGCATTCCGTACGTTTCTGTGGCATCATTTTTTCCAAGTTTAAAACGTGTCCTAATGTCCAGATTACATTTTTGAAATTCACCAGCTTTGATAATCAGGCTTTAGTAGGGTGTATTCCAATTGCTGCTGTAGCTGTTCTTTTGAAACTGGTCTGTCATCTCATAAGATGTATAGAAATAACATACTGAATTTTCAAGAGACTACGCCAATTTTAAATGCCTGTACCAAAAAAGTCTGGAAACCTATTGAAAGTACCACATAACAGCCATCAGAAAATCATTAGAACCAAGAAAATTGAATAGGAGCAACTATACATCAGAAAAAGAACTGGCACTGTCCACGCCATAACACAGCTGAAATTGACAATATTTGACTGAATCTTAGGAAACAGGAAATTTTCTTTCGCTTGGATTTTAGTGAAATCCATCAGTGTTACTATTATGAAAAATTCGCAGATACTAAAATAAGTGAGTACAAAATGATACTAAATTTGAACATGCTGACAAATGGGATACTGACCAACCAGAATCCCTCCTAAAAATTAGACGCAAAACATTCTTTTGGATTTTGAAATACAAATCGATCTCCGGTTCAGAGTCAGAAAACCACAGCTAGATTTAATTAAATAAAGAACTAGGTATAAAATTAGCTTTTCTAGGGGATCATAGAGTTGAAATAGAGGAAATCAAAAGGACTGACACTTACGTGGATTTTACCTGTGCAGAAAAAGAAATGAAGATGACAGTAGCATTAATTTTATTTGCTTACATTGGAGCAAAAGACTGGAAAAGAGTCTAGGTGAACTGGAGATTAGAGGAATAATCGAGACCATCTAGATCTCACCTGCCTTAAAATCAACCTGAAATCAGAAGAGCTAAGGAGACTTGAGGATACTTTCTGTCACTTGGACTTCACTGAAAACTCTCCCTTTAAGACTGGTGTGGGAAACATAAGAAGTAATACAATCTATAGCTTAGATAAATGTTCTTGTTATCATCCATACTAATTTATATTAAAAGTAAGCATCTACAGATTCCCCTGGAAACAAATTCTTGGTGGTTTAGCAACAACCAAGGATTATGTGGAGATTAAACTCAGGAATATTGCAGAGTCTTCGTGGCATAGTAGATAACGTGTTCGAACTCCAATCACGATATGGATATAACGTTTGGACCAGTACCCTTGAGAAAGGCATGAACCCCCTTATCCCTTCTGCGATGGGTTAAATAGTACGAATAGGATGATAACTCTGGTTTTTAATGTCACACGATATTCATAAGCCATAAAAGAATGTAATCATCGAAGACATTATTGATTATCAATTTGTAAGCGAAAAAATATTTTCGTTTGTTTAACACTCAAAAATGTGAACTGAAAAGAGGTAAATCGGTTAAAAAGATTTTAAATGGCATAGCAACTTACATGGGTTATGTAATGCGAAAGCTCTCCCTGGAGAATAACAGTAGTGTTACTATTTAACAAGCTAATATGTAGCAAGCAGGGATAAGGGGGCATTGTATCTTACCCTTGTATATTATTTTGCAAGTAAACGTATATTACTTCAGTGGAGTTTGAACTCGCTTACTGTGCAATCACAGTTTAGCAAATTAGCCACTACGCCTTCGTGACTCTCTCTTTTCGATCAGAAATATGCAAAAAAAAAGAAAAAAAAAAGAAAAGATGCTCGATAAATAAAAGTTCTAGAGGGTACAATTGATTTGAATGATCAAGACATACTACGGTTCTTGTATAAAAAAAGACCTGAAAAAATTCGCAGAGCCTGTTTATGATTGCGGAATGGTAAATGTTTAATATTACTTCGGCCGAACAGAAGACAGTAAAGAAAATAGAATCATAAGTGTGGAAGTGAAAGCAGAGCTTCAAATTACACATTAGTACCAGAACACTTGTTTACAACGACATGATTTCGATATCATAATGTGAGGAGGTGTCCTCGTGGTGTAATGTTTAAAGCGATGGTCTGCGGAATCGTAGTAAGCGAGTTCGAACTCAAGTCGCGCTATTACGTTCACTTTCAGGCAAATACCTTTGGGAAAGGTATGAACCCCCTTATCCTCCCAGCTATGGGTTAAATCGTACCACTACTGTTCTTCTCGGAGAATAGCTTTGATATACCATTTAGCAAAGAAAATCAAGCAACCATAATGTGACTTAGATACCCTATAACTTTGATAAACGCCATTTGTTAATACATTAAAGTAGATTGTACGTTACCCGTGCGTATTAAGAATTTACCATGATGTAGTCTGTATTCATGTTAGAACGGCGCGCTGAAACTCACACAGATAATCGTATTTATTCTTTAAGATTATAACCATCTCCAAAACCAGATGTAATAAAGATAAGTACTGCTTATGAATTATAATTATAAACTTCCAACAAAAAGAGGCTCTACTTTCTTTGTTTATTAATGACGCATTTAAAACCGAATGAAACATGGTATTATTTCTCCAACACCTCAGCCGCGGGAAGGATATGACACAAGGTCAATTCTTAAGTCGAGTTAATCCAGTTTGAACCTAAAAACATATTGCTTATCCAAAGTTGGGGAAATAGACTGAACAACTTATTTTGTTTGTTTGTTTGCGTTATATGACATCTTAAACTTTGTAGATTATTTAATACCAAATCCATTTTTATACAAATAAACAGTCCTATTTCAAGTAATTCACTTTAGCATAAGTAAACAATCTAATCGTGAAAAAAACTTCTGTTTCAAGCAATATAGTTTAGTTAAACAGTTTTAATTCAAACAATTCAGTTTAATATAAGAAGGGTTTTTGTTCACGCACAGTTAAATATCAAAACAGTTTTATTCTAAATAATTCACTCAGCGTAAGTACAGTTTCAATGTAAAAACAGAGCTATTTCAAGCAAATCAATTTAGCATACAAAACAGTTACATTTTAAATAATTCAGTATAGCATAATTACGATGTTCAAATGTGAAACAGTTCTATTTCAAACAATTCAGTTTAGCATAAGTACGCAGCTCAGTTCTATTTGATCTATTAATAGGACCCTATCAATAGCTATCAATCCGGCCAGAGTGGACCCGGAAATGATAGCAACAAAGGAATATCCCGCATTCCTCAAAGCTCCAGCTTTACTGGAACTTCACCCTTAGGTTGGTAGTGTCATATCAGGACACTCTTTGGGTTGTTTCTACCCCTCTGCAAAGATGCAATCGGTGTATTCTACAGCCTAAACCGACTGGGCAACCTATTATTTTCCCATAAGTGGTTGTAAAATACTTGACCAAAACGATAAAGTCATCAGCTTTATCAACCTAATCATTGACCTCTCTGTAGTGGTCATTAAGAAATGGGCAGAATATGTCCCTTCTCAGTTAATTAAAAGACTTGTTTGGCCAAAATGTCATTTTCTTAAAATTGAACGAATACTTAAACATCGTCATCTAAGTAATAGATATATTCATACCTGTAGATCTGAACATGCCAGTGAGTGGCTTTGCCTGATGACTTTAGAATATACAAACTATACCCTCTAGACAAGGGTATTAATTCCAACCCAAAAATATGTGTTCTGACTATGTCATTTAACTACATCTAGATATAGGGCTCCTGTGCTGGAGATCTGAGGTGTATAAAGTACCTCTTCATTGTGATTACTCCCAAGTCAACTCTGACCCGAAGTGGTTATGTCTGTTATGGTCCCATCAAAAATCTGTTAGAAAAATATGTTTAATTGATAGGAATCCTTATGCCAGATAACTGTGTGAAAATTATTTGTACAAAGAATATTCATTTTTGGCTATTATTGTTTATAAAGAATTATAAGTTCCTTGAAACTCTTTGATTGCGAACAAATGATCATTATCTAATAGAAATACTTATTGCACCCCTACATCTGTATAAAATGTTAGTCTTTGATTGGAATATCTGAAATAATATAACTATGTGCGGATTATTTATATAAGATAGTAATACTCGATATTTTAAAACCGGACGAAAAACTTAACAGCTGAAGACTACACTGACCTACACTGACTGCATCTTGGCAAAGAGTAAGCCCCTACCCAACCTCCAACGAGTGTCCTGCTTATGAATCTAAACATTCTGATAGTGAGGTTCCAGTAATGCTGGAATGGGGAATGCGGAGTACTTATCCACTCTGGCCCAGAGTGTTAGCACCTGATATGGTCCTATCTATGGGTCAAATAGAACTGTTTGACATTTTACCAGTGAAAGTAAATGGTTTATGATAAATTGAATTGTTAGAAATAGAACCATCTGATCATTTAACTGAGTGCATGTACAACATTTCTTTACAAATCATATATTTAGTATATATATAAAAACAGGAATTGGCATTAAATAACCAACAATGGTCGATATGCCAAAAAGCAAAAACAAAAACAAAATTCTTAAACAAATATGCAATAATGTAAAATAAAAAGTGCTATGTAAGAGTTCCCCATAGATTCTTCACATAAATAGCCTTATACGGTTTGACATGCCGTTAAAATGAATCAGTCATGGCATTGATATGCAAAGGTAAAACAGAAATATCCGGAGAATAGTCTTTCCTCGTTGATAAGGTTAACCTACTTGGTCAAATGGGATATGAACTCTTGGTAGTTATCCAATGTCAATTCCTGATTATACATACATACATACATACATACAAGGTGGAATGATAAAATTGTCGCCCTAGAAAAGACATGATTCCATTTCCGTTTAATGAAAACTGGTTTTCTTTTTTTGTTGCAGACCATCTACTAGTTGGCCAGTTGTGTACAAATCCCAAGAGCAATAGGAGCCTTCTATCTTTTCTGAAAGTGACACAATAATCCACGAGCAAGATCGGAGACGTGCCGCTGTACAATTCATGTTCTCTACCGATCCAAGTTATGACAACAGGACCATTGCCAGCACCCTCAAAATGCAAATCTGGATTGTCACGAATAACAGGGTCGTGCCAACGGTGATGAGAACAAAGTTTCCGGCTACGGTTATGGTCTTTGGTGTGGTTTGAAGTGAGGGCCACATCATGCCACCTCACATCTTCGAAGTCGGTTTGAAAATCAACACCAAAGTTTTCCTGGATGTGCTGAAGAGTGTGATGATCCCCTGGTGCAATCAGGTGGTCGTTTGCAGACCCTGAGTGTGGCAGTAGGTCTCGGTGCCGGCCCACAAGTCCAAAGAGACACATGCTTAGCTTCAGAAGGAGTGTTACAACTTTGTACCTTTCTCTCACCGCCCCCTCCTCCCCCGAACTGAACCCGCTGGACTACTTCGTTTGGTCATACATCGAGAACATCACCAACATGACCTCCCACAACACCAAAGCCAGCCAGATCACCGCCATCCGCCGAGTATTCTCCATGCTCCCACCGGCGCTTGTGGAAAAGGCATGCTCCCAGTTCCTGATCCGTATCGAGGTGGTAATTGAGGCTGATGGCGGTTACATTGAATAGATGTCAGCTCTACTACATAATCAAGTTACCTAAATTGATTTTTTCAATAAAAGTTTTAAAATAAAGCTCGTTGAACGTTGTGTCACTTTCCTATCGCTCCTGGGATTTGTATACAACTGGACAACTAATAGATGTTCTGCACAAAATAAAAACGGTTTTCATTAAACGGAAATGGAATCATGTCGTCTTTTCTAGGGCGACAATTTTATCGTTCCACCATATATATATATATATATATATATATATATATATATATTTTAAGGGAATGATCTGTTGGTTATATTCTTTGATAAAGGTATCAAAACTCATTTATTTAGTGGTTTATTCAATTGCAACCAAATACCAACCGTTCTAATAAATCATTCGTTTTTGCTTTGATGCTTTTGAGTATTGTTATTTAACGAAAGTAATTTTATTTATCACGTATTTTTTTCTTATATAACCAAACGTAACCACTATGGTTTCAAATAACGATAACAAATTATACTTAGTAAATGATTAAACGCAAAAAAAAGAAAAAAAAATCATTAAAACGTTTTATTACTCAGTGTCAAAGTGGAGCGGTCAGTAATGGTAATAAAGGGTTAAACTTTTCCTGAACTTCAGTTGTGTATTCTCACCATCTGGTGCAGTATAACGTCATACCCAGGACAAAGAGTATAATGCAAAATGAAATATACAGGAGCATTTGCTTCAATAGTGTCTCTAATAACTAACTCCAAGTAAGATATGATTTGCACACCTAGCAAAAGGTCAGTTCTCTGGATACTACACGCATAGTGATGAAAGTATTGTCGAGGTTTCTTGGTGTGACTCGACTGACACTATAGTTACAACTACAATAGAAACGTATGATACTAATAATAACGAGATGACGATGCTGACAATGATGATGAATAAGGAGGAAGAGTGGAGGAGAAGAATAGACAAAAATAAGAAATGATATCAATGACATAAACACATACAAATATAAAAATTGCAAATCATGTTAATGCGGTAGATATTGAAGATAAAGGTGCTGAAGCTTTGAAGAGACTTACAGTCACCAATCTCGTACTAGTAGTCAACAAAGGATTCCGGCGTGTTCATAATAATAATAAAAATATATATGATGTGAATTAAAAGAAATTCTAGTAGACAAGATAATCGATTAGCCATGCAGACAGATCGCATTGCGTGGTCTTCAATCAGCGAAAGGAGGCGATTATCTTGTGCACAACAAAATAGTTACCGGCGCCATGATTTTTGTCGGGATGAACGACACTTTTCATCATCAGATAGTAATAGATATGAATCTGATTTTGTATATATATATATATACACACACACATATATATATATATATATATATATATATATATATATATATATATATATATTGGCAGCAAAGTATTGTTTAGACAAGTTTGGTTAAAGACCACGGAGCTTTCATTTTTTATGATCTTATAACTCTGTTTTCTCTTGTTTTCTTGTTAGTTTCTATGTTTTAAGAGTCGTCGCCGAATACTTGAAACAAATTAAACTCTTCATCTACAACATAAAATTTTAAACATCATATTACATCGTCATGCAAACTATTCTAAATGCAACATAAACCAAACAAATAATATCAAGTACAAAATACATGTCGTCCTTAGCAGGCTACCCCGAACAACTTCTTACGAAAACCTAATAGCTTCGTTGACCATACAACAACTAACCTCTCCCATCATCTTACATGTCACGTCTTTGATACTAGTGCCATCAAACAATATCATTACAACACAAAGCAATAACTCTGATGTATGCAAATCTGTGGAAATACGAAAACTCCTCACTAATAACACCAAAATCATTTGTAAAAATAATATAAAAAATTGCCAACAAAATACAAAAAAAAACAATCAAACATATCTAAAAAAAAAAGTATGTAACAGCGGCATTAAGATGATAAGTAATATCTTCAACATCTAACACGATAATCAAACTACCCTCAATAATAAACTCTTTTAACAAAATAAACTTTGCCCCCAGACTAAACAAACATAAATAATATCTTTTAAAAAAAACCTAAACACGTTTAATTGATATTGACAGGATCCTGATGCCAAAGGATTTACAAGAAAACTCCCGAGAAAAAAAAAAAAATAAAAGAAGATTATCAAAAAAAACATTCGATTATCATTAACCTAATGTTGTTAAACAATATATATATATATACTCATCCTGGCTTTTATAATATTTCCTCATACTTGAGCAAATCAATTACCTAGCTATAATATATTCAATCTTTAGTTAATATTTTCAACATATATCATAATTTTATGCTTTCTCTTTTTTCTTTTTGTCTTTCTTTTTCTTCCTCCTTTTGATTCAAAATCTTTCTCAATAAACAGACAGAACATAAATTCTACACAATATTTCTAATAAGTCAAATGACGGAATTAAAAACAACAAATGCTGGTTCACTAATTAAACGGCCAAATTTTTCTGTTTTACAAAATCTTCCCTAGTTTTTTGTATTAACATCAGTAATATCATCCTTTAAAGACCTGATGATGTTTTATCAAAATCGAAACGCTATAGTCTCGACTTTGCTTCTCAATAAATCTCTACTTCTACTTGGATTAGCTTGTAATCAGGTTTTCTTCATATATATATATATATACATATATACATATATATATATATATATATATATAGTTTAGTTGGAGTCCTGCTACGAGATACAATTGCACGAACATTGATTATAATCTGTCTAGACTACGTTCTTCGTACGTCGATAGATCTAATAAGAAGAAAATAAATTTACTTTATAAAAATATCAACAAACAGAGGTATCCAGCAGTAATTATGACATATGCAAACTTCGCAGATGATCTTGCACTTCTGGCACATGCACCAGGTCAGCCAAGCAGAAGGAGGCATTAGTTTCAATGTGAACTCAAGAAAAACAGAGTTCCGGGACTTTAAATAAAAAAAATATCTATCTTTAAGTGGCAAACCTCTTAAGTTAGTCTACCTATTCGCATACCTTCGCAGCAACATCTCATATACTGAAAGTGAAGTCAGCATACACCAAGCAAATGTGTTGAAGGCTATTGACAGGATTTTGATCGTATGGAAATCAGTTCTATATGATAAAATAGAGCGAGATTTCTTCCAAGTTGTAGCTTTGGATGCACCACATAGACAATAAAAACTATGGTAAAAAAGAACTGTGCCCGTGGTGTAATGGTTATCGTCGCAGGACACGGCGACACGAGTTCAAATCCTGGACCTGACTGATTGCATTTCACACAGCACTAATACCCTTGTGAAAGGTATTAATCCAATTATTTTCCCTCCAGCTATGGGTAAATAGTAGGGCAGACTAGGTTCTTCGGCCTTGGTGAGGCAACTAGTCTAGGAGAAGGAAAACTCTGAATTCAAACCTGTTAAACTCCGCTTAAAAATTTACCTTGTGTCATATCGTGCCCGAGCGGAGGGGTTGGTAAATATGGTAAAAAAGAACTTGGGAACTACACAAGAATATTACATTTGTCATGAAGACATCCTAGAAGCATCACCTCACAGTACTATAGCTGTACTGCCACTTATTTCCCATTTTAAAGTATATCCAAGTAAGATGAATAAAATGTGCGAGGCACTGCTGTAGCAGCAGGGAAAAACTCGTTAGCAACGTTAACTTATGGACTCTTATACATGCATGTGCCATTGTTGGCCGACCTGAAAATAATTATATATATCACCTCTGTGCGGACAAAGCCTTCAGGATCTGCCTGGAGCAATGGATGATAGAGGGCTAAGGAATCTATGCTGTCAGCGTGACTTGATGATTTCATAGTTTCAATATAGTTACATGGTTCTACATTCTTAGACATAGTACATCATATATTACTGATTTAGAAGATTTTACACATCAATATATATATATATATATATAGGGAAAGAGAGAGAGAGAGAGAGAGAGAGAGAGAGAGTACGGAAGCACAATATAGAATAATTTAAAAAACTTTTTTGAAAGTCTGAATAGCCCACTTTTTGGAAAGAAAAGCTATAAATCTAAATTTTCTTGATCAGCTCTATTACTGAGAGGAGGTGCCCGTGGTGTAACCGTTATCGTCGTAGGAAATGGACACGGCGACACGAGTTCACATCCTGGACGAGACTGATTGCATTTCTTATAGCACAAATACCCTTGGGAAAGGTATAAATCCAATAATTCTCCCTCCAGCTATGGTTAAATAGTTGGGCAGACTAGGTTCTTCAGCCTTGGTGGAGCAACTATTCTAGGAGAAGGAAAACTCTGAATTCAAACCTGTTAAACTCCGCTTAAAAATTGACCTTGTGTCATATTCTTCCCGAGCAGATGGGTTGGGTAAATTAGATAAGCTCTATTACTGTTGTGGTATCATCACTATTTTCGAGTCATGGACTCTTCTAATAAGAATATAGTATTTGACTGTAATCACCTTCGGGAGTTTGTACCAAGAGGTACATTGGAGATATAGTTTTACTGTAATTCTTATCATTTATCATTCTCTTAATACGTTGTCCCTGTCGGCTGGGACTGTAGAATACACCAACTGCATCTCTGCAGAGGGTAAGACCACCCTAACGAGTGTCCTGGATATGCCACGAAACAATCTGACGGTGAGGTTCCAGTAATATTGGAGCATTGGGGAATTTGGAGTACTCTTTCATTGTCATCGCTCTCAGGTCCACTCTGGCCCGGAGTGGTAGCACCTTATATGGTCGAATCTATGGGTCAAATAGAACTAAACTGTGTTGGTTGAGAGCGTCTGTTTTTCATCTATACTGCGTATTTGTACTATACTGAATTGTTAAAAATAGAACTGTTTTGACATTTACTCTGCGTACATATGCTAAAAAGAATCTCTGTGTATTACCCAGTCGGCTAGGGCTGCAGAACACGTCAACAACACCTCTGTAGAGGACTCAGACGCCCTACCGAGTGTCCTAGATATGACACTAAAAAATCTGATTGTGAGGTTCCAGTAATGCAAGAGCTTTGGGGAATGCGGCGTAATCATTCATTGTCATCGCTCCCTAGACCACACTGGCCCGGAGTAATTGCAACTATGTAGGTCGTATCTATGGCTCAAATAGAACTACACTGCGTACTTATACTAAACTGAATTCTTTGAAATGGAATTGTTGAGACATTGAAACTGTACTTACGCTGAACTGGATTGTTCAAAATAGAACTGTTTCGATATTTAACTTTGTGTAAATCAAAACAATACTCATACTAAATTGAATTGTTTGAAATAAAACTGTTTGACTAAACTGAATAGCTTGAAAAATGTTGTTGATAATTAATCTCTGTTCAAATGCAAAAATGAATTGTTTGTAATAGAACCATTTATTTATAAAAAGGGATTTGACATTAAATAAGCCACAAAAGTTCATATGACATGAAAGTCAAACAAACAAACAACCAAACAAATAAACTCTTAATACATGTTTGTCTTACTTATTTTATGTCCCTTGGACATAACAAGCACTTTTTCATTAACATTCTGGTTAATATTAGTAAACAACAAAAGAAAGAATAAAGATACTTAACGCCGATACTAAGACAAAAACCATTTCCCAAATAACTGAAATTTCTTTATAGCTTCCGTCATGCCAAGATCATAAGTGTTGTGGTCTTCAGATAAAACCGGTGGAAGAACAGCTCAAACAACGGGTGATAGGTGAACGTTATTGTATTAGCAGAAAAAAGAAATTCGTACAAAAGAAGTGCTAGCCGTTCTCGGCTTGCAGTCTGTCAGTCAGATATCTCGTAAGAAACGAGATGTTGTCTTCCCAGAGCAAGGCAACATCGGCGAATATGTTTAGGTTGTACGAGTCCATCTTTGGGGTATGGTAGGATATGTCCCCATAGCAATAAGTCTCTTGATTACAGTATAGACTCTGTTTTAGAAAACAAAACAAATGCAACTTCCAATCCAAATGTTGGTTCACTGAAAGCTGCTATTGAGGAGGAATGGAATAAAATATCTAAAGAATTTATTTTGAAGGTATACACTTGGTTCGAAGGTGTGTTGATACAATATGTGAAAAAATGGCGGCCCTATGGTGTAAATTGACTATTTATTGTCTATCTTCTTATTTCATTCTTTAAAATTAGAATTAATCTTGTTTTAAAATAGAGTCCTTTACAATTATATTAGAATATTCCATATATATATATATATATATATAGTCATCCACAGACAGACTGTTTCGTTCAATCAGAACTCTTCAGTGTGGCTAGACGGACTAGATTCCCAAAGCTAGGATCGAAACCTTGTTGATTGAAACAGCCAATGCAAGATTCTACCACGTAGCCACGAGGAAACCAGCTAAAGGAATGGAAATTTAAACGCTTATGTATCACATTTGTTTTTTTACATATATCCGCTTAACGGCTACCGAGAGCTCAATTCTTTTGAAGAATCTTGCTTTACGCTAGTGGCAACCGTTGTTGCATTCTCATATACATGTTCATGCAGTATCATAACGACACAATAATAAACAGACGCAGGAAGACTTCTGTAACAAAATATTTACCTCTCACTTAATTGCAAGGGTTCGAAAAGGGTTACTCAAGGTTTGCGTGTGAGAGGGAGCTGGAGACCGAACAGAACTGAAATATTTTGACCCCCACTCTTATGGCCGTCAACGTTATGTCTTTCTCGTACTCCTGATGCTCAACCGGAGGCCCTGGGGTCCACTCTGCTGGGTGCTGACTTTCTTTACTGCATCTTATCAGCAACTTGTCTGGTCCTCAAACTCCATCGGGGTTCCCGAGGACCTCCTCGGCCGGGTGTGGCTTTCCATACCACAACTCGTCTATAACCTCCTCTCCAACTGGAACTGGAACTCGAACTGTCTTGATTTCTGTTTTGGCAGAGTTATATAATAGTTCCACGCCCACTCGATCGCCCACTCGATCTTTGAAATCGCATGTTTAATCGTCATCAAGCGGAAATAGCTGTCACGCAGTTCAGAGGTCACTCTCTTCCAGTGCGTCAGTCTATGAGAGTATCATGGGATTTTGTAGCTTGTCTCATTTTGTTTGCCAATTTTCACCCATTCGATTTCCTCTCCTAACTGCCATTGGAATGTGTCACTTCCTTCCGGTGAATCACATTGAATGACATTTTGGGCCGGGTCGAAGGTCAAAATACAACACCATTACTTATTTCACTAGAGAGCACAACATCACAGGTGTAGGGGTGTATATATATATACATATATATATATATATATATATATATATATATTTCCATATATATATATATATATATATATATCCAGTAATGTGCAAACTTATTCGGGCACTTAAAACTATGTAAATTTCTTCTACTTGTCAACTTATAGGGGAATGGTTAGCATAGATTCTTTTTCAAATAAAATGTTGACTGATGGAGTCATTTCCATACGTAATCAGTATGCTTTTGAATAGAGTTTTTTTAACAGAGGGGAAGATGCTAGATTATAGCAAAAATTGTTGCTCAAAAGTTGTTAGCCACCTCACATAAACCAATTGAGATACAGTGTTTGAAAAGACAAAAATGTTCCACTGTTAATTGGCAAATAAGTTTCTACATCATCTCGATTTTTTTCATAAATATAGTGAAAAATCCTTTTGAAAATCATGGCGATTTTTTCCAAAGAATTGAGAGTAAATAGGTGAATTATTGGTCTATTTTTTTCAGATGAAGCTTGGTGATTTTTATCATCCAGAGCATTCAAACTTTTAACTCCATTTTTCTTGTTATATTAATGGTTCGAATAATGCATCGTTCAGACGTTTTTCCTAGTCTCTTGTCGAACTAGAGAACTTAGTTAAAATTTCGAAGTGAAACCTTTATCCAATCTTGCTGGGTACATTGCTCAAATTGCGTCAACCAGAACAAGTTAAAAATGTTAAGCTATAGTAAATATGCCTTGTTATTTTTACCTCGACTCATATTTGAACCAGCATGCCTCCAGATTATTTCCTTTAGAAGTACATTAACCAGGCACCTATATCAATTATGTCAGTTGTCCTGCTTTAAAATTCAAAGGGAATTTTGGGGACTTATAAATCTAATGTTATCAACACAATGAATTACTATTTAAATCTATTTTATGTTTTTCATCTTTTAGCGAGCCTTTTGATTATTGGTTTCCAAATTGTAGTTATCCCTATTCTTGGTGTGCTCAACAGGTAACTTTAACCCAATATATACGCTACTTCTTTAAAACGTCTTATTCTCCAGTGTCTTCCCTCTTCATCCCATAAAGGCAGATGGTTTTCCGACTTTTCAGTTTCACTTCATCCTTCAGCTTTTCGATGTTTCTTTAATTTTACTGTTATTGGGCGGCACGTCTTGCTCTCATATAATTTACAGTTGCATATTGATTATTGGCAGCTGTTTTTACAATAAAATTGTAGGATAAGATGCACCTGTGTATATAAGCGGAAGCACATCACCAAGGTGACAGCCGGAACACATGGACGTTGTGAAATTATGTACACACACTTCAGAGCAGATACGAGGAGTCTTACAGTGGTCTGTTTTCAATCTGGAGTCTGGGGCCTAGATACGTTTTGTAACGGAGACTGGCCGCTCTTCTCCCGGTGGGGTAACGGCCTATAGCGGCCCCTGGCTGGGAAACAGAGGTGGCAAAGATGTAAGGCCCTGAAGATAACAATGCATGCTATGGCCAAAAGAGGACTAAGTTGTGGGTCAATATATCTGCTTGTCGTTGTGACCCTCCATCTTCCTGTCTGTTTCACACATATGCCAGCTACGACGCCTTTCGAGGAATAAATGTGTGAGAAAAATATTTTCATACATGAGTGTCATGCCAATTTCTTCTTCATTCATCACATCTATATAACATTACAAATCAGCACTTGACTGAAGATATGCAATTTTTGGTTATGTTTTTTTCTCTTGATAGTTTGACAGGTCAAATATATCTTTGAAGAACCGAGCCATTTCAGTATATCATATGAACTACATATCTTTTCAATCTTTTCGATATAAATAAAACATGCTTACAATAAGAATTAACATTATTCTGTTTTGAAATACTGTATCTTGATTAGCTTATAGTAAGTGGCCAAAACATTTATGGAGTAGCGGCCTCCCCTAAACCTCGGTGCTGTAGCTATTGAAAAGGGAGCCTTCGGGTCACCCTCAACGAAGGTCACCAACCTAACTTATAACAGTGTTGGTTGTTAAATATCACCTACACACACATACATACACGCGCGTTCGCGCACAAAAAGTTGTACACAATTCTTAAGTTCTTTTGGTTGTATTTTTCAATTTTTTTAATTTCTTCAAAATCTTTCGTTCTCTGCCTGATGATCGTCGTTTATAAACGCCATGGGACCTGTGGTCACAGACAAGCTTCCATAATATTAAATATATACAAAAAATAATGTATATTTACTTATTATTATTTATTCTTTGAGATTCATTCACATCAGCTAACGCTGATGGCCTTTCACTTAAGTTTCAGTGACAGCAAGTCCCCTCAACTCTCCAGGATTCTTCTCAGTATTCTGGGCGTTCTCAACAATGCTGTTGTTGGGATGGTCTCCACTCGTCCTCCAACGTCTAAGTCTTCCAATCCCTACAATAATCCTTTGGTGACTGTCCAAAAGCACCAATAACGATTGGTATATTCGTAACCTTCATGATCCACAGTGTTATCAGTTTTCTAGCAAAGTCGAAGTACTTATCTTTCTTTTTCACTTTCTTCCAGTTTTACTCTGTGGTCAGCCGGGACAGCAAAGTCGACAATTTTGAATGTTCTCTTTTTTTTGTTGTTGTTTACTATAAGGTCTGGTCTTCTGGCCGAGATTAAGTGACCCGTTTGTTGTCAAAGCCCTATTATGTGTGTCATTTTCTAGGACAGATGCTAGGTTGAGCATATGCCATTTGTTGGTATTATTATTATTATTATTATATTTATTATTATTATTATTATTATTATTATTATTATTATTATTATTATTATTATTATTATTAACTCCATTTACAGTTTTTCACATCAGTGTTAACTGATGGTTTTTCACTGGAGTTTGAGTGACAGCAAGTCTCCTCAAGTCTCCAGGATTCGTCTCAGGATTCTGGCCGTTCTCAGCAATGCTGTCGTTTGGATAGTCTCTACTTGTCGGTCAACTTCCAAGTCCTCCAGGGCTTTCAATAATCCTTTAGTCATTGTGCCAAAAGCAACAATCACAATTGGTACAATTGTCACTTTCATGTTCCACAGCTTTTTCAATTCTCAGCAAAGTCGACAATTTTGCAAATTCTCTTTTTTTGTTGATTATTATAAGGTCTGGTCTTCTGGCCGGGATTAGGTGATCCGTTTTATGCTAAATTCCTATAGGAGTTTATGTGTGTCATTTTCTAGAACAGATGCTAGGTTTGTGCATATACCATTTTTTAGTATGGTCAAATTTAAATTTCTTGCACATATCCCAGTATATCACCAGTCGTGTTTCGCCTTATACTCCTTCTGTGCTACTTTGCTGCATTCTATTATTATTATTATTATTATTATTATTATTATTATTATTATTATTATAAATGCTCTCATTACCGAGTTCTGCAGGTCCGATTTTCTGGAGGGCTTGTATCAACGCGTCTTAATATATATGGTAGGAGGAAGGGAGATAAATAAATCGTGAATATCTTCCACAAGAACAAACTTATACCTATAAACACTTCTGCTATGAGGATGTTAATTTTGTCCGTTTATCGGCATTTTTAAGTCGATCTCATGTGTTGTCTGACCATTTATAGATGGTCAAGGGATAAATAATTTATGTAATTAACTTTTGAAGCAAGACGTGCTCTTTGTCTTTCATAAGATTTTTTCTTAATTTTAAAATTATTACTCACAAGGGCTCATGGGTAATTTTTTTCTAAGAAGGAGATTTATCAATGTATTACTATTTAGTTTAATCAAAAATACGTGCAAAGAATTATCTCGGTGTAAAGTAAAATTACAAACCCATGAAACTAATGATTTTGCTGAAAAAACACTTTGCACATCCGAGCAACAATTAATAATCCGAAAAACAAGAAAGAAAAAAAGACATGCAGAAAACAAATAAACAATGAAATGAAAGTGTTATATTGACTTAGTCTGACTTTTGTTGCTTAGGCCTAAATTATTTAAATTTCATATTTTTTATGTATATAATTCTGCTTTGGTTGAAAGGTCTTGACTACTTGATATCCTAATCTTGTGTTTGTTTTCATTGTTTTCTTTTTATAACCTAAATGTTACGCTATTGTATACAGAAAGTCTTTGTTTTATTCACGTCAGGTTACTTTGAGCAGCTGAATAATAATTGCCACGACTTCATTCGAATAGATTTTCTAGTTTCTTTTGTGTCTTTGTCTCTATTCAAACAAAAGGCGATGTTTGCCTTAGATATTTATATTAATTATTGTAAACTGACTACAAAAAACTAGGACAAAGAACTCATCATATCACTGTTTTCAGATAATATATATATATATATATATATATATATACACAATTGAATTTCAGACAAACTCTTAGGTATATGAACAAAGAATAATAAGAATTTCTTATGGTAAATATTTAGCCTGAAATTCAATGGTGTTTTTTAGCATTAAGGGTATTCATTTTCAGGTGTCGGAACAGTCAATGTGTCCTTTTCTTTAAATTATTGAAAGTTTAACCTATGTGTTTTTGGGTCATTTTTGGTGAGCTATTTTATCGATTACTTCTTTAGTTATCTTCAATTAAATTAGTGTTAAATATTGAATAGTCTAAGATTCTTTTTAAGTCGTTTAGTAGAACATTTACAATGAGCTAGAAAACATTCATTTCTAGCTTGGTGTTTATGTAGTTTGTTTGTGATTTTATGCACTAAGTATTTTAACTTTCGTGCTTTTCAGATTTTTGTTTATTCGAACAAAAATCTTATACTACTGAATAATTTAGAGCAATGTTTTCAGACTTATAAACATAATGTTTCTTCAACACTGTGAAAGTTTGGTTTGGTTAATGGCATATCAACCTTTGTGAGGTTATTTAATGCCAAAGCTATTCTCCTAGAAGAACAGTAGTGTTAGTATTTAACCCATAGCTGAGAGGATAAGGGGGTTCATACCTTTCCTAAGGGTATTTGCCCGAAAGTGAACGTAATAACGCGACTGGAGTTCGAACTCGCTTACTACGATTCCGCAGTCCATCGCTTTGACCATTACACCACGAGAACACCCCCCTCAACACTGTGAAGTACTACTTATAACTATTATGTACGATTTAGCTCAAATTACATTTTTTTCATTTAGCCTTTTTGATTATTGGTTTCCAAATCGTATCCATCCCTTTTCTTAGTCTAATCAACAGACCATTTTAGCCCAATATATATGTTCTTTTCTTTAATTCATTGAAAGTTTTACCTATATATTTTTAGGTAAAATCTTATTGACATTTATCGCAGATTTGATTCTAATACTTTTTTGGCATTAGTCGATGTTTATAACGTGGTTTTTATTAGTTGTTTTTCTGTACACGTTTGATCACAAATTTTTAACCCATAAAATGTCTAGGAAAGGTTGTGAGGATTATGCTTCCTGTTGAAAGGTAGATTCAATTTTAAGTTCAGTTTTGTTGTATTTACTAATCGAATTGCTTTCGTTTCATCTAAGTTATGCATCATGTCCATATCGGAAATGTTTAGCCTATAGTTATATTTAAATGATAAGAATACTCTAAATATTTCCGAGTTTGATTCTAAAAATTATCTAAAGCTTGTTTAAACAAGAGAACCTAAATTTGGCAGAAGATATTTGCGTGAGAAAAATTGATATTTAAATTGAAAATATGTTTTGAAAAAAACGCAAAGTTAAATAACCGATGTTGAAATGTGTATTCTGAGTTTTTTTTTAAATGTTGTATATTGACCTCCGACCCGGCCAAACATGCCATTCCAAAGACGGCAGAAGTGCATAGTCCATTGGCGGGGGCGAGCTTGGCTGAAAATATGGGGCAGGGTTAAATTCCCACGGTACACCCACAAACTGATGCACCAGAAAAGAGTGACCTGTGAACTGCTCAATGACGATCAAACATGCCATTCCAAAAACAGCGGAAGTGTCATATTCCGATGGCTAGTTATGGGGAGATATTGAGTGGGTGATTAAACTATTATATAATTCGGTGAAGGCAGGAAGTCAGTTAGTTTTGGCGACCAGACTAGTTTGGAGACAAGATGTGGTAGAGATTGCCAGCACCCAGCAGATAGCTGAGCCCCGGGACCTCCGGTTGAGCAACCCTGGAGAATGGGAAAAGACGCTGATGGCCATAAGAGTTGGGGTCAATATGTTGAAGTTCTGTTCGGTCTCCAACTCCCTCTCACTGTAAAACCTAGAGTTACCCTTTCGAACCCTTTCAATAAAGTGAGAGGTATATTTTTCTAAGAACTGTGTCGCTCGTCTTTTATTGTGTCGTCGTTATGATAGCATGCATATGTAGATTTATATGCATATGAGTGTACAACAATAACAACGAAAAGTTATCTATTATTGTATCAGTATAGATGGATGTAATAGCTATGTTATTTATGTATTGTTATTACACACCTTTTCTGATAAGTGTATGAGATATCCAGAGTATTTTACGGGTGAAGGGGTATTATTCTTAAAAAATATATTAATAATTTTTGCAATGTTTTTTTTTTTTAATTGTCGATACCGAATACCAGATTTCTAACTGAAATGCAGTAATTTAGGCTTTTTTATTTGACGGGAGAATCTTACTATATATATATATATATATGTGTGTGTGTGTGTGTGTGTGTGTGTGTGTGTGTGTGTGTGTGTTCTTTCGATTAAGCTTAACAATGCCAAGTTTTCTTTTACATTTATATTCTTTTAAGATATCTTTTAATTTAGCAATTATTTCGTCGGTGTCTTCCAAGACCTGTATTATTTTATAAGGATTCTGTTTTTTGGGTTTGAGTCTCATAATCCATGATATAATTCCTTCCTCCGTCTGTGATGAGGATGGATATGTACATTTTCTACGAGTTTGTTTATTGCGTGTTTCTACTTCTTAATGCAGCTATACAGATAAGGAGACGAGATTATCGGATTTTCCAAACTGCCACTTTTATTCCATCAGATACTATAGCATGACATATATGGAGAGAAAGATATAGATGCAGATAGTGTATATATATATATATATATATATATATATATATATATATATAATGCTCCCCCATGGGGGTTGAGCTTTCTGGCGAAGGAATTGTCGGCCGCCGCTAGTGTAATGCAAAGCTCTTCGAAAGAATTGAGCACTCTGGCAGCCGATAGGGTACAAAAAATGTAAACAAAGGCTGCTTCTGCTGTTTCTAAAATAAAAATACCTTAAAATTCCCTTAGCCAACGTGGTACACTTGGTGGCCGAGAGGTCTGAAATACAGTCTAACGTACAGTTGGACGGGTTTCGATCCCGGCTTCGAGCGTCCTGCGTGTCTAGCCACACTGAAGAGTTCTGATAGAACGAAACAGTCTTTCTGTCGATGACTATATATATATATATATGGGACGGGTAAAAATAAGAAAGGTAATACGCCAAACACAGATTCACATTTATCTCCCCTTTGGTTTGGTTTGGTCTGGTTTGGTTTCTTTATTTAATGGCATATCAACATTTGTAGGTTATTTAATGCCAAAGCCATTCTCCTAGAAGAACAATAGTGGTACTATTTTACCCATAGCTGGGAGGATAAGGGGGTTCGTACTATTTCCCCTTTGAATCTTGTCACACCATGCATATTTTCGAACAAGTAGAAGAAGTGGATTTTTTTCTGACAGTAATTTCCTTTTTATTTATATCAAAAAGGTTTGAACACTTTTTCAGCTCACTGCTTCTTCGAATTTATATCAAACTACCGAGAAATAAAGAATCATATTTGTAAGAGGAATTATCAAACTATACCCTCTGGCTAACCACATTCAATATTAACCTACCACCTTTTCCAGAATTTATTTTGAATTGCTGGGAAATCCTTAAAATAAGACTTTAACTTCGGGATATGTTTTTAGATCAGGTTATTCTTGCTTATCGATGACGTCAAACATCTCATGTTTTTAGATCTGGTTATTTTGTTTATCGATGCCGTCAAACATCTCATAAATATTATATATATATATATATATATATATATATATATATATATATATATATATATATATATATTACTAATGAAAATTGATATTGAATGCAGTTAATTTTATTACTAGAGCACTCGAACTCGAATTTAACAATCCCTAAAAGTGTTAGATTGAATCCCAAACAGTTCAGTATAGCATGATTACACAGTTTAGTTGTGAAAAACGTTTATATATCAAGCTATTCAGTTTAGTCAAACAGTTCTAATTCAGCTAATCCAGTTTAGTTTAAGGACAGAAGTTCTATATTAAACAATTCAGTTTAGTGTAAGTACAGCTTGGATGTCAAAAATAGTTATATTTCAAACAATTCAGTTTAGTATAAGCACGAAGTTTAAATGTGAGTTCACAGTTTAATTGTCATTTCCCAAATATCCAGAACGCTTATTTTGGAAGTCTTACCCCTCTGTAGAGGTGCAGTCGGTGTATTCTACAGTGTCAGCCGACTGGGCAATACACAGAGTTAAATGTCAAAATGTTTGTTTTTTTTTAGATAATTCGTTTAGCATAAGTATACGGTTTAGAGGTCAAAACAGTTCTTTTTCGAGCAGTTTAGTTTAGCATAAGTACGCAGTTTAAATGCAAAAATCAGTCTAGTGAAAAAAGCACAGTTTAGTTCTATTTAACCCTGAGATAGGACCCTTATCATGTGATACCACTCCAAACCAGATTGGACCTGGGAACGATGGCAATAAAGGTGAACTCTGCATTCATCTACATTAATGGGACCTCAACATCAGATTGTTTGTGACATACCTTGGACACTCGTTGAGGAGATTTTATCCCTCTGCAGAGAAGCAGTCGGTTTATTCTACAGCTCCAGCCGACTGGGTAATCAAGAAATGGAGCCTCATCATCTGATGAAAGTGACATATCCATTAGTGGTGGGGAAGCATACCTTACTACAGAGGTGTAGTGAGCGTATTCTACAGCCTCAGCCGACTGAGCTGTTTTAAATGTAAAATAATAATTATATAAAAATTCCATAAATTTTATTGACTGGTTTTCCTATTTGTCATCATCGAGTTAAAAAGAATTCTAATTCAAGCTACTGCGAATCAAATGGTAAGGTCATTAACATAAATTTCAACTACCACTAACCACCCTTGCCAAAACCAACTGAAAATGTGTCCGCTGGCACGAATTAAATATGGAAGGTAGGACTATCCATGTTTGTTTATTTGTTTGTTTACTTTTATGCTATTAACGACTTAATGTAAGCTTTTCTGCCATTAGAAAAAGCAAAAAAAAAAAAAAACCGTAAAAGCAAGAGCATAGGTTGTCTTCAATTCAGTCTTTGACTAGCAGTGGAAAACACTGGTTCTTTTATCCCATGAAGGAATATAAGAAGATATTAAAATATTCCTCGATAGTGAATATGTTAGCTAGAATATTATTCCTGTTCATGAGTAACATTTTGAAGACAAAGAATTTAAAAAAAACATATGACAGCGGACGAAAAGGAAATAAGGGACGGTATGATTATCTATATTTATCTAAAATTTTAGAAAAAATGAGGCTGCATTTTTTCTTTCCTCATAACTACTGTTATCTGGCCTTGGCTGTGTCTCTTGATGACAATCTCAGCGAGAAGAGAGTATTTTATGAGTCACCCAAGCATATAGCAACGGAAACCATTGTGATTATGGTGGATGTAAAGTAAGGTGGATGAATCCAAAGGCAATTTAAAATTGCGTTTCACCAGATTCTTGTTGGAAGAACCTAATAGGAAGGGCTCAAAAATCAAATCAAGCAAATTCTGCTAATAATAATATTCATGGGCGGCGTCTAGGGATGAAAAAACAGAGCAAATAGAAGATTATCATGATTAATTCAAACCCTATGTTCAAACCGCATCGCCCTTCACACAGGAATAAAAGGAGCAGATTCTGCTAAATTTGGAGCCCTGGCAATCTTAAATAAGTTAGATTTCGATCCTAAACCCTACTTACTCAGATGCACAAATACTGTTAACACAGCAACATTAAACCTTAGGACTTTTAACACAATAAGCCACTGTCTCGACCTTACAAGATCTGCAGCTGAATATAATATAAGCATGATATTTTTGAAAGAACACACACACACACACACACACACACACATATATATATATATTACTATAGTGAGCAAGAATTAAATTACCATGACACCTGTGATGGCTGGATATTTACCTCGGAGTCTGCATAGAAAAACTTTATCAATATCACCATAGAATGTGTAGGAATCCTTTGAACTGTGGGGCATCCTCCTCTTTGAAGGAGTATCTACAGATCTTAAAATCTCATCGGCACTGATATGTCTGAGTCAACGCAGAAATAAGAAACAAACTGTTAAATCCTCAAGTTATGCCTGGTCATCACTTTCCATTAGTGATGTAAGCAATCAATGAACAGTAGGTAGAGGGAAGAGCCTCTCGAGTGCAAATCTATAATCTGCCAGCTAATACGAAAAACTTCAGAAATCTAGAAGAATTCAATAATCTACTCGGAAAGCCTTCTGAAATTACTTGCAAATCCATCAAAAATAATTAATAGCCAAATAGACATCAAATTAGGACAGTTTAGGGAGACAGAACAATGGAAAGAATGAAACAGACAAGCCGGTGGGCCCAATAAAATACCTTTTGAAGTATGAAAGTATAGCTCATTTGACGACATACGTCATCGATTAGGCAACGCTGCGTGTGAACATGACAAAATTACGAAATGGACAAAGGCTGCATCTTATCTTTTATCAAGAAAGGTGACCTCAGAATCTTTAAGAATTGCAGAGACATTACGTTTACTGCTTCAGTTTAATGCGCTCTGCTTCTTAATCGTATCCAACCTGAAATCAAGAAAAGTCTTAAAAATCTGAAAGCAGCACTAATATTCGTAGATTCATCCAAAGTCTTCGATTCAATATACGGAAGAAAATTTGAGCACTTAGTGCTAGCATATTGTACCTCCAAAGAAACTTAACAATGAAAGTATGATTTACAAAAGCACGAAAGGAATGGTCCAATCACCTGGTGGAAACACTGGCTTCTTTAACATTTTTACTGGAATCTTACCACGTGGTATATATTTCCATATGATTTACCTTGACAACGTAATACACATGTCAATAGATTTAATAAAAGAAAAAAGTTTAACACTAAAAAAAGTCAAGAAGCAGATGATATCTTGCAGAAAGCATGACAGGCACAGACTACTCTGATGATTGGCACTTCGCCAAAGTACACAAGCTCAAGACAAATCCCTACTATATATTTCATAGCAAAAAAATAAATAAAAATAACAGTTGGCATTGACCTCAACTTGAATGCAAATAAAAAAAAAAGAGATCATGTGTGTGTTTTTTTTTTTTTTAAAGAGGCCATCTAGCTCTAAGTGGGATGCCTCTAAAATTAGTTGATCAGTTTCAACTTCAGAAAGTGATGTCAACATACGCCTAGCGAAGATGTTGAAAGCTATTGAAAGTTAATCGATCAAACGGAAATTTAATTTTACGGAGGTGTCCGTGCTGTAATGGTTATCATCGTAGGAAATGGACACGGTGACACGAGTTCAAGTCTTGGACGAGACTGATAGCATTTCACATAGCACTAATACCCTTGGGAAAGGTATGTATCCAATTATTCTCCCTCCAGCTATGGGTAAATAGTAGGACAGACTAGGTTCTTCAGCCTTGGTGAGGCAACTAGTCTAGGAGAAGGAAAACTCTGAATTAACTGGTGACATCGATCTTTCGGTGATCTTCGATTTGTTCTCCAAAATATCCATATAAGAAAACAAGTAACGAGATTTTGGCAGAGTTGAAGGCAGTTGTCAAAATGGGTGCGTTAAAGGTTCCGAGGTCCCGACCCGTCCTACTCCAGTCTGCTACGACCTATCTGTCAGGCGTATTTCAAACAGCCAGCTCTCACCCAGAACCCGTCACCATCAAGAGGAAGGGAGAAGAAGGGCGCAACTAAAATGAACTTTTCAAGTTGCAGCGATAATCGCTGAATAATAAACGACTGCTATATTTTATTCCCTTACCTTCGAGTTTGATTATTTCTTTTTCTGCGGACTTCTTTCTTTACAGCACAAAACGTTGGGCGTATGGTACAAGAGGAGAAGATGGTAATTTTATTTATATATGAATTTCTTCAATAAAGTCAAAGAGGACACTTAAGGTAGCTACCGTATATAAATGGGTAATATCAGCACCACTCCTCTTCGACACATTCATCGATCACAAACTTTAATGTGACGAATTGTCAGAGTTCGGAAACTAATTGTACCCATTTTCCCAAGATGAACCTCTTTTAGTTTAATGGCATATCAACGTTCCTGGGTTATTTTATGCCGAACAAATCCTTCTAAAAGAACAGCCGTGGTACTATTTAACCTATAGATGGAGGATAAGGTGGGGTCATACCTTTCCCGATTGTATTTGTCCGAAAGTGAACGTAATAGAGCGACTGGAGTTTGAACTCACAACGATCTTCCTGTATAGCTCTTTCACCATTACACCATGAGAACCCCCCAATAAGGAGTACTTTACATTTAGATTTGGATAGATACATCGTGGTTTTTTCTCACCCTTTCCATTGAAAAATATTGTTGTATACTCATATGCAGATTCATAACAACGACACAATAAAGACGAGTGACACAGGTCTTTAGAAAAATATACCTCTCACTTTATTTGAAAGGGTTGTGTGTGAATGGGAGTTGGAGACCGAACAGAACTGCAACTTATTGACCCCAACTCTTATGGCCATAACAACGTTTCTTTACCGTTCTCCTGGGATGCTCAACCGGGGGCCTGGGGCCCAGCCACTGTGGGTGCTGGTTTTCTCTACCGCATCTTATCTCCAACTCGTCTGATCCCGAACTCATCTGATCTCCAACTGCTCAATCGGGGGTCCCGAGGGCCCCTTCTGCTGGGTGCTGTTTTCTCTACAGCATCATTTTTCCAACTCTGATTGAACTTCCTGTGCACTGAGTTATATAATAGTTCGACGTCCACTCAATCTCTTCCCATAAATGGCCAACGGAATATGCAACTTCCGCCGTCTTTGGAATGGCATGTTTTGATCATCTTCGAGCAGAAATAACTATCATGCAGTTCACAGTTCACCCTCTTCCGGTGCATCATTTTGTGACTGTACCGTGGGATTTTAACTCTGTCCCATATTGTCAGCCAAGCTTGTCCACGCCAATGAAATATGCAACTTCCGCCGTCTTTGGAATGGCATGTTTGGTCGGGTCGGAGGTCAATATACAACAATATTTCAACGGAAATTGCTAAATAAAAAAGCGTATTCTATCTTAATCGTTATCACTCAACTTCACAACTAAAATAAGTATCTAGAACATTTTATTTAATTTTCATTTTAAATACTACTACTTTTCTCTGGGCATCAACCACTTTTAAGTTCATAAAGTTCATACAATAAAAACTCTATGATTTTGAATAATTTTTAATGAGTAAAATCAGTTTATATCAAGTCTAAATTAAATTATATGCTTCAGTTATTGTTAAAGTCACACAGGGACAATCGATATACTGGTGCGGTCTCCATCAGACGAAAATAGTTTTAAAGTAATTAATCAAGACGATTCCCCGTGAATACTGTCTACGCCATGAGATTATGCCATGCGCCATTTCATCTATTCACCGACAGTCAGTGATACATAAAAAATTCAAACAAACAAACGAAAAAAAAAAAAGACAAGCAGCAGGAGAGTGATATTAGATTTCTGATTTTTGTTGGTTTGTAACCCCTGAGAGCTGGTTTGAAGATGAATGTTCTTTGAAAATGTTAATCACCATGACAAATACCGAAATAGGTATTTAGGCGAGTCGGCTGATTGGTTCGGTATTTTTATGCTGAGTGTTATGGCGGAAAAGTTCATATATATATATATATATAGAGAGAGAGAGAGAGAGAGAAAGATAGTAAATTTACTAATAAATTTTGGTAAGTTGATATCACGGATCATAAATTCTTTGTAAAGAGTTGGTTAGTAATTGAGTTCGGTTTTCTATGGCATATCAACGCATGTAGGTTATTTAATGCCGAATGCTGTTTACAGACGCACACCATCATACACCCCCCCCCGAACACACACACACACAAACATATATATATGTATATATACAAATTTACTCACACATGCAAACAAACAGGCACACACACATATATATATATATATATATATATATATTTACATTTTATACGAATAAAATATAAATCTAATTTCAAGCACTTTATATATATATATATATATATACATGAATTTACTCTCATATGCACAAAAACAAACATATATATATATATATATATAAATGTAATATGAATCAAATATAACTTTAATTTCAAGGAATTCATATATATATATATATATATATATATATATATAGTAGTTTCAATTAAACCTCAGCTATTGCCTTTTTGCACATTTTAAGATAGATTTTATTGGAAAATTTTCTGGTGCGAGAATGATCAGAATCGGGACAATCCTTTTGGTTTCAAAGTTTGAGATGACCAACCGATTGATCAGTTCCGTCCTCTCTAATTGCTCAACTAGCTCAGTAAGGCTAAAGTGGTGTGTTGCAGGTCACGTGACCCCTTTCCTTGCCGGGTCATGGACTGCTTAGCTTCTAAGATCTCCTCCTCAAGCTTTACAGGTCGCAAGTCTCAGCAAGGAGTTGCCCACATCAAGGAGTGAAGATGATTACCTCTCCGCAGAGGGGAAGGTGGCGTATTCTACCGCTCCAGCCGCTAGCATAGTAATAATTTCGTGCAGATGATCATGTTGAAAAGTCTATATATATAAAGCAATCAATCAATGTATATATATATATATATATATATATATATATATATATATATATATATATACTTAGTATTGAGCACTTTTTGTACTTGTAGCTTAGCAGCAATTTACGATGTTTTTTTTTCTTTTGACCAATCGATTGCGTATCTGTTGATTTTTTTTCAATTGGTGTGACAAGGTTGGTTTTTCTTTCTTTTTTTTTCCAATATATATTTTTCCCCTAGACAGTGATTCGTTGTATATTCTATCTTCGAATTACCGGCGTTTTTTTCCCTTACCATTAGTTCTATTAATCAGTAAGTTATTTAATATCTATCTATCTATCTATCTATCTATCTATCTATATATATATATATATATATATATATATATATAGTGTGTGAGTGTGTGTGTAGGTGTATATGTTCTGTTTTTAACATAACAAACCTTATTAGGTTTTTAATACTGAAATCAGTTACTAAAGTAACTATACGATTTCTAGTAACTTTAATAAAAGTATAGCTTCAGTTAACTATTAATTTTGATTATAGAAGTAATTTATGCCGTTTTATTTTCAAGTAACCATCGTAATTAATTATTATATATATATTGTTTGTATACAGTTATATTGTTTGCAAATTCAATAGTTTTAACTTGGACACAATTATATGATAACGGGATTTTCATAACATTAAATTGTTTCAAGTACCTTATAAATTGTAGTTGGTGACCGTAGTCGAGGTAGACCCGGTTTCTCCCTTTTCGATAGCTACTACACCAAGGTGTAGGGGAGGGCGCTTCTGCTTTCCCTGGATTGCTCCACTTTACCCTTGATCCGTTACTTAAAATGCTGAGTGTTAAGCAAGGTGGCATCAAGTACTATTTTTTGAGTCTTTGGTATGACTCGACCTGGGATTGAACCCAGATCTCTCGGGCCATTATACCAATGTCAGGTAAGTACCTTATAAATAGTAATAATTACAAGTATCAATTCTCATTACCAAAATTTTTCACACAGTAATATGATTTCAGCGATTCCTTTGTAATTTGTGGTTTAGGTTAGGTTGGTTGGGGTTAATGGCATATCAACCTCTATAGGCTATTAAATGCCAAAGCCTGTTTACACATTCTGAATAATTTTAAAACATTTATGGGGCCGATAAGTTGAAAGTTCACAAAAGTAACCACTCAGGATATTGAAATGAACGACAAAAATGGAGATGTCACTTAACCAGTGTTCAAGAACAGAAGCCTCGCAACTGAATACTATTTGGTAAGAGTATCCTCTATGTATAATGGTTAAAGCGATGGAATGCGGAATCGTAGTAAGCGAAGTATCCTCCAAGTTATAGGATAAATAGTACGACTACTGTTCTTCTAGGAGAATGGCTTTGGCATTAAATAACCTACAACGTTTAATATGCCATTAAAAACAAAGAAATAAAACCAACTATTTGGAATCACACATTTTGACATGATTCTTTATCATCATCATCATCATCATCATCATCATCATGTCGTGCCGCTAGCACGGATATCCCTGACCCTCTCTTGCCACATCTACCTGTCGTTCATCGCCTCTGGCAGGTCTTCAGGGCTATATCCCGTATCCTCACATAACTGCTGTATGTATGTTCGAGCTGGTCGTCCTGCTTTTGCTCAGCCATGTGAAGGGGTCCATAGGAGTACATCACTTATGAGCTCGTCCCTGCTTCTCCAACAGTGTCCTGCATGTCTGGCTCATCTAACTTGGATAGTTTTCGTGATGGGAGGTAAGTGGCCGTACAGTTGGTACTTTGTTGGTTGTTGCCGCCAGGACTTGTTCAATATTGCTCGCAGCATTCTTGTGTAATTTCCGACTAGCTTTTTCTCCAGCCGTTTTGTTAGCGTCCAAGTTGTGCATCCATATAGCAGTATCGACACGACCGCTGCCTGGAAGAAACTGCATTTCATTTTATCGGTCGGGTCTGATATCCATATGATCGATAGCCTATCGATAGCTTTCCATGCCTTCATTAGCTGCCTGTCGATGTCTTTTTCGGTTGATGAGATACTGCTTCCTAGGTAGGTGAATTTGTCTACCAGTTTAAGAGACGTTCCGTCTAGTGTGGAAATGTCGCCTCTTTGGTTATAACACATATATTCAGTTTTGTGTGCATTGACATGGAGGCCAATGCCTGCAGCGGCTCGTTCCGAACTATGCAGTAGTGTTTCGTTTTGGTTAGGCGTATTTGCCAGTATCGCTATGTCATCGGTGTAGTCGGCTTCGGTATTTGTTTTAGCTGGGTATCTTCTGCTTCTTTTCTTTGTCAGCTCGAAGCCGTTTTCTCTGATTTTATCGATCGATGTTTTAAGCTCGTAGTCTAGGCAGATGATATGTCTTTTTCTGTTGATGTGATACTGCTTCCTAGGTAGGTGAATTTTTCAACCAGTTTCAGAGATTGACTCTTTAAATCTATATTAAATTAATCGTTTCATTTGAAATCACAATCATTCATGGAATCTCAACCCAAATTTTTAGAATTCAACTTTTTATTTACATATATGATTATCTAACGGTTGAATACATCTTATGTGATTTTAGAAGCAGCAGGTTTTTTTAGTCTGTAGAAGGCAAACGGATAAAAGACTGTTACGATGATATACCACATTTTTTAAATAGACCTCAAATGACTTTAAAAATGGAACATTTATTAGTTAGCAGAAAGGAAATAGGATTAAGACGATTAGAAACCACTTTAAAAATCGGTACGTTCATCAGCAGAACGAGAAACAGAAACGACCATGCTGTCAAGATGAAGGACGGCCTAATCTCTTATAAACCGAAGTATGGTTTTTGTATGTGTATCTTAAAAGTAATGTCAGCTTTTGGAAATTCTGTTAATATCCAAAAACTAATAGCTGAATGCTTTCAGGATATATAAAGAATATTTGATTTGAAATGGACGAAGTCAACTGTGAATGAATAGCCACTAATTATATTGAAAACAAAAGAAAAATATATACTTAGTGAAAAAGAAAAGAGGAAATTTGCAAGACAATAAAAAAAACAACAAAGAACCGAATGCTATAGAAAAGAATGGGGTAAGGGAGATACTAGGCAGAATTCACCCAGAATATTTGGTTTAAAAAATTGTCGCCTGCACATTGCACTAAGTTCATCTATTTGGGTGCTCATTCTTTTCCTCATCTCTAATCATGGTATTCTTTTCTGCTTTTATTGTTATGAGGAAATAGTGTTAAGATTTTATTTTGAGTTTTTTTTTTTGTCTGTCATTTCAATGTGTCGTTTATCTCTCTAAACGGATTACATTTTTGTGACAAACAAGCGCTCGTAGCCATGTAGATATTATTTCCCCAAAATTTGAACAATTCAGAATATATCCACAATATATATATATATATATATATACTTGAGTATGTGGGGGTTGCCTGCAAGTGTAATACCTATATGTGTGAATATATATTCACGGATCTATTTTCATGTGCTCGTATGGATGTCTCTCTCATTGTCTTAGTATATATTATAATTTTGGGCATCTGGCTCTCAGCACCGAATGGACACAGTACATATATATATATATATATATATATATATATATATATATATATATATATATATATATAGGCAGCATTTCTTCGTTAATACAGATTTCGTTGAACATTATAGACATTTTCTGTCTACATATTTTCTTGTTGATCCTTTCATGTTGCCGTATTGATTTTATAATATTCGGCGGGAATTGATTGATGTATTTTCCATAATTGTTTACTTCCCAAATACTTTCTGTCCGACTTTGGGCCATCATCAGGGGAGGGTCTATTAGAAAAGTGATGTATGTACATTACTACTTTGTAAGAAGAAGAGCGTCTGGGCCGTTGCAGTGTGTAGCGTTTACTTTTGAAATCGTTCTATGAATAGTGTCAGTAGCTAAAGACATTTATGTACATTAGCACTGGTTTGAAAATTGATTCTGTTTTTCGTAATTCTGTTGTTGGGCATGAATGCTTTCTTACATGCTGTGCTATATGTATATATATATATATATATATATATGCGTGTGTGAGTGTGTGTGTGTCTGTGTGTCTGTTTGCGTGCGTGCGTGCGTGCGTGCGTATGTGTAGTTGGCTGTAACAATAGAATATGCAGAGTGAATCTCTGTGAATGTGTAAGACCACCCTGAATGAGTGTTCTGCGTATGACAAAAAACAATCTAATGCTGAGGCTCCAAACATAGAGTTTTGGAAAATGTAAAGTACTCGTCAAAGCCATTATTTCAAGGTCCACTAAACCGATGTAATAGTCCTTGTATGGTTTGCTTCTATAGATCTAATGGAACAATTCATTTTTTTCTGGGAATTGCTTTTATCTATCAGAAAATTTAGCTCAAGATTACATGACATGGAACCATATAACTGTGAGAAAATAATAATAAAGTTAGCTGAAACAATTTAACCGTATAGATATAGAACTTGTAGGGATAAATAGGAATAACAGAACCCATTTAAATATGCTGAAAGAAATCTATATTAAATAGAATTAAGTAACAATACTTAAAACTATTTAACACTGAGTAAATGGATATACTCCAAGATTAACGTTACCTAACAACTGTTCGATATAAAATGTCAAAAATAATTGATAAAGATAATGTTATATTAAATTACAGTCAAGAGTATATATATATATATATATAGTTTGCTCAGTTGACGAGGGATATATAATACACCGACTGTTTCTCTGCAGAGGGGCACGCCCCACCAATGAGCGTCCCAGATATGACTCTAAAGAATCTGATGGTGAGGTTCCAATAATGCTACTGGAGCTTTGGCAAATGCAGAGTATTCCTTCAATGGCATCGCTCCGATGTCTACACTGGCTAACAATGGTAGCATCTGATCGCGTCCGATCTATGGGATAAATAGAAGTAAACAGTGTACTTATGTTAAACTGAATTGCTTGAAATGGAACTGTTTTTGTATGCTAAACATAATTGTTTAAAATATAAGGTTTTTTGATATTTAACTGTGTGTAAACAAAATCTATACTCATACTTGACTAAACTGAATACCTTGAAATAGGAATGATTTTGAGAATTACTCTCTGCACTAATGCTAAACTGAATTGTTTGAAATAGAACTAGTTATTCGTATAAAATTGATCTGGCATTAAATAACTTACAAACGTTGACGTGCCATAAAACCCATAAAAGCAACTAAACCAAATTCCATAGTAATGTCTGTGGCCCTGGGTTTCATGTATTTTGCTATCGTCGGACAGAATGAAGATTATCAAAAAACGATTAATATGATTAAGTTTTTTTCTTCGAAAAGCAGAGGTTATTCGGGTGTATGTGTGCCTATTTATTGCCATGCGTCTTTATATATTTACATATTTCCACACATTTCCACTCTATGTTGATGTGAGGTGTAAGACGAAGCAAGAGTGTGTGAGCTAGTAAGAACAATAAATTTCTTACATATATATATATATATATATAGTACAATTAAATGGAGACTCAAACTCGGTTAAGCTGTCATAATAAATTTATTTCGGCGGTGTATATACATATATATATATATATATATATATATATTATTCAGTATATAGTTATGTTAGTTGAAATCTGAGCTTCAATATTAACTTTTGTAAGGAAATGGAGTGATTTAAGTTCTCACCTTTCACAAGAGTGCTGTTTTTCCTTAGTTAATAGATTATCATATCCAATCTTCAGAGAAATACACAAGTCGTTAAAATATGTTACTACAAAATATTTAATATCTACCATAGAGGTGCCCGTGGTGTAGTCGTTATCGTCGTAGGGAAATGAACACGGCGACTCGAGTTCAAATCCTGGACGAGACTGATTGCATTTCACATAGCACTAATACCCTTGGGAAAGGTATGAATCCAATTATTCTCCCTCCAGCTATGGGTAAATAGTAGGACAGACTAGGTTCTTCAGCCTTGGTCAGGCAACTAGTCTAGGAGAAGGAAAACTCTGAATTCAAACCTGTTAAACTCCGCTTAAAAATTGACCTTGTGTCATATCCTTCCCGAGCGGAGGGGTTGGGTAAATAGTACCATAGATATATTAACATGCTTGAATATCGGGCAGTACAACGAGCACTACGAAAATCTCTTGACAAGAAGCGAAATTTCAAGTGGTATCGACATGTCACGTCATTAGTAAGACGTACAATAAACGTCTTGAAGGAAACTCTGACGAGCCCCATGACGATTAGCCAGGTACAGGGATGAATGGGAACATCTCATCGATTTTTATTCACTTTCACTGAACCAGGAACTCAGTACGGATTTAATAAATAGATTTAAGTACATATAAAATGAATAAGTCACAAATATAGACAGAGATAGATTCATACATACATAAATACATACATAGAAAGTGATTGAGATAGATAGATAGATAGATAGGTAGGTAGAAACTGACAAAGATATTTTCGTTTGATTTTTCGGTTTAATAGCAAATCAACACTTTCGGGTAATATAATACCAAATCTTTTTTGTGTATATAATTTCTAAGCGAATAGTGTGTTGGTATATATACTTTTGAATCAAGGTATTTTACGACTTGAAAAAAGTTCAGCTGATTTTTTTTCATAGACGTACGCTCTATATATGGTCTTATTTCGTTGGTTTCCAGATGTTATATATATATATATATATATATATATATATATATATATATATTCATTTGACATAGATTATTTTGTTCATTTCAAAAATTTCTAAGTTTCTTAATATCATCATCTTTATAATATTAATGCTTTACAGGATCTAGGCGAGATTATTCAATCAAAATGTTTTTCACTTGAAGTGAATTCTGGCATATAGAACAGATTAGCTGAACGCCTTTAAGCAAGTATCAATGTCTAGAATATGTTTGGCCTGTACGTAGTCAAGACAGAGTTACCCCCTCTTTCTTTTTTCTTCTAATTTTTCTCTATTCTTTTCGGAACAATTTATTTTTATTATTATTTCTGTGTTTTTAATATTCTTGTTGGATATAATAATCTATTCTCTTTTTTTCGTCCATTAATGGAAATTTTCATATTTTTCTGGAGGTTCGCTTCGGGCTGACATAACTGCCGAAACAGTTTGTTCATTTTTTTCCTAATTCCTGGGTGGCATGAGATCCAAAAGGGTGCTATCTGGTATTTGATAATATATATAATTTGCATAATCATTTTATTAATAGTGAGTTGTTGAATTTTTTTTTACTGCTATAAGAACTTATTGAAAACCAGGCAATATTACATGATTTTTGAATTTTTTCCTTCGGAACTGAAATTTAGTCCCAAATCTATTGCTAATATCTGAGTGGAAAATAGAAGTTTCTTTTGGATTTTCGTACATTGATCCATCAATGAAGATATGAATGTTCGAAATAATTTTCTTTAATTTTCTCCACTTTCTTCTGAAAATCAAACGAGTTCTTGGTTTATGTCTTTTGAGGGTCAGGGTTATTTCTAGAGTTTTATGTTCCAATAAGGAAAGACTGATATTGTTGTATTATGGATTTTTGATGGAATAGGTCAATATAATTTGGATTAAATGTGCTATTGTATCCGAATTTATCTAGGCATGATTGTACTTTTACATAAAACTGTGGGTTTAGTTTATCGCGTCAAAGATTTGAAGTAGTTTCGTTGGGTTCTGCGTTGAAGGTTTTTCCTGGAGATGTTCTACATGCTCCCAGGGATAATCTCAAACCTTCATGGTTGATTGAGTGGAGAATTTTCAGATATGAATTCCTTGCTGATTGGTGCATAGATTTACAATAATCTACATTAGATTGGATTTCTATCCTGTATAATTTAAGCAGTGTTTTCTGGTCTCCTCAATTTGTGAGAGATACTACACGCAAAAATATATCATGTTTTCTAAGATTTTACTTACAAGTGTTTGAATGATAGTTTCTTGTCAAAAATTATTTCTAAGCATTTGAACTGATCCACTACTGGGAGAGATATCCCTGCAGTGGATCTTGTTGCAATCTTGGATCATTGTGCAATTTAGTTATTTTGCAGAAATACTCTTGTGTAACGTACGCATAAGCAAATGTACCTAGCAACAATAGGTATGCCAGGTTGTCACTCAAGCATAGTTTGCAGGACGCAAAGCTTGATTAAGACAAACATTACAAACAATTAAGTAATTTTCTTTATGGTTTATATCTGGCTAGTTACCATGAGTTGTCCGATAAACCAAAGAAAGACTGGTTATATTTTCTATTTCAAATGGCGCTGTATCAAGTTAGAAACAAACTTAGGCCAGACTTCCCTCCTTGCCAACCGCTTGAATTCTCCCGTTCAAACGAAGTTTATCCTCTTACTTCCACCTGTCGTGTCCAGGAGAGGAACCTATTCATTTCCAGTGGTTCTCCACATGCGCAGAAGACTTGGAACTACCTGTTTCTTTCCTAATTATTTTTAGATACCATAGTTATTCACCCGTTACTGTCTGACCTTGAATGCATACTTTAGCTTGATTGGCTCCTAAGTCAAGTGGCCGTTCGTAGACTGTCAGGGTTTTCTAATTTATTTTCTTTTTTTTATTTAAGTTTAAATGAGCTGTTCACTTACGTTACACATATCGTTTTTTCCCTTTGGCAATCTTGATTCCATTGTTTACTGCTCATTAATTGCTCTATTTCACCTATTGTTACAGTTTTATCATTATGATGTTGATATTATTAGAGCAACGACATTTAGTAAAATCATTTGCATACAAGGACATTTTTATATCTGGTGAGAGTTATTTATTCTAAAGGCAAAAAGATCACAATGTTCTCCCAAGTAGAACTCTCTTTCGCCTTTTTTAATCAGAGTAGATCTAATGTGAACATAGAGTATTCTATTAGACTAGAAGTTGCTTATGAATTTAGGAAATTTTCCTTTCAGTCCAGAAGTCATGTTGGTTTTGCATGATTCCGCATTTTTAGGTTGTTTCATTAGCTTTTTATAAGCCACAGAATAGCATTGTTACGTGTTTTTTCTTATAAAAGCTTCTCTTATATAATCTTCTTGTGAAATCAAGAGGTATTTTGCGATTCTGTTATATCATAAGGTACATTGTAAATATGTTTTCACTCTTTTTGATTCCAGCTACCAAATCAGTCGCTTATTAGGTATTATCTCAATTGATTTATATAAACAACTTTTGAGAGCGATTTGTCAATAGTTGACAATGTCAGATTAGTTTATTTCCTAGTTTTTGAATTGAATTTTCCATAATTATAGTAACTTCTTGTTAATCTATATGTCATTATGAAACTTTAAACGGAGCTTTAAGGATTTTTTGAAAGTGCTTTCAATAAAATGAATCTGATCCAGTCCCGAAGATAAATTCTGAGAGTCCTGGATGGTATCATCAAATTTAGAGCCGTTCAATAGCTTATTGTTTATATCCAGGTTTCTGATTATAAACTTAAGCTGGTATTATTCTGGGCTTTCTTTTTGTTGTATCGTAGTAAGGAAAAGATATACGGTGAAAATAAAGTTAATTGTTTATTAACTCAAGTGGTACAGTCCGACTAGTATTATAAGTCACGCGCTGTTGGTGTTACGTCCAAAGTTGGTCTTACCTCTGACAGACGTCCTTTCAGAGCTGTCTCTCTGATTCTCTTTTTTGCTTCTGCTTACTCGAGCTTAAGAGACACTTCGTCTTTTATACTTCCACGATACCGGAAGTCACGTTGTAGCAGCCTCCATATAACACTTTTGCAATTACGATTTGGTATTTATAGTTTAGATCTGAGAGATTTGTTGAGAATATTTCGGTTGATATATTTGTTATGTCTATTATTTTGTGTAATGAGGTTTACTGATCCGGATTAAGGTTTTTGTGATTATTTCTTAAATGATTTTGGTTTGGGAAAAGAGTTTAGCCTGTTGACATATTTTTGCCAATATTCTTTTTTGAGCTCTTCAAATGTTCTTCGATATTTTCCCCCGATTTTGGTTATTAATCAAATCATTATTAATAGGTTCCTTGGTTAGATTTCTTTATTCTATTTGTTGGAGTTTTATTTTTTATAACCGATTTTTTTTTTCGCAGCTTGGAATTCAGCTTTTAAAAACGCATTCTTTTGCTATGGATATTAGCATTCCTGAGATTTTTTTTTTGGTTTTTGCTGTGTCTAAATTCTTCAGAGTCGCTTTTCATAGGTTTTCGAATTTTTTCCGGTTTGCTATCTTTAGCTGCATCCTAGGAAGATGTTTGGTGATCACTTCAGTATTTTTTTAAGTATAATATGGAAGTAGTCACTTCCATACTTATTATCTTGTACGCTCCTCGTCAACTTTGAATGAATTGTTGGATTACAATGTTAGATCAAGGTAAACTTCCATTAATAAATATATATATATAGGTGTGTGTGTGCGTGTGTGTGTGTGTGTGTGTGTATGGTAGTACACATACCTTCCCAAATCCCTGGGGGTTCCGCTTTCCATCCGTTGACTCTTCCTCTTGGCTGCTTATGTCACTGGATGGCTCGGTCGATCTGCTCATCTGCCCACATTGTCTTTTTGATCTTGACGGCCGATTGATCGCTAATCAAATTTGCCATTCGATGAGCGGGCGGATGCGACGGGATAATTAAGATTGTAAAAAAGTCGAATACAAACAAATACAGTAGAGGACGCGATTTTTCAACAACAATAATATTTAGATTAATAAAATAAACGTTCCCACTTCCTGATGGTTAGTAGTAATAAAACAGAAAACTAATTCACAAAATATTAGTCAGAAAATTTTTCGGCATTCAGAATCAGACACAAACCCTCTCAGAGTACCGAATTAACTTTAGGCCGTTCTCCTTTCGCTCTCAATAGTCTGGTATAAGGCAACATCCAGTACCAATTACGTTGGCTATTCTCAGTATCTTGCTTCGGGCTGTCCCATCCTCTTGACAAACTCGTACAAGGGGATTTCAAGTAGAGTATTATGTTCTTTCTTCTCGATTTCTCTGTGTTAGAGTATCTGGTAAAATGTCAAGACTCAGAGTATCAAGGGGCATCTTAGCCGTTCCATGATGGACTTTTCAAATAATCATATTTTCTTTTTACTTCTCTACTTTCGTAAGACTGGCACAAGGTCATCTCGAAACATCGTGATATCTCAGGCTTTCTGCTCCTTTCTCGAAGTGTCGTACCATCCCAGCCTTTTTCTGCCTCTCCACTCTGGGCGGCTTGGTGCAAGTCCAGTGCCCAGAGCAATGTGAAGTCTAGTATATGCCTTTCGGTGATCTCCCTCAATAAACAAAGCATATCAGCTTAAATACATTTCCTCTCTACCTCGGAGTAGTTGTGTGTAGAGATATTGATAATATCAATTTTCTCCTACTTTGAGTCCCAACAATTAATTCAACCCGGTCAATTTGCTTCGCTTTCAGTACTCGATTTCCTCCGATCCATGTCCAAAGGACTGGCTTTTTCCAAATCGGATTCTATCAATTAACCCTAACTCTAACCCTCTCCTCGTTCTTCTTTAGTTTCAGTGTTTGGTTTCCTATCCCTTTTACCCAACAAAAAGCATTTTTTTTCTTTTTTTTCAATATCGTCACCTTATCCCATTCCTCACCGTCGATCGTTAATCTGCTCTTGGAAAAATGATGTCAACAGTCGTTTAAATTATAACCCTCGAATAAAACTTCCCTCGGTTCGACTTCAGAAAAAAACTAATATAAAAAAAAATGTCATTTCTGAACACAATTGTATTCAGCCCACCTGGCTGTTATCGTGACCCCTGAGTCAACCAGCATGTCGGTTTCGCCGACCAGGGAACAATCGAAATAACAATCCCCTAAACAATTTTAGCTTTTACAACTTTTTTCAGTTAAAACAAAATTACACTATTTTTTATTTCGTCTTCCTTCAGTCAAAAAAAGTATAGATTTTCGAATTGTTCTATTCACATCGGAAGAAAAAAGAAATTCTTTAATTAATTCTTTGTGATATACTTACTTATTTTTCCAAAATCCATTTCCGTTAATTTTCCCTCTTTGTCATGTACTGAATTATTCTTCTAAAATCTATTTCCGTTAATTTGAACTTTTCTGGTTAATAAATTTAATCCACAAGGTTCTCCACTCGAATATCACACACACACACACACACACACACACACACACATATATATATATATATATATATATATATATATATATATATATATATATATATAATGAGTGTGTGTTTGTTTAGGCATCGTACATTGTCTGTAATGATTTTATTTATGTCTCTGCCTTTTCAGTTTGTTTACTTCAAACCACCGTTTTTATTATGACTTAAATTTTTTCTGCAGCATGAAGGGTTTGAAAAATATATTTAGGTTTTCCAGGTTGCCTTAATGTCCAGCACATGTGGTGATATATACAAAGACCATACGCTAATTGTTTATATAGTGTGGAAATTAGATCAATTACATTTAGTTGATGATTTAGATAAATTCTATTCCCTTTTATCAATACAAATACACTTTCAGAATTTCAGAATTATACTGTTGATGTATTGTTAATAGTTTTTGATTCTTGAGTTATTCTCATTCAATAATGTTTCTTAGAGACATAACAGTAAGATTTAAGAGGGGTTTAGTTTTATGGTATATCGAGGTTATTTAATGCCAAGTCCTTTTATAAATATATATGAAATATAAGATTGATATTTTCAAATGGGCCTGAGTTCATCTTTTCATAAAGATAAATAGTTTCATTTGTATCAAATATGAATACAGAGTGAAATGTAAAAACAGTTCTATTACAAACAATTCAATTTAGTGTTAGTACACGGTTTACTTCTATTTGACTCATAAATAGGAACCTATCAGGTGCTACCCATCCTGGTCATAGTGGACTTGGGAGCAATGACAATGAAACGGTATTTGCATTTCCCAAAGATCCAACATCACTGAAGCCTCACCAGTGTCTTATCCAGGACACTTGTTGAGGGCGTTTACCCCTCTGTAGAGACGCAATCGATGTATTCTACAACCCCAGCCGATTGAGCGACAGTGCACTCTTTGGGGGAGTCTTGTCAATCTGCAAAGATGCACTTGATGTATTCTGAAGCATCAGCCGACGAGCCAACGTGATGTAAGCTTGTCATCATTAGTTGTAGATCGTGGTAATTTTGTTTCAATCATCATCATCATCATCATCACGTCGTGCCGCTAGCACGGATATCCCTGACCCTCTCTCGCCATATCTCCCGTTTATTGAGAAATATACAACGACAAGTTAGTTTTCATATATATATATATAGATCGTTTGGAATCATCCATGTTAAATGTCGTGTAAGATTGTATTTGGTATTTACTTTTCCGAAAGGACAGTATGAAAGTAAAGAGAACGTGTCTGGCACGTGGAAACATATTTGAAAATGTTGGATTCGTCTCGTTTCTTAAGGAAATCCAACATTTTCTAATGTTTCTACGTGCCAGACACGTTCTTATGAATTATGAACGCTATGTGCGCGTTTATGTATCTTTTCGTTGTATATTTCTCATTTCCTTCTGTCATCTCAACAAGCATCCATCGCCATGTAAGATATTCTGATATCCAAGTCCTGATGATGTTTACTGAAACCGAAACGTTAACGTCGACTTTACATCATAAAACTTTCACCTATTTGGATTATGTTTTTCTGCTAACTTCATAATGTCGGATTTTAATCCATATTTACTTTCAGACCTTTGGTATAAGCGATTCCCACTGAAATCATCTGTAAGTTACAGGTTCAATCCAAACTACATGTATATAAAATGAAATAATCATAGATTATCACTTGTACCCGGTCATGGTTAAGGTCACTGAGTAATTTATGTCCCTGTATTGAATAAACGTTTTGGTTCGAAGTTCCGTGTGGAGTTTGACATGCAATATCTGAAGTAGGTTCAAGGATCCAAGTCCGAAACGCTATGAATATAACAATAAAGATGAAGACAATATTTTGAATATGATAAATGATAAAATCTTTCAAATTTGATCTAAAAAATTAAGACAAATAATTTTGGATAGGTGAGTTTAGTGGTAATTTTAGTTGAAGATTTGTTGTTAATACATCTCTCAATAAGTCCCGGGCTTGACATATAGATGGCGCCTCTAATAAACATGATTTTTATAAAATTCTTTCAAATGCCACATCTCAAAATTTGAACCCAATCGGATAAGTAGTTTACAAATTACACTTATTTAAGTGAAGCTACAGCTGGAAATTTCGAAAACTATGGAAAAATCTAAATTTAGAGTTTTGATAGAGCATTTATTTCTAATGGGAAAAATATTATCCAAACAAAGCAATGGTTTAATAAGTGTTATTCAGACATTGCTCCGTCGGAAGCAATGGTTAAGAGGTGGTATGCTGACTTTAAACACGGTCATACCGACACAAATGATACCGAACCGTCAGGTCGCCCAAGTTCGGCTGTTTTCCCGGAAAATACCAAAAAACTTAACAAACTCCTTTTCAGCGATTGTAAATTGAAGTCGCGTAAGATAGCAGTGGTATTGAAGATCTCTCAAAGCAGTGTATTCTTCATTTTCCAAGAACATTTGTTAACGAGAAAACTCTGGTCAAAGTGGTTGCCGCGTTTGCTCTCAGTCGATCAAAAACAACAACGCATCGACAATTCAGAACGTTGTCTACAACAGTTTCAACGTAAAAAAAAAAATGAGTTTTTGCATAAATATGGGAAAATGAATGAAATATGGGACCACCAGTTCACTCCGGATTCAAATCGGTGGTCAGCTGAGTGGACAGCAGAAGGTGAAAACCGTCCAAAGAAACCAAAGACCCAAACATCAGCAGTCAATGTTTGGGCCTCTGTATTTTGAGATGCACATGATATTTTGTGCATCAAATACCTTGAGAAAATAAGAACCATCAATAGGGAATATTATATAGCATTATTGCTGCCTTTGAATGAAGAAATCACCAAAAAACGGCCACAAATGGAGAATAAAAAAATGCTCTTTTACCAAGACAATACACCGTGTCTCAAATCGATCGCAACGATGGCAAAACTACAGGAATTGCATTTCGAATCATTTCCGCAATTAGAGAAGCCTTGGAATCAGTGTGACCGTAGAAGGAGACAGTGTTGATGAATAATGTCAAATTTTGTCTAAAAAATGTTGTCTTATTAGTTTGGCCCATGACTAACAAATCGATTTCTAAGGTTTTGTTAGATAGCTTTGGGCAATGTGTAGACTTTTTTACTTTTCCTAAAAAATTGGCCTATCATTTGCGACTGAGGTGGACTAGGTCTTCAGTGAGAGCTTTTTATTTGTCTTATTGTTTATAATCTTATTGTTTATTTGTCTTACTGTTTATGATCAACTGGACTTAGCGTCCGTGTCACAGTGGAATATATTTTCTCATGCGAGCATCAATATCTTTTTAGATTCAAGGAATTTTAAATTGGTTTTATTTTTGACATCCTTTTTTCTTTTGTATATTTTAGAACATCTTTAAAATTGGGGATGATTTTCTTGGCAATTTAGACGTTTGGTTTCGTTATCACAATCTTTGAACATGTTATTTCGGCCTTTTTTACCACATCTTCCACCCGTCGGTCGTCTTCTGCACCTGTTCTTTTAAGGTCCATACCTTTGATATTCAAACCACTTGAACAGTTGAAGAATGTACTCTTCTACCCTTTCAAGGATTTTTATATTGTTCTTTAAATTGGAGGTGCCCGTGGTGTAATGGTTATCGTCGTAGGAAATGGACACGGCGACACGAGTTCAAGTCCTGGATTTTTTTTTAAAGAGGCCATCTAGCTCTAAGTGGGATGCCTCTAAAATTAGTTGATCAGTTTCAACTTTAGAAAGTGATGTCAACATACGCCTAGCAAAAATGTTGAAAGCTATTGAAAGTTAATCGATCATACAGAAATTTAATTTTACGGAGGTGCCCATGCTGTAATGGTTATCATCGTAGGAAATGGACACGGTGACACAAGTTCAAATCCTGGATGAGACTGATAGCATTTCACATAGCACTAATACCCTTGGGAAAGGTATGTATCCAATTATTCTCCCTCCAGCTATGGGTAAATAGTAGGACAGACTAGGTTCTTCAGCCTTGGTGAGGCATCTAGTCTACGAGAAGGAGAACTCTGAATTCAAACCTATTAAACTCCGCTTAAAAATTGACCTTGTGTCATATCCTGTCAGAGCGGAGGGGTTGGTAAATATGGATATTGTTTTTTAGTGTAAAAATGTTGGTAAGTGTTTGTATTTTTCTTCCTCCCTGCTAATATTTATCCTTTAATTATCCGTGATCCTTTGCTTTCCTAAAACTGCCTTTAATTCCTCTGGTGTAACTAAAAATAACTCCCTGATTATTACAACTTACTTTCACGTTGTGAGTCTTTTATGAGGGTGGGTGTAGCTTTTAGGGTATGGAATATTTCCATCATGAGTAAATTTTCAGCAGATTTCTCTCTATATCCAAGTAGATAGCCGTTTATTATCTTTCAAGAATTTGAGGTTTTGTTTCTCGTGAAATCATTTTTCTATCAAGAAAGTTTGCAAATAAGGTGTGTCCTCCAAAGATTCTATCTCTGTTCATTTTAAGTTCTGTTAGGTTTATATTATTCTCTGAATTAGATTCCGAAAGGCTTAATTCATTTTCTTTTGTTTTTGTTTTTTTATTAGCTCTTTGTTTTTTTAGATCTATCTTTTTTAGCTCCTGTGCTCCAATAGTATTCAAACCATTTTAAAGAATTTTCCAAATGCGAAACTCATTCAAATTAGATTAGACGAGGATAAACGACCAGAATACTCGAATCAACTATTGGATTTGGAGCTACAGCTAACTTCATCAATTCAGTAGACAATAACGAATGTGTTACAATTTAACATTGGTCAAATTCTTATTCTCTCAACTCAATTGGCCCTTAGATACATCCTTGTAACACCTATAAGATCCAACGTGTTGGCTATTTGCAAGAAGTGCAGATAACATAATCTGATCAGGATTGAACATAGGTGTTAGGGCTTAACGAAACCAGCTGACTGATCGTATCGGGACTCTCCGACCGATCATAGAGCTCAATTATGACCAAAGTCGTGTATAGCAAGTTATTAGATCTCTTGGCTGCTGATCACTTGGCTGCTGTGATGCCGTCCTCAGACATATCGAATCGCCGTCTACGGCCAAAAAGTGGCCTTATTAGTGGGCAGACCGCTTTGTAAAGGTGCAGTTGGTGTATTCTACAGAGCGACTTGAGTGGGCTGCAAATTAATTGGAACACACTGGTGTTGAAAGAATGGGGAATTATGGAATAGATAAATAAAAACTAAATATTAACTGAGTTCTGAGTTTAGGGAATTGTAATAATCTAGTTCATTCTGGATTTTACATAATTTTTGGAAATTTGAGCTTTTATTTAGACAAAATCGCAATCAATATTGTCGAGTGTAAAAAACAAACAAACAAAAAAAAAAAAACAAAAACACTCAAAGTCATAATGTTAGATGAATATTTATTTTGATAGTAATAGAATTTCACGCTGGTTAAAATTTGCAGTTATGCGTACAATTTACTAACATTACCCCACATAGTAAAATATTATTCATTGGCCCTTTTTGCTATTTGTGCATTATTTTGATAAATAGTTAGAACACCGAGAAATACTGAATGCCTCTCCAAATATTCCGTTAGCTAACTCTAAATAGTTTATATATATATATATATATATATATATATATATATATATATATATATATATATATGTGTGTGTGTGTGTGTGTGTGTGTGTGTGTGTGTGTGTGTGTGTGTGGATCGCTGTTGGAGGTTACATTATCTTTGATCAATATTCTTGCGCCGTGTGTGTGTTTCTTTGTGTGTGTGTGTGTTTGTGTGTGTGTGTGTGTGTGAGAGAGAGAGAGAGAGAACCGATCGATTAATAGAGCATATATTTAAGGCACCAAATTCAATTTGTAAGACAAATATTTGTACAATTGCCAGCAAGAAATCTTCGTTGAGAATTAAATCAAATTAAATAGTAAATTGGTTACGTTAATGCGTGTAAACAGATATTTTGGTGAGTTTTTTTCCTTAGTAAAAACAAAAATTAAAAAGCAAATAAAAAACGTTAACATTATCGTACATTCAACATAATATTGACCATAAGACCGACATTAATTGAAGAAATAAACAGTATAGTTGTACTGCCTAATATACATTCATCTGCTGAGGCTTTAGACTTTAGAAGATTTGAAGTCTATTTCTAAAAAACATAAGAGAAAATATACTGACGATTTCGTGTTAAAGAACAAACAGCATCAATTAAATATATATTGTTTAAACGAGGCCCAATGATATTAAGCCCAAAGCAATTGGTAAGACCATCAAGGAGCATTGAGAATTTTTGCATGCTGTACCCAAATCTCTTATCACAGTTTGTTAACCTTTTTAGTTGCCTTGTCTACTGAGCAGGAGATTTAACAATAGATTTTTTTATATTTAAATTTTTTTAGGTCATTAAAAATATTATTGACTTGCAATTTATATCCATAATCATAAAATATGTAATGACAGCCTAGTTACGTTAATTGGGATTCGATTTATTTCCGCTGGAGTAATATTCTTGTTTTTAACCCACAAAAATTACCACTTATCTATAAACCATCTTTCCATTTAAATACGTTTTCCTTTATAGTAGGTCTGATTTACGCTGTTGATATATTTAAAAAAAATGAACTATAAAAACAAAATATAGTGTCATGCCTAGATTCCAACAAACTTTTTGTTCGACCAGCATATCAGATAAGTTATTCCATATTCCTTTTGGTTGGTGTTAGTTGGTAGTGCTTTACATCATCATCATCACTTCGTGTCGCTTGCACGGATATCCCTGAACCTCTCTCGCCACATCTCCCTATCGTTCATCGCCTCTTGCAGGTCTTCAGGGCTACATCCCGTATCCTCACAGAGCTGCTGTATGTATGTTCGAGCTGGTCGTCCTGCTTTTGATCGGCCATATGCGGGGGTCCATAGGATTACATCACTTACGAGCTCGTCCTTGCTTCTCCAGCAGTGTCCTGCATGTTTGATTCGTCTAACTTGGATAGTTTTCATGATGGGAGACAGGTGGCCGTATAGTTTGTGCCTTGTCCTGTATATACATATATGACAAATATATGTGGTTTTTAAACGAATAGTTTGTAGATAACAATTTCTAAACGGTCCAGTGTTCATTTATTTTCATACATTTAAATGGTTTCAACCATTATTATTTAACTGAAATATTTTATTCGAAATTATTTGGGTTTTTCTTTTTTAAGTTAATCAGTTCCTAGTATTGCTATGCAATGTAACAGTCATTTGTTTGCACGCAGTTGAATGGTTTAAAGTAAAGAAAATTGATATATTTCTGTTTCCTCCATATATAGAACCCTACGAGTTACTACATTTTAAGGTCAGGGGAAACCAAACAGAAATGGCAACGAATGGTTTTTCCGCATTCTCCAAAGTTCCGGAATCTGAGTTTCACCATCAGATGGCTTTGTATCTTCACAAGTATACTCTTTCCGGGCGTGTTAACCCACTTCAGAGATGCGGTCGACGTATTCTACAGCCCCAGTAGACTGGATTATTTTTTAGTAGGTTTGTTCTAGGTCTAAACCTAAAATGCTTCAAATGGTTGAACTTTTGTTTTAGAGTTTGAGAGAGAATGGTGTTCCCCTTCTTGCCTGACCCAGATTGGTAGTACCTGTTTGGATCCAATCCATGGGTCAAACGAATATTTTTAAATTGTATTAAATAGGAATGTTTGAAACCGTATGTGTGCAAGCATTATTAATATCAAATGGGGATTGATACTTCATACAATATTGCATATAGAAATACCTAATACCCGTTGGTGTAGGAATAGCTGATATAAATGATCAAACAAATAATAGACTACGAGCAATTTTTTAATGAATCAAATTTCTGTATTATATAACCCATAAGGATTTGATATGCTTTTAAACCAATAAACCAAAACCAACTAACCTTTCATTTGTCACATAAAAAGTAGATAGAGAAATCATCTTTTAACTTTAAAGTAAAGCACTATTCGAAGATACATTAGAAAACGTTCACAGGAGAGACTAAGTTATTCTCGGTTCAGCAAGGAGTCTTTTACAGCGTATTTCACAATTTATACACAGATGTAATCTCAATGCATTTCTTTTTGAGGTAAACAATTACTGTTGAACGAAAACCACGCAGCACTGAATCCACATTGGCCTAACTTTTCTTTTTCCTCTTGCAATAGGCTGTTTGATTTTTTCGATTTTCTCACGTTCTCTGTTATTCCGACTTAATCCCAGAGAGGATAATGTATACTCTTCTCTGTCTCGGTTTGTTATATCAGATTTTTCCAGTTCCCCTTTGAATGAGGCTTTTTCTATGCTTCTCAAATCAGCTGCATAGAAACAGTTTGTATATTTTCTTTTGATTTTTTTTCATATAAGATTTTACACGTTTACACAGAAATGTTGAAAATGCAGTCTTTGTGTCAAGCTCTTTACTCGTATCTGACAGACTAATACGACTAATCATAGATATTGACAGAAACTTCGTCACTGAAAATAACCTTAAAGTCACGATGTTCAAAGACCTTTTTGGAATACTTCAATCACAAGTAGTTTTCTAGTGTTAGCCATAGTATTCTAATCCCTATAATTCACAGTGTTATTTGTTGTTTTAGAAATTATATAATGCGTATATTTCGTGAGAAAATGCTCTTTACATCTTTATAATGTTTTTCTTCAGGAGGTTCCCGTGGTGTAATGGTTATCGTCGTAGGAAATGGACACGTCGACACGAGTTCAAACCCTGGACGAGACTGCACTAATACCCTTGAGAAAGGTACGAATCCAATTATTCTCCCTCCAGCTATGGGTAAATAGTAGGGCAGACTGGTTTCTCCAGCCTTGGTGAGGCAACTAGTCTAGGAGAAGGAAAACTCTGAATTCAAACCTGTTAAACTCCGAGTAAATATTGACCTTGTGTCATATCCTGCTTGAACGGAGGGGTTGGTAAATATGATAATGTTTACTTTAGTTTTAGAACTGGTAAAGATTCTTATACTGTTATGAACATTAGACGAATAGAAAACAATGTTGGGGTAAAGTTAAAATAGAGAGGAAAACAATGTTAGAAAGGAAAGGAGGGAGAAAAAAAAATGAAGTAAACTTATTCGGAAGAAGGAATATTATTTCTAAGGAAAATAAATGTGAGGGAAATGAAAGAGGAAGATAAATTTTGAGTAGAGATAGAAAGCAGAATAATAAGTTAAATTTTATATGAGCATACGTTCCATTCCCAGAATTTTTTTTTTTTTTGTAATTTCTTATAGTTGAACCAAGTAGATGTTCAAACTCACTAATATTTGCTGGTTGTTATGGTGGGAAACTGATAATAGCTAAAGTACTGAACTGCTGTCTCGAAATAAGTCATCTCGAACTCCAGTCTCGCTGTTACGTTCACTGTGGAACTAATAACTTTGGGAAAGTTTTACCCCCCTCCATCCCCTTGCAGACTGTTCTTCCAAAAGGCTGTTTTTTGCACTAAATAACTCATAAAATTTGATATGCAATTAAACAAAGAAACAAAATAACACTCAAATATATTTTATTAAAAAGAGATAAAAATTAATATGCATATATATTTATTAAAAAGGGGGTCACTTTCACATTCTAAGTCAATGAGAAATGATTAACTATTTCTGGAACATTTAGCGTTGTATAAGTCAAAAAAGCCGATTTTTTTTTTTAAATTTCAGAGGGGTTATACTTTTTTAAAACTACTTATTCCAGGAATTTATGATGGTTATATATTCAATTAAAAGTAAGTAATCAACGGGCTCATTGGTCTTGTGGGTAGAGTGTTCGCCAATGGCCCGGAAGGCTAGGGTTCAGGTCACGTCCTACGCAAAAATTAAAAATATGGTACTTGATAACTCCATGCTTAAAACTCAGCAATATAATGTACGTATTGTCACGTGGTGTCCCATTGAGAGTAAGGAAGTAAGATTTAATTTCCCTTCCCCGTCGGTGTTTGAACTAACTGTCCTGCGACTGACCGCTGAGGCAGGTGGAAATCGAGATCAAGCTATCTGCACTCCATAAACCCAACCGGTTGGGTAGAGAAGGGGACACAGAGGCCATGATAGTAGCCCGAATGAATCGCCTGACAGGGTGAGAAAGAATAAAGAGACCAAATGATTGGCCAGAATACAATAGCCGGAAGTACTATCCTTTTCGTCAGAGGAAATAGGAATTATGAATTCAGTTTTTAGGGCGGAGTTTTCCGTGAAAAGACGGGCGAATCTCATGCCAAAACTCTGGGCGAAGAAACAGAAATAGTGTTCTTGGATAGGAGATAACAGATGCCTTCAAGCTGAGCTCTACAGAATCCCGCTAGCCCGTTAAAGAAAATACTCTGCGAAGAAACCCGTTGAAGAAGCTAAGTAAACCTTAAAACTATTTTCTCCCTCCACCCTTCCTAAGTATTCATTTCATGAACTCTAAACATATGAATGGACTTTGCTACATTTTCAAGGTTCGAAAGAAAAGATAGAAAAGTAGAAAGAAAAGAAAAAGAAGAAAGAAACATTTATGTCGGAAACTGTTTACTGGGAAACATAGCCGACCCCAATAAATATTTGTTTGGACCTCGGCTATTAAAAACCTTGTTATATTTTAAATGTCCCCTCGTCTCGAAATTTATTCGTTGTATTGTTTGCCTATCGAGTTACCTTCTTTTGCGTGTTCCTTTTCAGCTTCATTTTCGCCTCAATTTATTCTCGCTAAATGTCTTATTCGCCTTTAAAAGCACTATACGGGAAATTGAAATTGTCGACTACGATAAATAATAATATTATATCTAAACCTAGAGGCACATATCTTCTATTATCCTGGGGGGGGGTAGGAAGACCAAGTGGCCTGGTGGGTGTGTGTAATGTGAAATTTGGAAACCCCTTGCAACGGCGGTCATTCTAGCCCCAAGTTACCCCACCCACATTATCTGCCAGTTCCCATGTGCCCGAAGAAGGAATCTTGACTGGGACTTATTTTGCGGGGGATCAAGTGCCAGACTGCCCCGACTTCACATGTGCGAAAAATAAACTCCCGTCCTGGGATAAATATTTTATGCCACGTCACAGTATCAAGGGTAAAGTGGAGTAATCCAAGGGAAGGAGTAGCGCCCTACCCTACACCTCTGTGTAGTAGCTATTGAAAAAGGAACCTTCGGGTCGTCCTCGACTATGGTCGCCAACTTAACTTATTCATTTAATTAGAAAGTAAGATTGAATCCCAAGTTATAAGATGTAAAATATATTTTTCGGGAAAAAAAATCGGTGTCTTTGAGGGTGTAATTGTTTAAAATCACAAAACGAAAAACAATGCTCGAATTTTTTTCTAGCACTGATCCATGTGTATAAATACCAAGTGAAAAAATAAAAACGGCAATAGACAAGCCAATAAAAACAGAGTGTAATCGTTGAAAATTTGGATGTTTTACACTTGTTGAAATAGGTGACGAACATTAAGAAATGGTTTAATATATTTGAAAATAAAGGGCCGGTTTAAGCGTCAGTAGTTAGACGAAAACAGGAGAGTCAAAACCTTTCCCAAGAGGTAAAAGTAAAAAATAGAAAAAAAGGCAGCCTTATCTTCATTTGGTGAATTGTAAAATGAAAAATTAACAGCATCAATTTCCCGTTGTTGAGAACTCTTGTTGTTTGGGAATCCAATATTCAAAGTGAACGAACGTCCTGCAGTTGTGATTCGAGTAGAATAGTATTATCTGGGTAAAGAATAGAATAATACAAAGTTAGAAATTTTACAAGTTTTATAACTTCATTTGGTAAATATTTATAAGCGTTTAAATTTAGAGCTTCAATTTCAAAAGGAAGACATGTTGGAAAAAACTCTTTTAAAAACACGTGTGCATACATAAAACAATGAAACAAGTAGAATTGCTGACGATTTTAAAGAAGTTCAAACTGTTTGTAATGTATTAATTAAGTAATTAAATAATCAATTTATTTTATTCAATATTAAAAACAAAAATGCACAAAAAAGACTAAAAAAACCCGAAAGCAAATAAAGCAAAGAAATGATGAAATCCACCAAATATATACTCAAAATTGATCAGATTTTGTGCCCCAGACACATAAAAAACCCATCAGGTGTAAAATATAAGTGATTAGAAAAATCATCATCATCACCATCATCATATCGCGCTGGTAGCACGGATATCCCTGACCCTCTCTTGCTACTCCTCCCTATCGTTCATCGCCCTAGGTAGGTCTTCAGGACAACATCCTGTATCCTCACATAGCTGCTGAATGTATGTTCGTGCTGGTCGTCCTGCTTTTGCGCGGCCATGTGTGGGGATCCATAAGAGTACATCTCTTATGAGTTCGTCCCTACTTCTCCAGCAATGTCCTGCATGTCTGGTTCTTCTAACTTGAATAGTTTTCGTGATAGGGGGCAGGTGGCCGTACAGTTGGTGTCTTGTGGGGTGTTGCTGCCAGGGTTTGTTCAGGATTGCACGCAGCATTCTTGTGTAATTGCCATCTAGCTTCTTCTCCAGCCGTTTTGTTAGCGTCCATGTAGTGCAGCCATATAGCAGTATCGATGTGACCGCTGCCTGGAAGAAACTGCGTTTCATTTTATCGGTTAGGTCTGATTTCCATATAATTGATAGCCTATTGATAGCTGTCCATGCTTTCGTTAACCTCGTTTCGATGTCCTTTTCGGTTGATTCGATGCTGCTTCCTAGGTAAGTGAATTTGTCTACAAGTTTAAGAGGGGTTCCTTCTAGAGTGGATATGTCCCCCGTTTGATTATAGCACATATATTCCGTTTTGTGTGCATTAACATAGAGGCCTATGCTTGCTGCTGCTCGTTCCAAACTATGCAGACCCACATTAAATTATATCTCCACAGTTAAAATTACATATGCGTGTGTATGGGTGTGAGTGCTTGTGTGTTATGAATATATGATCGAATATATAACTTTATGTTCATGTACGTATATATATATATGTGTGTGTGTGTATGCGTAATGTTCTTTATGTATATACCAATATGTATTCATATATGTATTTATTTATGTGTATGTATGAATATTGCATGTCTGTCAGTATATATATATATATATATATACACACATGAATATAAATGTTTTTGCATAGATATGTATATACATATGAATATATGAATATACATATACACCTGTGTGCATGCATATATATATATATATATATATATATATATACGTGTGTGTGTGTGTAGTTGGGCAACATTCTTTTATGTTTGCTTAGATAATAAAGACACATTTTGTCTATATTTTGTCTATATAATTTTATTAAGATCATTTAAAGTTTCCTGATAAGTGTATCTTGGTTTCAGGTTGAAATTGGTACATGAATTTACCAAAATTGACCTGAACGCTTTCGGACCTTTCATTAGCCATCATAGGGGTTTTTAAGTTTTTTATAACATTAGAAAAATTACTTAAACGCGGAGTTGGGTAAAACTGAGATGCTGATGAATTTAAAAAAACAGAACGGTGTCAACGGAAATTGAATATTATCAAGAAATATAGAATATTAAAAAAACAACAACAAAAATAAAAAGATTTCAAAACTATGTTCCTATTTTCAAAATAATTCTATTGGTTTTAGTTTTTCTTATAAGTAGGTTTGTAGTCGTTGTATCTCTGTTTGTAACACTTTGTGTTGTGTTTTCCCAGGGTATAGACAAGGTCCGTATTTTCCGGTTGTCTCTGGATTTTAATGATTTTTATTGTGTCTAGTATTTCTTTGGCTTTGTAATTTTTTCCTTATTTTTCTCAATTGTTCTGGGTTGTTTTGTTGTTGATTGAGATGTCTGGTAGAGTTTTTTTGTTATTATATATTACGTGTTTCGAAATTCTTTTATTGGTGTTTTTCTGCTAATTCGACTCCATTATTTATCAGCGGTGTTGTGTATCCTCTGCTGTAGGCTTGTGTGTGTCTCTTTAAGACAAGTTTTTTTTTTCTTGGATTTTATTAGTGATTATGATGTATATTCTTCGTGCTAGGGTTTAACGGATGGATTTTATGTAGTTTTTCGGGTGGTGACTACCGAAGTGGAAGATTTGTTAAGTATCTGTGTGTTTTCATTAGATATTTATGATGATCTGGCCATTTTCGTTTTAATAAGGATGTCAAAAATGGTAGTTCTTTCAAGCTGAGTTCCATCATAAATTTTCTTTTGAGATGTAGTTTTGGAGTAGATTGTGTAATTTGTTAATATCTCCCGATGGACATTGACAGAATATTAAACAATCTTCTAAGTATCCTTTCCAGGTCCTTGTAAATTCTTTTTTTATGCTGTTTTTTTTTTTTACAAATAATTTTCTTCTCAATATGATAAGGATAGGGTGATGTATGTTGGTGTCATTTTAGTTCCCATAGCTGTTCCTAACGTCTGGATGTAATTTAAGTTGTTGATGTTGAAGAAGATATTAAGAGCTTTATAATCGATACGGAGTAGTATTTGATAATACCGCAAAATCTGATTCACCATACACTCACTAAATGAGCTTGTGATAACGAGAAAACATCAGTATATGTGTGTGTGTGTGTGTGTGTGTATACGTGGGGCACTCAGTATGTTTCCATACTTTTTTTACAGGCATAGACTCTTCAAAATTCAGTATGTTATTGCTATACATCTTATAAGATGATTGACTATTTTTTATATTTTAGGTTCAAATGAAAAGCTACAGCAGCAATTGGAATACGACATACTAAAGCTTGATTGTCACAGATGGTGAATTTCAAAAATGCAATCTTACACTTTTGAAGAACGATATGCAATAAAATTCTGTACTAAACATGAAAAAAATGCCATAGAAACGTATGGAATGCTTTAGACTGCTTTTGGGGCATTTTGCATGAATCGAGCATCAGTTCTTGAGCGAAATAAGAGATTCAATGAAGGCAGGGAGTCTATAAGGGATGAAGAGAGGTGTGGGAGGAGTAAGGAAGTCAGAATACTAGAGTTGATTGGACAAAGGGTTAGGGTTACTACGTTGAGGTTTTAAGGGAGTTCAGGGAAAGATTCCGTCGGAAAAGGCCTGCACTCTTCAAATCTGGTCAGTGGCATTTCCACCAGGACAATGCACTAGTCCACAACTCCATCCTTGTCACAGACTATTTGACCAAGATGGACATCAAATCAGTTCCTCACTCTCCCTATAGTCCAGACTTTGCTCCCTGTTACTTTTGGTTATTCGCAAAGCTCAGAGGCTGCTGTTATGAGACAATTGAGGAGATGAAAAAAGCTGTCACGAGAGGACTTCCATGGGGCCTTCCAGAAGTTATTGGAACGGTACAACAAGTGCATTGCAGCCGGAGGAGACTACTTCGAATGGGATCTGAGTTTCATGTGTGTAACTATCAATAAAAAGTGCCCATACGAAAAAAGTCTGGATTTAATTATTAATTTGATTTAACAATTAATTTATTCAATGATACTCGTATATATATATATATATATATATATGAATATAAGGAAATGTATATATATGCATGCATATATGTGTATATGTGTGTACATATATAATTAATATGTACATATATATATATGTATGTGTGCATGTATGAATATATTTGTATATGTAATAATTTATATATGCGCTTATATATATATATATATATATATATATAAATAAGTTAAAGCATATGTGTATGTATGCATATATATATATATATACGTACATACCTATATATATATACTTATGTATTATGTATGTATGTATTTATGGGCGTAAGTATATGCATATGCATGTCTGTGTGTATGTATATATATATATATGTGTGTATGTGTGTGTATGTGTGTGTAAGGCTACATCTATTCACATATATGATTAAACACACACACACACACACACACACACACACACATATATATACTCATTTATATGTATATATATAATATATACACATTTATACATATATATATATACATATATATATATATATATATATATAGGATGGAAATAAATTCATAATCCCAAAGTAATTGGTCTTTGGTTTTCTCTTAAAGAAAGTATATATATATATATATATATAGAACCCAACCAATATCAATGCCCAGATACTTAAAAAGGCACAAAATGAATTAGCTTACATATACCTAAAAGAACAAACAGAATACATACAAAATCAGATCAATAAGATTAGCGACTCGGTTGAAGTTAGACAATCTAAGATACCATGGCAATCGGAAAACGAATTGAGCTGAAAGAGGAGCACTACAAAAGGAAAACTGAAAACTACCAGCCGAGATGAACGAATGCAACTATGAAATACATTTAGAGTATTTACTCGTAAATCCTCCGAAAGTTACACATGTAATGAATCCATCATGAACATTTTTAGTAGAATTTAGACATCACACTATATCATTTTAAGCAATAACTCGACTCAGTAGTAAGAAAAACTAAGAATTAAAATGCAGCAAGATTTGATGAAATACCCCCAGAAGTATGGAAGACCAGGGAATTCGACAAATTACCGCTCATACATTGTAATGCGATATACAGGAAAAACACTAAAGTTGGACAAAGGGATGCATCCTAAGAAGACTGACCTTTGATCAGCCAAGAACAACGGAGTTATAACACATACATCCATAGTGGCCAAGATATACAATGCTCTACAAGACAACAACATCATCATCATCATGTCGCGCCGCCTGCGCGGATATCCTTGACCGTCTCTCGCCACTTCTCCCTATCATTCATCGCCTCCGGCAGGTCTTCAGGGTTACATCCCGTGTCCTCACATAGCTGCTGTATGTAAGTTCGTGCTGGTCGTCCCACTCTTGCACATCCATGTGTGGGGGTCCACAGGAGTACATCGCTTATGAGCTCGTCCTTGCTTCTCCAGCAGTGTCCTGCGTGTCTGGTTCGTCGAACTTGTATAGTTTTTGTGATGGGGGGCTAGTGTCCGTATAGTTGGAGTCTCGTGGGGTGTTGTCACCAGGACTTGTTTAATACTGCTCTCAACATTCTTGTATAATTTCCGTCCAGCCTCCTCTCCAGCCGCTTCGTAAGCGTCCATGTGGTGCATCCATATAGCAGTATCGACACAACCGCTGCCTGGAAGAAACTGCGTTTCATTTTATCAGTTAGGTCCGACTTCCATATGATCGAGAGCCTATCGATAGCTGTCCATGCCTTCGTCAGTCGTGTGTCGATGTCTTTCTCGGTTGATGAGACGCTGCTTCCTAGGTAGGTGAATTTGTCGACTAGTTTCAGAGAGGCTCCGTCTAGTGTGGCAATGTTGCCCGTTTGGTTGTAACACATATATTCGGTTTTGTTTGCATTGACATGGAGGCCAATGCCAGCTGCGGCTCGTTCCAGACTATGCAGTAGTGTCTCTGCTTGATTAGGCGTATTCGCTAGTAACGCCAAGTCATCAGCGTAGTCGGCGTCCGTGATTGTTTTTGCGGGGTACCTTTTGCTTCTTCTCTTAGTCAGCTCGAAGCCATTTTCTCTGATTTTGTCGATCTAAGTCCTAAGCACATAGTCTAGACAGATGATAAAGAGGTACGGGGCTAGTGTGTCTCCTTGTAGTACTCCTGCAACAATGTCGAAGTATTCCGTGTCTCCATCTGGTGAACGTATTTTCACTTTGGTGTTTCTGTAGAGACACAACATAGAACCCAAAATTGAAGATACTTAGGAAGAACTAAAATGGCTTTCGGAGAAATCGAAGTACGAAATCACTACTTTTGTCTATCCATCGAATCTTGAAAGTGTACGTGCTAAAAACCTAGAGACAAAACTATTATTAGTCAACTTCTCCAAGGCCTTTGACTCCATCCACAGAGGGAAGATGGAGCAAATACTACGTCACAGCCATACTTTATACAAACACGAAAGTAAAAGTTCGCTCCCTGGATGGAGACACAGACTACTTTGACATTGTAGTAGGTGTACTGCAGGGTGACATATTAGCTTAGAACCTCAATTGATAAAAGGAACGACAACGGTTACAAGCTGACAAAGGAACGAAGCAGAAGATACCCAGCGGACGTGGACTGCGCCGATGACATAGCGGACCTTGAAAATGCGCCCGTCCAAGCCGAAACCCTACTACATAGTCTGGAACGAAATGCTGCAGGTATTGGCCTCCATGTCAACGCATAACAGACAGAATATGAATGATTCAATCAAAGAGGCGATATTTCCACACTAAACGGTTGTTCTCTGAAACTAGTAGGCAAGTTTACCTACCTAGGAAGCAGTGTCTCATCAACCGAGATTGACATCCACATGTGACTAGCAAAGGCATGGACAGCTATAGATAAGCTAGCAGTCATATGGAAGTCAGATTTGACCGATAGAATAAATTGTAGTTTTTTCCAAGCGGCAGTCGTATCGATACTGCTATAGGGATGTACTACATGGGCGCTAACAAAAAGTATGGAGAAAAACCTTGACTGTAACTACAAGAAATGCTGCGAGTAATATTGAATATGTCCTGGAGGCAGTACCTAATAAAGCAGCAGTATTTTAAGGCCACTTACAACCCATCACGAAATCTCTCCAAGTTAGACGAATCAGACATGCGGGACACTGCTGGAGAAGTAGTGACATACTCCTGTAAAACCCCTTCACATTGACGAGCAAAGGCAGGACGATCAGCTAAAACCTATATACATCAGTTCTGTGTCAAAAAATGATGTAGCCTTGAAAATCTCCAGGGAGCATGGCAGCACAACAATATGATGATGGTATATATATGTATGTGTTAGTAAGTATTTATTCATATATATATACTTATATATATGTTATATGTCTGTATATGCATAAGTGGAAATTTACTAAGGATTTTGCTTAGATGTGGCACAAGGCCCTATGAAAGGGGCACCCAATGAGACTCGAACTCACTCGTGTAGGTTTGCTAGTCGAGCTTGCTAACCATTACACCACCAGAGGCGCCTGTGTATATGCATAAGTGTATAAATATATATATAAAAAGCTGTATATGTATGTAACTGTATGTCTACGTATTCTTATATTTTTCGATATATGCATAAATGTATATGTGGCTACGTATATATATATATATATATATATATATATATATATATATATATATATATATATATTTTCATATATTTATTTCTTCTGCATGCGTTTATATCGGTGTGTACTTAGGAGTAAATCTCCTTTATGTATTGATCCATTTGTTAAAAGAAATTTTAAGTGATGGATACTTTTATTAATTGTAGGTGTTTTAAAATCTCACATTTTCCGCAAAGATTTTCAGTTTTCTCATAATTTTTTTTACAACCATTCAAAAGATATCATAGCTTTATTCATTTTTTTCAGTTTGATTTTTTACTCATTTCTAACGTGTAAATAATCAGTCTGTTTTTATGGTGTGAATATATATATATATATATATATATATATATATATATATATATATATATATATATATATATATATATATATATATATATATATATAGGGCAGGATTTTATTGGTGTCCGTGAAAAAGAGAAAGTCTAATATGTATGCGTTTGTGTGCCTCACTATGTAATTTCATGTAAAAGCCCTTGTGATATATGCAAGAAGGAAGGACGAATGATATATTAATATAAACCCTTTTATTAACTTATTCTGTTATTAGACTTTTTTTTATGAAACAGGAACTTTCCATCAAAGGAACACTAAGTACAACATCATCTATAATGCATAAATAATAATAAATTGATAAAAGAATGTCATTTGAGGAAAAAGCGGTCAACGTAACAGGAGTTGCTTACAAAATACGAAAGAAAATATATAACGCTGATTTATATCCAGCATTTGCCGAAAAAATAGAAATCAAAAATTAAGAATAGATAAAAAAAAAAAAAATGGGCAAGAATTTGATTCTGCGGAAATTACTAGTTGGAAAAATCTTGACTGAGATTACGGTAACGGCTAATATGAAACTGTGCAGGACATTTATTTTTTGTTACTTCTATTTTGAAAAAAACATACTCCGAATCTGACAGTGACATACGTTCATGGCGGCTGTTTATACGATTACTTGACGGATGTAAAATTATTGATATATTTTATAGTTTGAGTGAAAGAAAAAGTGAACGAATAAGGATTAATGAATAGAAGTAAGGAATAAAAGATAGACACAGTGAGATTTGTGAAAATTTGAAATCAAAAGAGATGTAAGCGAGAAAAGAACCACGATGTATCAGTTCTAAGCACAAAAAATTAAAAAGAATGAAAATAAGAAAAAAGTATAATTATGTAAAGAAAATATAAAGGAATGAAGAAACCTGTGAATAGGAAAAAATATGAAAGAATTTGGAAGGTAAGAAAAGGAAAGAACAATGATAACGTGGGAAATTAACGGACAAGCGAAATAAATTCATAAACAAAAACAAAACAGGTATTAAAGATAAACAAACACACACATACACACACACACACACACACACACACACACACACACACACACACACACACACACAAGGTATTGAAGAATATCATGGAAGAAATGAGGAGGTGCCCGTGTTGTAGTCGTTATCGCCGTAGGAAATGAACACGGCGATACGAATTCAAATCCTGGACGAGACTGATTGCATTTCACATAGCACTAATACCCTTGGGAAAGGGTTGAATCCAATTATTCTCCCTCCAACTATGGGTAAATAGTAGGATAGTCTAGGTTCTTCAGCCTTGCTTAGTCTAGGCGAAGGAAAACTCTGAATTCAAACCTGTTAAACTCCGCTTACAAATTGACCTTGTGTCATATCCTGCCCGAGCGGAGGGGTTGGTAAATAGTATCATGGTAGAAATGAAAACAGAGAGACTAAAAAAAATTATGAAGTGTAATTAAAATGGTCCTGTCGACTGGGGCTGCAGAATACACCGACTATATATCTGCAGATGGGTAAGACTTCCTAAACGAGTGTCCTGGTTTTGACTCGAAATAATCTGATGATGAGGCACTAGTAATGCGGGAGCTTGGGAGGAATAGGGATTACCCTTTATTGCTATCACTCCCAGGTCCACTTTGGCCTATCTATGTCTTAAATAGAACAAAGCAATGTACTTATTCTCAACTGAATTTTTAAAAATATAACTTTTTATATATATGAAAATGGATTTGGCATAAAATATCCTACAATAGTTGATATGCTTTTAACCCAGCCCAAACCAAACCAAAGTTATTGAAAAGAAATGGCCGTATTTAAATGAAAAATAATGATTAAGAAGGAAAAAGAAATAATGAAAAAAAATCTTTGAAGGAATAACGGAACTGTAATGAGAGAAGGATAAAGAAATCGAAAGAATGATAAAAACAGAAAGGAATAAGGAATATTATGAAGATGAATTGGACATTTTGACCATAAGTATTTAAGGGAAAGAGAGAAGTTGGGAAGGATAACTAAAAGGATTCGGAAAGAATGATCAAAATGAAGGATAGAATGACAATCTTGATGATTAAAAATTATTTTGACTGAAATAATTTGCGAGAAAGGAAAATTTGGTAAGCATAACGGAAAGATAATGGAAAGATTTTTTTAAGAAAAAACATAAAACTTAAATGAGCAAAAGAAATTAAAAAGAAAAAAAAAACAAGAAAAAAGTTAAGGAAGAAAACTGAAGGGAAATAAGATGAAGATAATAAAAATCATGTAAAGATGTAAATATATAAGAATGATAATTAAAAAAGCAAGAAAAAGAAGTTAATTGTATAAAAGAATGCAAAGAAAGATACAAAGAAAAATCTACCAGATATAGAAATTTTTTCTTTTAAGATCACCATCATACATATATTTAGAGAAGGAAATGGCCGAAAGAAAATGAGCAAAGATGAACAAAAACTAAAATGAAACATAGCAAACGAGAAAATTAATTAGAACAAAATGTTTGAAGGAGGCAAAAAAAAAAAGAAAAAAAAATGAGAAAAAGGTTTAAATTAAAGTTATATTACCAGAAAAGAACGACATAAAAAAATGAAAATTTACTTTTGAAAATATATTGCGAGAGAATTGAAAAAAAAAAAACAAAAATCGAAAACAAATAATATATATAAAATGAATAAATAAATAAACAAAATAATGAATCAGAAATATGCCAGTCATGCTAATCATTGCTGGAGTTCTTGAAAGAATTCGAACGAATCTGGAAAAAATATTGGAAGAGATGGATATCCTTGGAAAGGCCGAGACCATTTAGACGACTGCACTGCTGTGAACACCTACACAACGGGAGAATTGGGGAGTCTTCCTTTTCCTCGGATAACAGCGAAGGTCACTATCATGAATTAGTGTAAACTCAAGCTAATAAAAAGGAATTAGAAACATGAAAGTGAAAGTAATATCAATGATAGTCGGGGTCCTTGGAACAACCTCGAAATAACAGGACAGAGACACTTAATGATGCTGTGAAGTCTTAAGACCTCACTGACCACAGTAATGTTGAGATTTTCAGAAAGGGAATTTAGAAAACCACTTTATTTATCTCATACCATCCCATCAATATTTATTTTATGCGAAGAGGTTAGGTAATCTTGTTTATTGTAGGTTTATGTAAAAAAGTTTTGTAGCTTTTAAGTGTTATATATACAGTCTTCTTTTCTTGTACAAATGATTATATGGTTTAAAGTAATTATTTATATACAATAATAATCATTTGTTTACTTTCAAAGTAATTCAAATTAAATAATAATAATCCTCAGTAGAATAGAATGACTTCAAGTGACTATTTTCAAAATGATTTAAAGTTTTTATATATATATATATATATATATATATATATATATATATATATATATATATGACCGATAAAATAAACCAAGATTTCTTCCAAGCAACGGTTGTGTCAATATTATACGGATGCACCACATGGACGCTGACACAACACATTGTGGAAAAGCGAGAAGGAGACAGCACAAGAATGATACGAGCACTATTGAACAAATTCTGGAAGCAGCACCTCATGAAACAACAATTACAGACACTTTCCTCCCATCTTTAAAATCATCCAAGCAAGACTTGCGGGACTCTTGCTAGTCGGCCTACACATGAGCATGCTAGAGTAAGCCTAGCAGCAAGTAAGGAGCGATGCATGAAAGAGATGCAGGGAGAAAGAAGGTTAAAGAAAATTGTACTTGCAGCGTGACCCTATATATATATATATATATATATATATATATATATATATATATATATATATATATATATATATATATATATATTATGTGTGTGTGCGCGCATGAATAATCTTTAAACCAAATTATATGACACCTAGATGGGATACCTAGAGGTACGACCTCTCCAGGTCAAAGTGGATATGGGAATAATGATGGGAGGTATTTGTCACTCCCCACATCTCCAGTCCAGGTGTCACACCATTAGCTGTTATTTATCACCATATTCAAAATGGACCTTATTTTTTAGTCTTACTCCTCTGCGGAGAACACCGTCAGCGTATTCTAAGCCCAGTCAACGTCGTGATTTGTTGGGTTGAAGAAACTTGGTTCAAGGACTTCAGTTAAGAGGACTAACTTCAAGTGCAATACAAATAATAATGATAATAATAATAATATCAGAAGGAATATAAGACTAGAAACGGCTGGGTCGGCAAGGTGATCCACTGGGAGATGTGCAATAAATTTAAAGTTGACCATACGAACAAATAGTATATGCACAACCCAGCACCTGTCTTAGAAAATAACATACTCCTATGGGTTCGGCATACACGCGGATCACCTGATCTTGGCCAGAAACCTGTCCTAATAATAATCAACAAAAAAAAAAAAAAAAGAAGAGAACTTGCAAAATATTTGACTTTGCTGTCCTGGCTGACCACAGAATAAAACTGAAATAATGTGAAAAGAAGGATAAGTACCTCGACCATGCTAGGGAATTGAAAAAACTGTGGAACATGCAGGTGACAATATTACCAATTGTAATTGGTGTGTTTGGAATAGTAACTAAAGGATTACTAAAGGGACTGGAGGACTTGGAAATTGGCGGACGAGTGGAGACCATCCAAACGACAGCATTATTGAGAACGGTCAGAATACTGAGAAGAGTCCTAGGGACTTGTGGATACTTGCTGACATTCAAAATCTAGTGAAAGACCATCAGCTAACGCTAATGTGAAAAACTCGAATAATAATAATAATTGTTCAGGTCAGCCAGAATACTGAGAAGAGTCCTGGAGACTTAAGTAGATTTGCTGCAACTTAAACTCAAGTGAAAGACTCTCGGCTGGAGTGAACACCTTGCAAGGAGTTATATAAGGAATTCGGAACGATCTCCAAATGCTTGGAAAAAAGACTGAAGAATGAAAACTCAGAGGAAGAATCAAGGACACATAGAGAACAGCATTGCTGAAATCGGTTAGAATACTCTGAAGAGTCCAGGAAACCTGAAGGGACTTGTTGTCTCTCAGACTCCATATGCGTATGCTGGCGTGAAAAAATCGCAAGGAGTAACATTATTCTAATAAAGAAAGGAGAGATAAAGTTAATGACAGGAATAGAAAAATAAACTTCAAGAGAAGGGAGAATTAATCTGTTGTCGCAGTAAAGAATGAAAAGGATAAAAAAATAAAAGAGCCAAGATCTGCGGCTCGTAAAACAGAATAAAAACAGAATTCTCGCAAAATACGAGAGCGATCGAGAGAGCGATCGAGAGAGAGAGAGAGAGAGAGAAAGAGATAACATTGAAGAGAAAGAATTGTCGGTCATCATTAAGCACTCTGTGGTATAAAATGATTATAAAGACTGTACACAGTATCAGTAACGAGTGTGAAACAGTGCAAAAGTCGAGAAATAACAATAAATAAACAAGTGTTAGAAGCTTGTATCTAAGGAACCCAATATTGAAAGAGAATCTTTTGAAATCCTCATACAAGAATGAACAAAAAAGGATGATATTTAAAATTCAACATGGAACATTTATTTAACCAAACATAAACATCGACGTAACATTCGTAGAGGACATCGTGACCTTTCAAGCTAAAGAATGTTTACGTCAAATAATCTTCTGTGAATGTTATAATCTTTCGCTGATTCTCCTCAAAGAATACGTAACCCGGGTATGGCACATAACGTTATCTGATGGGAAGTCTCCATTCCTGGATATTTGGGATACCCCTCTATTGTCATTACTACCAGGTCCACTCAGACCTGTAGTGGTATTACCTGATAGGGTTCCAGCTATGTCTCAAGTAGAAGAGCTGAATCTTTGCAAATATTATTATTAGTTATTTGAAACCATAGAATTTTGTGCATTTTTTTGGTTGCACACAAAAGTACTTGATAAAGAGAAATATTAGTTCTAGTTAGAAATACTTGCAAGTATTTAACAATGGGCAAACAAAAGATTAATTTGAAAAAAAGTGGTTAAATTTTTATAGGGATACGTGAAAACATTTGGCTGTGTGCAAAATATGAGCTTTAAGTACTCGTCCGAAAAGAAAGTTACCAACAAACTATTCACTTACGAATTATATATATATATATATATAGTACAATGGACACTCAAACTCGGTTAAGTCGTCATAATAAATTTATTTCGGCGGAGAATATTACTGCTATACTCTCCGTCTCGTCAGATGACTCTTTACATGCTTTCCTCCTAGAGGCAACTAATGATACTATATACTCACTGAATTTGAATTTTGTTGTATGCCTGCAAGGGAATAAGTGATGTAACAAGAGCCATACATCGAGCACTCACATAGATTTATATGATATTCTATACAAGAATAATCCACTTCTACTGTCTTCGGACGCTGACTGGATATTATAAAACACACACACACACACACACACACACACACACACACACACACACACACACACACACACACACATATATATATATATATATATATATATATATCCAGGATTATGAACAGGATTATATATATATATATATATATATATATATATATATATATATAACATGATTTTGCATTAAAAAAATCATAATGGTTGATATATTATAAAATATAAACTAACCATCAAGGAATAATATCAGGATATTGTAGAGAGGTAACTGCTTAAGAACATTAGTCTTTACTAGTCAGTGTCTATCTTTCAGTGGCTAATACTAAATTTAACGTACATGCACAAACGTTTCTTGACTAAATATGCGTTTTGTGATCATTCAGATACTTTGGGATGGAGAAATCATAATTTGCGTATCTTTTCTTGTCCATGTTGTCAGCCAATATGGCTGCATTTGTTCATATTTTTTTTGCATCATGGCGTTCTTGACGGCGTTGGTACAAAAAGAAAAGATGTCGTGGCGGCTATGTTTCCTAATTCGTATGCAACAGGGCAACTCTCGACTACGAATCTCTTAAAATATTAACCCCAAGGCAACCAGAGAGAGAGAAAGATTAAGATTTGCATTCGTAGGCGTCTTTTATATTTGGATTGATTGTCACGCAATTTCACGCTACACTATGCCAAAGGCATATAACTTCGTAGTTTGCACACAAGAGTAAATGAAGGACGGAAAGGTCAGTAGGAATTAGTGAAATAGAAATATCAAATGTGCAAAAGAAAAAAAAATCAGTTAGAATAAATAAAAAGCATAGGCACTTATCAGAACTGCTACGTATTATTAATACGCATCCAGTTATTTAGCAGCTATACACAGGTAAAATAAGGGCCACCATTTTGAGTTAATTTTCAGTTCAAAAAGTCCAAATATTATTATTATTATTATTATTATTATTATTATTTACTCATTAGAGTTTTTCACATCAGCGTTAGCTGATGGTTTTTCACAGGATTCTGAGTGATAACAAGTCTCATCAAGTCTCCAGGACTCTTCACAGTATTCTGACCGTTCTCAATAATGCAGTAGTTTGGATGGTCTCCACTCGACCGCCGACTTCCAAGTCCTCCAGTCTCTGTAGTAATCCTTTGGTTACTGTTCCAAACGCACCAATTGCAATTGGTATAATTGTCACCTGCATGTTCCATAGTTTTTTCAACTCCCTAGCAAGGTCGAAGTACTATTCTTCTTTTCATATTCTTTCAGTTTTATTCTGTGGACAGCCGGGACAGCAAAGTCAACAATTTTGCAAGTTTTCTTTTAGTTGATTATAATTAGGTCTGTTCTTCTGGCCAAGATTAGGTGATCCGTGTGTATGTCAAACGCCCGTAGGAGCTTATGTGTGTAATTTTCTAAGACAGGTGCTGGGTTGTGCATATACTATTTGTTTGTATGATCAAATTTAAATTGTTTGCCCATCTCCTAGTGTATCACCTTGCCGACCCAGTCATGTCTCGTCATATACTCCTGCGCTAATTTGCTGCATTCGCTTATTATGGGATTGATGGTTTCATCTCTGTCACCGCATTGTCTACATTTGCTATTTTGCTTCGTCTTATCTATTCTCGCTTTGATTTGATTGGTCCTTATTGATTTGATTGGTTGATTTTTATTGGTTCATTATTATTATTATTTGGGATTTCACCATATCAGCGTTAGCTGATGCTTTCTCCCTTGAGTCTGAGTAACAGCAACCCTCCTCAAGTTTTAATGACTCTTACAGTATTCTGGCCGATCTCAGCAATGCTGGATGGTCTCTACTCGTCCTCCAGTACCTCAACCAGCCTTTGGTGACCGTATCAAGGAACCCAATCACGATTAATATCACCGTCACTTTTATGTTCCTAAGTTTTTCAGCTCTCAAACAAAGTCTACGTACTTATCTCTTTTCTCTTTCCTGTAGTTTTACCCTGTGGTCAACCTGAACAGCAAAGTCTAATCTTCAGTAGCCTCTCTTTTTTTGTTGACTATCAGTAAGTATGGTTGTTTGGCTGAGAATAGGTGATCCGTTTGTACCTGAAAATTTTAAAGAATTCCGTGTCTCATTTTCTTGGTTGGATTCCGGATTGTACATGTACCATTTGTTCGTATGATCAAATTGAAACTTCTTGCACTTGTTATAAAATAGCCGAGGGATTTCAGTTCATGCCTTTGAGTTTAGTTAGGCTGAGAAACTTTCGGCTCAGCACATGGGTAGGTTGGGTGTAACATGGAAGCAGGTGTTAACGCGGGTGCGCGCGGGCGGATGGAGGTGTCACTCAGATGTCATAACAGTCCGAGACGATACTGGGTGACAAGGTGCAGGTGACGTCGCGCACCGGAAGCACGCAGAGGTTTGCGTGAGAATTTGAAGAGAGAAAGAGTCGGGTACTAGACGCCAAACGAGAAGGATCGACTTTTGGAGCTCGCAGGCACAAGGCGAACGTGCGTCCTATGGGGGCCGCTCGAGTTGGGGGCCAAATGAATAAGACAGCATAGAAGATTGTGCCTCTCCTCCTTACATCGAAACTTTTAATTCAAAGTTAATAAAAAGGTTTCGTACCTGAACAAGAAGACGTTACGTGTTTTCGAATTCCGAGATTCCTATGTTCTATCGTTATGAACATTCGATGTCCATTTCACCCATAGCGTTAATTGTGAATATGGTATACACTATTCTGCGTGGATCATCTTCATAAACCATTCGTGTCAAGTCTTAAACTCTCTTTATTCTAATTTTGCATACCGTTTCGTCTCTCTAACCACCTAACCTACATCTGCTGTTTCGTTGCTTCTTGCCTATTCTTGCTTTGATATAGTTTGTCCTTATTGTTATTTACTCCTTGAGAGTTTTACACATCAGCAAACGCTGATGCTCTTTCACTGAAGCTTCATTGACATCAAGTCTTCTCACGTCTCTAGGACTCTTCTCAGCATTCTGACCAATTTTAATATTGCAGTAGTTAGGATGTTCTACACTCGTCCTGTTATTTTCAAGTCCTCCACTCCCTTGCAAGTTTCTCAAACCGGCGTTAGCTTCTGGTGTTTCCCTGAAGTCTGGGTATCAGCAAGCCTCTTTAAGTCTAAAAAAACTTTTCTGAATATTTAGAACCAATTTAATCATAATGGAAACTATCTAGACAATTCTATTGTCTAAATGGTTTTTATTATTCATCTACTTTCCAATTCTTCCTGTTTTTTTACTATGCCTTTAAGGACCGTTCCAAATATACACACTACAACTGTTATCCCTATGAAACACATGTTCCACATCTTTTTTTTAGTTCTCTCGTAAAATCCAAGAAGCAAGGACGAGCTCGTACTCCTATGGACCCCCACATATGGCCAAGCAAAAGCAGGACGACCAGCTCGAACTTACACACAGCAGCTATGTGAAGACACAGGATGTAACCCTGAACACCTGCCGGAGGCGATGAATGATTGGGTGAAGTGGCGAGAGATGGTCAGGGATATCCGTGCTGGTGGCACGACATGATGATGATGATGATGACTCTGTCTATCCTGTTGCGTATAATCTATTTTCTCTTTTAAATAATTGGCCCTTATGGATATATTTTTGTGCTGCTTTTACAGAAGATTCATTTTTTTCACCGGAGATTTCCCTTTTGTAGCCTTGTCCTGATCTCCTCCTGAACCATCTCGCCAGTTTGCAGTCAAATTTTTTTATACAACCGTTTTTCTTCACATGCCTGTCAAATATTTATTTCTGCTTATTCTTACGCTGCAATGATGTTACTGGTTGCTGTAATAAGACTTTCTTTATTCTTTTTAATGTAGTGACTGTGTCTTTGTAATGATGTATATACGCAATCCCCTATGCTTCAAGTTCTTATCTATGTCTACATCATCGAACAGATATAAAGCTTTGTGAATTGTCAATAATTTTCTTGTCCTTTTATCCATTTGTCTGATTTATTCCTATGTCAATTTTTATAAAATATTCCTGAGTATTTTAAAAGGGAAACTTTCAAGGTGTTTATCCCTTTGATGGGATTTCTTCTGCAAAGGATTGTTTCAATATGGTTTTCTTGTTCTTTTTAGGTACTCTTTATTCATTTTTCTTTCGTCTTTAATCATTAGATGTTGTCCGCTTCCAATATTAGTAAGATTTTTTTGTCTTTATTCTCTCCAATCGTTCTGATTCATTTTTGGTTTGGTAGTGATATTCCTTTTGTCATTTATTCTTTCCTATGTTTCTCGAACAGCTTAGAGTTTTGTTCAAAATCAAATTTTATTTCCTAATCCAGGCAATATATTCCTATAGTTATTATCTGATCACTTTCATTTTCAACAAATAGCTTGATAGCATCAGCTTCTTTAGGTAAGTAATCTTTTCTTCTGATGTTAGAAATTTGTATCTCCTGTTTCCTTCTATATTAAGTAATTAGCTGGGATCATTACTATTACAAATAGCAATCTCGACTGTGTCTCTACCTGGAAGATGCCTCTGTGGGCTTTTACTTCTGGAAAAATGTGTCTTTTGACTGTTAATTCCACTTTTTGTTTGTTTTATAGTTCTTGAAATGAGGTTTATGAATTTTTCAGGTATTTTGTACATGTCCATAGATTCTATAATATGAGATTGAGGGAGTACATCATTTTTTTTATTGGTAATCCATGCGATAAATACATTCTTCCACTTCTCTTTTGCCGTTTTGGCGGGGTGCTGATCTCTGTATCGTAGATTATCATTTGTTCTCTTGCAGTACCCTCTCTTTTCTTCTGGGAATAGTCCAACGTTTCAAGTGAATAATATATTTCTTCTTAAATCTGTGTTATCAGTTTTATCTACATCATAAACACATTGTCGGTTTCTGGTTGCTGGGTACGGTCCCTTCTTAGAAGCTTTTCTGGATCAGGGTAGTTTTCCCTTTTGTTATCTGGTTGGCTTGCTTCTTTAAGGTATTTACTCAAATGCTGATTCAATTTGTAGAAGCACAGGAACTTTTAAGAAACAGAATCTATTAATTATATTGTGATCTGGTGTTTTCAATTTTGGTATATTCTTTGTGAGTACTGTGTTTGTGAATTCATTTTATCTTTGTGTCAGTGTCTTCTCGAACTCCTCATGATTAGTTTTATGTTACTTATCAATTCAGAGTTTCTGTTATATTTTTTCTCTTCCCATGTTTTGCTCCCAAATTGTTTACTTTCCTTTGCATACGGTTTTTGTTTTTTCCTTGTACGTATTCCTCCAAGTGTTTTCTTTCACTATTTTGGAAGGTCTTGTTTTATTTGCATTGTTATACACAGTTTCTCTATCGTCTGAGCCCCCTTCTTTCGCAAATATCTTCAAATTTATTTCTTTCATGTGTATTGTCAGACTTGTCTTCGGTTTTGTTTGGGTCTTTGCATTGCAATATCACCTTGAATATTTTTTCTTTTCTTGGCACAACCTCTTGTTGACGCAATTTCTTTATCTGACCTTCTATCCTATTTTCCCGTCCAGGTTTTTATTTATTTATTTATTTCTACTGGGGTTTCATAGGTGGATACCTATTTTACACTGACTAGTTTTTCTCAAGCGTAAATTATCTCGTTTATTCAATGTTGTTGTCCGTCGGGATATGATAAAATGATTCATTTACCTTCACCATTTCTACCCTGAATACATTCCTGTCTTGATTCTTAATAGATTAAAATGTAATATTTTTGCAGCAATAATTTTCTTTATTAGCTCCATATTTTTCTATCTTTTTGTGTTAACATAAACATTCTGGTAGTGGAATATGTGGCTATTTGGTTTTAACAATTTTGAGTTTAAAGTCGCGCAGGGGGCTCTACTAGAGCATATTATACATAACTTACCTGTCCACATTTTTAGTATCGCAAAGTCATAAAAATGTTGTCTTTGAAATCATTCTAGCTAGGTTAGCACAGCTTTGCTGTATTTTAAATCAAGTAAATCCTGCCCAAATTTTGATCATAATTTGTTTATACCCTATTTTTATAGGAGTGTTCTTAAAATGACAGTTGGTTAAATTTGTCTTGTCTTCTATTGTCTATTATTTCTACATGTGACTTGCAGTAGAATTTTTATTTCGTCTTCGTTTCTGAACCAAAAATTGGAACAGCCAACAAGTGCTGGATGCTACTGCGTGTCTCATGTTGGCTCTCATTGGAGCACCTGCCGATCATGACACTCAGACCTGTTATGCGAGCCACACCTTCATTTGAATCTTTATTTAACATTTTCATGGGTTGTATAAAGTGGTTATATCGGACTAAAATTTTGTATATTATCTTTGCTTCTGTTGGATATGTAACGTGTAATTATCTGAGAAGAAAGACTATTAGTGGGCCACAAAAACTGTTTTAGAATTATCGAGCATTTCCAAGTCCATTCTAAAATGTAAATATTTTAATATTAGTAGCGGAGGTTTTTACACTATGTCCAAAAAAATTAGAAGATACAGACTTTTTCCCTTACCATTTTCTATATAACATTCGGGATACGGCAAATTTATTTTAATATTCTGTAGTCTCATTGAAGCATAGAAATGGATAGTAAAAGACTCCTTAACTCACCGGTTAATATCATAAAATTTAAACAACCTGTGTAATATAATAGCCGAGGGATTTCGGTTTATGTCTTTGGGTTTAGTTCGGCTGAGAACCTTTCGGTTCAGTCGTTACGTGTTTTTCGAATTTCGAGATTCATATGTTCTATCTTTATGGACATTCGATGTAGGTTTCTCACATAGCCATAGCATGGCTATGATACACTTGAAGTAAATTTCAGTTTTATCTTAATCTGAACAACTATAACTAGGAAAGAGAAAAGAGAAAAAACTACTACATGGGTATTTCAAGCAAAAAACGGGCAAAATCTCACACGAGAAGACCTTGAAATGGCTACTAAAATGAACCTTTAATTTATTCACTATCTACTTTAGAAATGTCTGGAATTTCCGAATAAATTCTCTATTAGAATTATTATTACTCCATGTGTGTTTTTTCTCAACAGCATTTTCTGATGGTCTTTCACTGAAGTCTGAGTGACAACAAGTCCCCTCAGCTTTCCAGGACTCTTCTCATTATTCTTGCTGATCTTAGTAATGTTGTTATATTGATAGTCTCAATTCGTCCTCTTATTTCCAACTCTCCCAACCTCGTCACAAGCCATTGGGGTTCATTCCACATATACCAATTACACTTTCATGTTCTGTAGCTCATTTAGTTCTTTAGAAATTTCATGTTCTATAGTTCTTTTATTTCTTTGTCAACATCCAAGCACTTGTCTCTCGTTTTGGTTTCATTTTTTTTATACTGGACCACCAGGACGGCTAATTTGACTATTCATCAGGATCTATTTTTTTTTTTTTGTTAATTGTCTCTAGGTCTGATCTTCTGGCTGAAAGTAGGGGATCCGTTTGTATCTCAAAATCACTGAGTATTTCATATTTTTCATTCTCAGTAATGGTTTGTGCAAATAATATTTTTGTATGGTTAAATTTCTATTTCCTGTACAATTACCAGTGAATCACCTTAACTAGGCAGTTGTGTGTTTTATGATACTCTTTTTGCATTGATTTACAACATTCGCTTATTATGTCATTAATCGTTTCATTTCTATCTCCATATGATTAATTTACACTTGCTACTTTGTTGCGTCTTATCTATTTTTGTTTCACATTGTTTCTTCGTACGCCATTGTTTTGTGTTGCTATAAGAAGAGATTAATTTTTTTAAAGTTTCATTTACGTAGCCATTTTAAGGTCTTCTCGTGTGAGATTTCGTCCGTTTGTCACTTGAAATATCTATATAGTTGTTTTTTCTCTTATTGTTGTTCACTTGAACTCTATGTTGTCTGTGATGTTTCTGGTCGCTGTAATAAATCTTTTTCGCTCTTTTTTTCATGTTGTTTTTGAGATGTCTAATCGATGTATCGATTTCATCTTCAGTGCTGACAAGTCCACTTTCCCCTTCTTTTCTAGATATGTATAGTCTGTCTGCATCATCTCTTAGGTGAAGGTATTATGCATCGTCATTAGCTTTCTTGTCCTACTGTCCATTTGTTGAAATTCTTCCTTCGTCCATTTCAAGAATGGCACTGATAATCTTACAAACGGGACAGTCCATGTGCTTATCTCTTTGATGTGATTCCTACTGCTGAGTTTTGTTTCGGGTAGTTTTCTCATTTGTCTAAGTTACAATTTTATTTTTTATTTCATCACAATATGTTTAATGGTGTATGCTTTCAATATTCTCAAATGTTAGCAATTTTCTTTTTCTGAAGGCGTTCCTATTCTTTATAGAATAAATAGTTCTCTTTCTTCCCTTATTTATCTCTTCCAACTTCTCATTATTTTATGGCAAATTCAGTTCCGATTTAATAACTGTATATACTCATTGTTTGCATAAAGCCTCCATCTTTTCATTTTCTTAAAATAGTTGGATGTCGTCCATATATATTTAGTAATTTCGTAGCTCTCAGTGCATATCCTTAGGATGTCATTGAGTGTCATTGTTATTAAAAATAGTAATGTTGAAAGGACATCTCCCTGAAATAGACCTCTCTGGATTTTGACCACATCAAAATTTTCTCCACTTGCTGTTAATCCCATTTCCAATTTTTCACGGATTCAGTGATGAGGTTTCTGACTTTGCAGTATACCTTATACATTTTTGATTGTCTGTTATCCAACTTTGGACAAGGGGTTTTTGTTATCAATCCACGCCATAGCTACACTTTTTCCTCTCGTTTTGCTGTCCTCGTGGAAGGGCTGATTAACGTACTGAAAATCGACTGTTCCTCTTCTTCCTTTGAGTCATCCATTTTATTCTTCGGGAAAGAGTTCACAATATATTATCGAGTAATAGATCACTGCTGGGTGGATTTTCTTCATCAAAGGTAGACACGTCATCGGTCTATAGTTGTTGGAAAATGTTCATTTTGGGGAGTCTTTTTGAATCAGGGTGGTTTTTCCTTTAGTCGTCCATTCTGGTATATCTGTTTCTTCTCACTAATTATTCCTTTTCAGAGCTGGTCTGTTGTTGATTGATATGCTTTTTTTAAAATCCAAAATCAATTTATGCCGACTTTGCCTGGTATTTTCCGATGGAGTATTTTTTATTGAGCTGCGCTGAGCGATTCCAAGAAAATTACTCCAGCAGATCCGTCTTCAATTTTTTCTCTTTCTTTTTCCACGACATTTATAAATTCGTCCTTTGCGTTATGTTCTCTCCGTCCCAATAGTTTACTCCAGAATGTTTTAAATGTATCTGATTTTAAACACATTTTGTTAACATCCTTAAACGAAACAGAATTCATTTTTTGCACATAGATAGTTTCAAGCATTTCCTTTTAATACCAACAATTTTTATTATTAATCATTTGTATGCACACAGTTAAATATATGCACATGATATGTAAGAGATTAGTTTGCCTGAAATTATTTTTTACATGGGTTAAAACTAATTCGTTTGCACACAAATATTTCTATTGTTCCAACATTTTTATATAGTTTAAATCATTGCTATCTAAATCTTATAATTTTATCCATTATTAAACATTTGTTTGCACCCAGTGAATTGATAAATATATTGGCATTCAAAACTAATCATTATTATGAAAAATTACTGATTTGTTTGCACCTAGTTAAAGTGTTGTTTTTTTATATATCACTAATCAATTAAAAATCAGTCATTAATTTACACACAGTTAAGTTATTAAACAGTTCAATTTCGAACTATTGAATTTAACGAAAATTATTTATTTGCACTTGGTTTAAATTTCAAACAATATGACCCATAGATAAAACCTTAACTGGTGCTACCACTACGGGCCAGAGTGGGTATTAAAGAGGTACTATACATTTTTCACAGCTCCAGTATTACTGGAGCCTCATCATTAGACTGTTTGATGTCATTACCAGGACACTTATTGGGGGAATCTTAACCTTCTGTAGAGAAATAGTTGATGTATGCTACAGCCCCGGCCGACTAAGCTATATTCCCTCTTTTTGTAGGATTACTCTTTTGATAACAGTGACGTACATTCTTATCTTCCTAGAATATTTCGTCCATTAGAGTTGAGTGATTACTTTGTTCTTTTTTATGTACCTGAAATTAGAACAGTCAACTTTGACAGTATGCCTCTGCGTCTTCCATATTGGCTATCAAGGGAGAAACCGCCAATCATGATATCCAGACCTATTGCGTGGGTCCCACGTGGAATTATATTTTGATTGTCACTCATTCATGGGTTGTATAATTTGGCTATTCCAGACGCATATGTTTCTAGTATCTACGCCCCAGTCACAGATGTGACCAGGTACCATTAAAAGCAAGAAAACACATAAGCAAGACACAAAAAGTAAATAAAATGAAAATAAAAAAACAAAACCAGTTCTAAATTTACTGAGTTTTAACTTAGTAAAAGTCTCAACAGTTCATTTTTCTACTTATTTCGTTTTTTACTTCATTTGTATTTAAACTGTCACATTTGCTTGTAACTGATGTTCTTTAGTTTGAATCCTCAGTAATTTAGTGGCATTTTTTATTATGATATCTGTTATGCGTTTCAAGTATTCTATATCATTCATATCATCCCTATCAGTTACTGATAAACAGCTTTTGTTAAAAGATTTCTTATCACGTAACTTGGGAAGACCCTTCTGTGTTAGCTACCATTACTACTTTTGCAGCTATTTTCCCCAATCTTTTCCTTTCCTCCATCGAATAACATATACTGAATTTACACTTAATATCTAAAAAAATGCATTAAATTTCCTTTGATGATATTGTTGTATTTTGGCCTTCGACCCGGCCAAAAATGCAATTCCAAGGTGATGCACCGGAAGGAAGTGACAAATTCTAATGGCAGTTATGAGAGAAGTCGCGTGGGCGGAAATTGACTGATGAAATGGGACGAGGTAAAAAATTCCCATGGTACACTCATAGACTGATGCACCGTAAGAAAGTGACCTGTGAACTGCATGACAGTAATTTCCGCTTGATGACGATCCAACATGCGATTCCAAAAATCGAGTAGGTGACTGAGTGGACGCTGAACTATTATATAACTCAGTCAAGACAGAATTCAGAGAGTTGAAGTTAGAGATCGGACAGAGTTATAGACCAGATGTGGTAGGGAATACCACGCCAGGCCGAAGGGTCTCGGGGCCCCCGATTGAGTTGGGGTCCATAGAAGTTGCTGATGAGATCCAATAAAGAAAGCCATCATCCAGCAGAGAGCTGGGCCCCAGGGACTCCGGTTGAGCAGTGCTGGAGAACGAGAAAGACACAACGCTGACGGCCATAAGAGTGGGGGTCAAAATATTAGAGTTTTTGTTCGGTCTAAAACTCCCTCTCACACGCAAACCTTGAATAATCCTTTTCGAACCCTTACAATAAAGTGAGAAATACATATATTGATAAAGAAGTCTTCCTGCGTCTTTATTATTGTATCGTTATGATGCTGTAGATGACGATATAACAATATAGCAGAAATCTTTAAAGATTTTTTAAATACTTATTAAACGGTGATATTTTTCACTGTTTCTGTGAAGTTTCTGTCTTCAGGGGGGTGTCCTCGTGGTGTAATGGTTAAAGCAATGGACTGTGGAATCGTTTTAAGCGAGTTCGTACTCTAGTCGCGCTATCACGTTCATTTTCGGGCAAATACCCTTGTGAAAGGTATGACCTCACCTTATCCTCCCAGCTATGGGTTAAAAAGTACCACTACTGTTATTGGGAGGTGTCCTCGTGGTGTAATGGTTAAAGCGATGGACTGTGGAATCGTTTTAAGCGAGTTCGTACTCTAGTCGCGCTATCACGTTCATTTTCGGGCAAATACCCTTGTGAAAGGTATTACCCCCCCTTATCCTCCCAGCTATGGGTTAAATAGTACCACTACTGTTATTGGGAGGTGTCCTCGTGGTGTAACGGTTAAAGCGATGGACTGTGGAATCGTTTTAAGCGAGTTCGTACTCCAGTTGCACTATTACGTTCACTTTCGGGCAAATACCCTTGTGAAAGGTATGAACCCCCTTATCCTCCTAGTTATGGGTTAAATAGTACCACTACTGTTCTTCTAAGAGAATGGCTTTGGTATTAAATAACATACAAAGGTTGATATGCCATTAAACAAAGAAACCAAAACAAACCAAACTAAGACTGTCTTCAGATTTCCCCTTCTTAGCTATGTCCTCGTCATTTCATCGCCTATATCCATATATTATTTTTAACTATATCCAGATATACTAAGCATTTAGATTCTCAAAAGACATTAGTAATCACATAAAGTTGCTGTGTAAAGTGCGTGCAAAAGTAAAACAAACAATTTATTAGGATTTATAACCCGAGGAAAGTGTTTATAAATTGTATAAAATAAATTTATAAAGTTGCAATCAAAATCTTTTCGAGAAAATTAGTCTGCGAAATTATTTTCCGGCTTATCGATTTCTGCAGTAGATTATAATAATAAAAAAAGATAAACTGGCTCAATCTTTACGGAAGGATTGACTGCAGGCAAAAATCCTTAACGCCCTTTTTTTCAAAATTGTTTATCGTGATAAACTTCAATACATGTCTTCTATTTCCGTTCTAGATTCTGAAGCTCTTCTTGCATTCAGCATCAGAGGTTTTAAAACTCCTTGCTTTCTATATGAATTAAATGACAATGTTCAGAAAAAAAGAACTGTACACTCTGTGTGCAACAGTGATAAAATCAATTCTTTTTAGTCGTCAGAGAGAATATAAAATATTCAAAATAACTATTTCTTAAAAATCTGGCTTGAATGACAAACTTCATTTACAAGTTACATACATGCTATTTATCGGTCGACTTTAAAATTCTCAAATTGATAATCAGAAAAAAGAACTTTTCGTAGGTTTATTAATAATCCAATAATGCGCTAAGTTTTTCACAATATGTGTATATAAATATATATTCACGTGTGTGTGTGTGTGTGTGTATGTACACTTATAACTTTATTTCCTCTTTGTGGTTTGGGCTTAGAATAGGCTGACGTATGAGACTAAATTATATCTAATTGTGAAGCACAAGTTAGGAAGCTCTGAGCAGTGAGGAGTACACTTTCATTGCTATTACTAAAATATCCTCTCTGATCTGGAGTAGTAGTTGGTTGGTTGGTTGGTTTTACGGCAAATCAAACAGTTTCGTGTCATTTAACAACGAATTATGTAATTTAGATAAAAGTTTAAAACAATTCAGTTTAGTATAAGTAGAGTTTATTTTGTTTACACAGAGTTATTGCTGAAGAAGTAAGTACGAACTCATAAGTGATATAATCCGGTGGACCCCATCACATGGATGAGCCAAGGCAGGCCGACTAACTTGGACTTATACACAACAGCCCTCTGCCGATACAGGATGTAGCTTTTAAAACCTACCGGAAGCAATGGAAGATAGAGGCGGGTGGTGAGAGAGATCCGAACTGGCGTTCAGACATGGTGATGATGATGAAAAATGTTTTATTTCAAACAATTTACTTTAACATAAGTACCCAGTATAAATTTCAAAACAGTTCAATTTCAACAATTTAGTTTAGCATAAGTACACAGTTTAAACACAGCTAAATGTAAAACTGTTCATTTCAAACAATTCATTTTAGCGTTATTACAGCTTAGTTCTATTTAAAAGTTCTATTTAATCTTATTTATAAGCGCTCATCAGGTGCTACAACTCATGACAATGAAGGGGTACTCAGGATTCCCAAAAAATTCCAGAATTATTAAAGACATCAAATTGTATTGTGTCACATCAGAACATTCGTTGAGGAAGTCTTACTCCTCAGCAGAGATGCAGTCGGTGTATTCTATCGCCCCAGTAGTGGTACCTGTTTAGATCCAATGATGGATTCCCATAAATATTTTTTCAAATTATATCAAGAACAGCTGATATCATATAAGCGTGTTCAATAAACTTTAGTATATGCTCGTCCGTCGATTCAGTCACCATTATAAACTAGGCCGAGGCTTTACAAATGCAGATACAGATTTATAGTGTTGAAGCATGTGTAGTGTCAAAACACTTTGCTTTTTGAATGGGTTGATTAAAAAGAAGGATGCAACAATGCACAACAAATTATTGGAAGTCTACTCCTCAGGTTTTGATTCAGTGTTTTTGTTTCACTTTGACCTGTTGTCTTATAAAGGATTAAGAGAACATTCTGCCCTGCTATTTACCCATGGTAAATAAAGGATTAAGAGAGCATTCTGGCCTGCTATTTACCCATGGTAATTAAAGGATTAAGAGATCATTCTGCCGTGATATTTACCCATGGTAAATAAAGGATTAAGAGAGCATTCTGCCCTGATATTTACCCATGGTAAATAAAGGATTAAGAGAGCATTCTGCCCTGATATTTACCCATGGTAAATAAAGGATTAAGAGAGCATTCTGCCCTGCTATTTACCCATGGTAAATATAGGATTAAGAGATCATTCTGCCCTGCTATTTACCCATGGTAAATATAGGATTAAGAGATCATTCTGCCCTGCTATTTACCCATGGTAAATAAAGGATTAAGAGAGCATTCTGCCCTGATATTTACCCATGGTAAATAAAGGATTAAAAGAGCATTCTGCCCTGCTATTTACCCATGGTAAATAAAGGATTAAGAGATCATTCTGCCCTGCTATTTACCCAAGGTAAATAAAGGATTAAGAGATCATTCTGCCCTGCTATTTACCCATGGTAAATAAAGGATTAAGAGAGCATTCTGCCCTGATATTTACCCATGGTAAATAAAGGATTAAGAGAGCATTCTGCCATGATATTTACCCATGGTAAATAAAGGATTAAGAGAGCATTCTGCCCTGCTATTTACCCATGGTAAATAAAGGATTAAAAGAGCATTCTGCCCTGCTATTTACCCATGGTAAATAAAGGATTAAGAGAGCATTCTGCCCTGATATTTACCCATGGTAAATAAAGGATTAAGAGAGCATTCTGCCCTGATATTTACCCATGGTAAATAAAGGATTAAGAGAGCATTCTGCCCTGCTATTTACCCATGGTAAATAAAGGATTAAGAGAGCATTCTGCCCTGCTATTTACCCATGGTAAATAAAGGATTAAGAGAGCATTCTGCCCTGCTATTTACCCATGGTAAATAAAGGATTAAGAGAGCATTCTGCCCTGATATTTACCCATGGTAAATAAAGGATTAAGAGAGCATTCTGCCCTGCTATTTACCCATTGTTGGAGAGACTAGAGATGAATGCATCTCGTTTAAATGAGTAATAAAATCTGAGCTTCATTTAGATTTTAGATTTGTTTTTATCATCCTCACCCGCCCAAAGATCAGTTTTCCTAGTTTTATTAGAAAGGCTAGGGTGTGTTCCCGAATAAATGTTCAACTATGATCTTTCTGGGTGAGGCTTCAAAGATTTTCAAAAACTATCACACACACACACACACACACACACACACACACACACACATATATATATATATATATATATATATATATATATATATATATATATATATATATATAGTGCATACGATAAGTTTCCAGACTTTTTCGTATGGGCATTTAAAATTGTCGTAGACTCTTGAAAATTCAGTATGTTATTGTTATGTATCTTATGAGATAACTGATTAATTTTTATGATTTTTGGTTCCAATGAACACCTACAGCCGGAATTGGAATACACCCTACTAAAGCCAGTTTGTGAATTTCAAAAATGCAATCTGACACTTTAGAAGAACGATATGCAATAAAATTATGTTTTAAACTTGGAAAAAATGCCACAGAAACGTAAGGAATGCTTCAGACTGCTTTTCGACCATCTTGCATGAATCGATCATCAGTTTTGGAGTGGCATAAGAGGTTCAAGGTAGACAGGTAGTCCGTGAGAGATGATGAGAGGTGTGGGAGGAGTAAGGAAGACTAGAGATGATTGGCCAAAGGGTTAGGGTTAGGGTTACTATGTTGAGGTTTTAAGGGAGTTCAACAAGAGATTCCGTCGGCAGACGCCAGCACTGGTCAAATCGGGTCAGTGGCATTTCCACCAGGACAATGCATCAGTCTACAAATCTATACTTGTCACAGACTATTTAACCAAGATGGCCATCAAGACAGTTGCTCACCTTCTCTATATTCCAGACCTTGCTCCCTGTAACTTTTGGTTATTCCCTAAGCTCAGAGGCTTTCGTTATGAGACAATTGAGGAGATGAAAGAGGCTGTGACAAAGGTCATTGACACGATCACGCAAGAGGACTTCCCTGGTGCCTTGAAGAAGATGTTAGAACGGTACAACAAGTGCATTGCAGCTGGAGGAGATTACTTCGTAGGGGACGAGAGTTTAATGTGTGAACTAGCAATTAAAGTCCCATACGAAAAAAGTCTGGAAACTTATCGTATGCACCTCGTATATACACATATAGGTAATGCAGCAGTACAAAAGATCGTACTAATGCACTTAGTAAAACTCGGCATTTAAATTCAATTCACTTTAGAAAACAGCATTGTACGCAACCTTCTTAGTGCCAGTGACGTCTATAGATAAAAATATAGATATTATAATTTAATGACGGATATGTATTAAAATATTATTAAAGATAAATATTAAAATATCAACACAAGTAAACTTTAAAATATTTGTGAGAAAGATTATTTTAGATTGATTCTAATACGATAATATAATCTTATTGATGTTAAATTCTTATCCATAGGTATTTATATAGATTGTTATTCAAAGAATAATACTTCTAATAAACAGTATACGTATATATTTTCACACTTTTACACACACGCACATACATACATACATACATACATACATATATATATATATATATATAATAGCCCTTATGGTAAAAAAATCTTGGCAAGTGATTTGAAGATGAAAATATACAACGAATCACACTCAAGGCGAAAAAAATATATATTGGGAAAAAAAGAAATGGCCAACCTTGTCAAAAGACACGCAACTGGTTGGCCAAAAGAAAAAAAAAAACACCGTTAGAGCTGCTAAGCTACAATGCAAAAAGTGCTCAATATTAAGTAGAGCAAAATAGTAACGATGATCGGCTCATCAGGATTAGGTGCCCTGATGGGTGGCTTAGGCGAAACTATAGTCGGTGAGTTCCTGACTCACAAAGTAATTATCGATAATATATAGATATCCATTTATTTCTAAGAATATTCGGACTATTGTCCTCATCTTTATTGTTGAACTCACAACGCCTCGCTCGATTTGCCTGGCCTTATTTTGGTATTTCATGTGGAACCCGGGAGTTTCCACAGAACCTCGAACCGAACTATTTTTTCAATCTATGGGGGTAGACTATTCTAATTCTTTTAACCAGGACAAGGTACAAGTGTTAAGTTATGGTTATTATTCCTTGTTATTCTTACCTCTGGTTGGGATTGAACCTGCAACTTCCTGATCATTTCAATCAGGACCATTTTGCAAACAAAACTCCTTACCCATTGCATCAAGTGCCTTTGCCGAATAATTCAGAATTAATCTTTGGAAATGATAGAACTTATGTCTCCATATATGAGAAAGAGAGAGTGAGACAGACAGAGAGAGAGGGAGAGAGAATTTTGTAAATGATTGTGCAGACATTAGCAATGGGATAAAAGTTTTTTTTTTAATTTTGATTATAACTAGAATATAGAAATAAATATAGAAATATAGAAATAAATATAAAAATATAGAAATAAATATAGAAATAAATATAGAAATATAGAAATAAATATAGAAATGAATATAGAAATATAGAAATAAATATAGAAATAAATATAGAAATATAGAAATAAATATAGAAATAAATATAGAAATATAGAAATAAATATAGAAATATAGAAATAAATATAGAAATATAGAAATAAATATAGATATAAATATAGAAATATAGAAATAAATATAGAAATAAATATAGAAATAAATACAGAAATATAGAAAAATATAGAAATGAATATAGAAATATAAAAAGAAAATATAGAAATAAATATAGAAATATAGAAATAAAATTTAGAAATAAAAGTAGAAATAAAATAGAAATATAGAAATAAAATAGTGAAATAAATATAGAAACAAATATAAAATATAGGAACAAATATAGAAATTAATAAAGAAATAAATATAGAAATATAGAAATAGAATATAGAAATGAATATAGAATATAGAAATAAATATAGAAATAAATATATGAATATGGATATGAATATAGAAATAAATATAGAAATGAATATATAAATAAAGAAATCAAATATAGAAATGAATATAGAAATAAATATAGAAATATAGAAATAAATATAGAAATGAATAAAGAAAAAATATAGAAATATAGAAATGAAATATAGAAATAAATATAGAAATATAGAAATAATATATAGAAATAATAATAAACATAAAAATTTAGCAATAAAATATAGAAATAAATATAGTATTAAATATAGAAATATAGAAATAAAATAAAGAAATGAATAGAGGAATATAGAAATAAATATAAAAATATAAAAATGAATACAGAAATAAATATAGAAATATAGAAATAAATATAGAAATAAATAAAGAATTAAATATGAAAATATAGAAAGAAAATATAGAAATAATATAGAAATAAATATAGAAATATGGAAATAAATATACAAATAAATATACAAATAAATATAGAAATATAGAAATAAATACAGAAATAAATATAGAAATACAGAATAAATAAATAGTGTAGACAAATGAGGAACAGTTGAATGTAGAGTCAAAATGAACCCGTTTGCTCTATGACATAAATAGAATAATCTTGTTGCACCTATCAGAAATCAAAGAAGCATGAAACGAATGACCAAGAAGAACTCGAATTGGTTGGACTTATTTTTATTTATTCCGTATTTTTATACATTATTCAAATCAAGTGAAAAGAAAAGAATCTAAAAGTGAAAAGATTTTTTAAAAATATATACATCTCCTCACTTTGTTGCCGGCTATTATGAGGCAAATAGATTGGTGCAAAAAATTAGTTACATCAACATATATATATATATATATATATATATATATATATATATATATATATATATATATATATATATATATATATATAGTTACAGTCGTATTATAATAAATGTTACAGAAATCTGTTTTTATTTATTGGTGTTTCGTTTCATTTGTCAGCTTTTCCAACACTTGAAGATTGCAAAGCTGATTTTTAACTTAATTAAAAATACTTTTTAATTCATGGTTGGTTTGATTGAATTTCTTTGTTTTATAACATATCAAACTACATGGGTTGTTTAATACTAATCCCAACCTTCCAGTAGAACAGCAATGTTACTATTCAACCTATAAGAGGGTGGGGATAATAGGATTCATATTTTCCCCAGGTTCAAGCGTCAACGAAATAGCAAGACTAGAGTTCGAACTCGCAGACTATGATTTCGCAGTCCTGCACGTTATCCACTACACCATGTTGATCCTCCTTTCCAATTAACGGATGGTAAATTGTTTTTAATCATTTATAACATCATGACTCGAATGATATGGTGTGTGTGTGTGTGGGGGGATTTGAGATTTTTGATGTAAATTGCATACCCGAGCTTTCATGGAAAAATCCTCTGCTGGAAAGTGATTGACATAAAATGCAGACGCCTTCGTATTATGGATAATTCGCATTTATGTTTTTCATTTAATGATCCAATCTGGAAAAAAAATATCTAATATTGAATTCATAATGATCTACCGATGTATCTTAAAATAATTTATTAGCTTTTCCTAAATTAGTCATATCATATAATCCTATTTATTAATTTGTATATATATATATATATATATATATATATATATATATATATATATATATATATATCGATCTATCTCGCTCGCTCTCTCTCACTATATACCCGAAGGCTCCCTTTTCGATAGTTTCTACCACAAGGTGCAGGGGAGGGCTCTACTATCTTCTATAGATTGCTCCACTTTACCCTTGATTCTTACCTTATCATGCTGAGTGTTAAGCAAGGAGGAATCAACTACCATTTTTTGAGTCTTTGGTATGGCTCGACCTGGGATTGAACCCAGGTCCCCTAGGCCATTGGTGAACACTCTAACCATTTACGCCAATGTCTGGTTATGGTTTATGTGATAGGAAGTAATTAGTTGTAAACTGTTCTTTTGAGGAGCGCTACTTCCAGGATTTCGTTAAAAACGCATGGAGCATCCCCGTGTATTTTCCGTCAAGCTTTTCTTTGAAGAATTTCTTGAAGTGGTGCAATAGTACTGACATGGCCACTACTTGGAAGCATTCCCGTTTTATTTTATTTGAGATCAAATTTTCATCTAAAACATCTTCAGGAATCTGAAATATGCACATCGTTCAATGAAATTTTGTATGCCTTCTGGAACAGTCTCTGTAGAGAAGTGGTCTATGTGATGCACGGTGGTATTGGAGAAAGTATAGTGGTATGAAAGTTAACATAATAGCACAACTAGTGTTTGAACAAAATTTCTTCGAGGCCGCAGTCCAGCACATTGTCAGTTTATTCCGGTGCCGTTTACTTCTCTTTTTTTTAGCGGAAATGGAGACATTTTTCTCATTCATAGGTGTGTTTTAGACATTTTACTAGAATCCAGTGTACAATTCACTTTCTTGCTATTTAAAATAGAAACACGGACTACTGGTGAAATGTGCGTAATACCCCTTTTTTAGGCGATATTAACAATTCGTATCCCCGGATATTGTATCCGGCTGTTTCGTCTCCCACGCTGAGAGAAAAGAAATTCCAAGATTCTTTTGATTTTGGAATTTTTTTCTTTCAATCAGACTTGATAGACGACGTGACACTCAGTGCTAGAATATTTTACTCTATCTGTCGGTGAATTCCAAGACCCACGGCGGCACTTGCGGGGCCGACTGCTATCACAATTACTTTGAAGCCCGTGTGAAGACAACTGAACTTTCTCTCAAAAAGCTAACTCTATTTATTTAGAAAATCCGGAACTTGATTTCTCGCCGATGGAAGAAACATGTTTTTTATCAGGCCGAGAATCTAAAATTTATTCGTACTAAGAAATCTACCTGTTTGATCTCTATGGGGCATGAAAACCGGACTTAGACGCAGCCGGAGCCTTTCACCCAGGAATCTGACATCTCAAAAGAAAGAAAAAACTTTTCTTTCCCCCCCTTTTTTTTTTTTTTTACTTGACTCGGGTAGGCCCACCCACGTGCAGATCCGGACACACACACACACACACACACACACATTCCTAAATCAACTTCACATTCAACATGATACAAAAAAGTTCACTTCTGCATCGTGTCACATGTGTACAAAATTATTACGGGGTTTAGATTTAGTTACTTTAACTGTCATTGCATAAGATTTTTAACTGATAAGTGTGGGCTCTCGATTCTGTGATTTGTCTTGGAATTATGGTGATTGAACAATGTTATATGACAGGCTGGCCACTTTGTCGATGAAACAGCGCGATTGCATTCAGACGGCAACGATTGCGTGACCTTATGTGATGACCTCAGCGGGCAAATACAGTATCAAACAGCTGCATAGAAACCGATCTAGTGACTGGGAAAAGACTATCAGAGAGCATATTGAGGGATTTATAAAGTAGACAACGATATGTGATTGCCGAGAGAAATCATGTCTTAGGAAAAAGACACAGATACAGGATCCGTTTTTTTCCCTCCAAAACCGAAGCACCAAACGCAGAATAGAAAATAAATGCATGAAATGATATTCAGAGATTATGAAAGATCTTCTTTCTACAATCAATTACTGGTAAACACGTTCTCAGAATAAGCCGGAAGAAGGTATGAATTGAAAAATATTTGTCTATTACTTTTCCATTGACAGCGCACTAAGTTTAAATTCCATTCTGTGTTCATGCCCAGGAAAAGTGTCGTGTATGAGGCTAACATTTCTACCACGGGTAGGATATGATGCAACATTAATTTCTGTGAGGCATTCGTTGTTGTCTTTAAAAGCGGACACTGCTACCGAAGTTTCAATGTTGAACGAGGCTTTTAGCATTTCTCATAGCGCTAATATCCTTGTAAAAAATATGAATGCAACTATTATCCTCTCCAGCTATGAGAACTCTGAATTATTTAGCCTTGATTTGTCAACCGGTCGAAGAGAAGAGAAAGTTTGAATGCGAGGCAGTTATAGATTTGTTGAAGGATGGTGTCCAATAAGCTATTTCTTCGTAGGACACTCTACACGACTATCGTTTTCACAACCAAAGCAGTGTACGGGATAAATCTCCCATTCTCTCATTATTTTTGTACCGGATAAAGGGGCTCAGAATTCAGAGATTATTTTTTTCTGGACTTATTGGTTATATTTACCCAACCCCTCCACTCGGGCAGGATATGACACCAGGTCAATTTTTAAGCGGAGTTTAACAGGTTTGAATTCAGAGTTTTCCTTCTCCTAGACTAGTTGCCTAACCATGGCAGAAGAACCTAGTCTGTCCTACTATTTACCTATAGTTGGAGGGAGAATTATTGGATTCATACCTTTCCCAAGGGTATTAGTGCTATGTGAAATGCAATCAGTCTCGTCCAGGATTTGAACTCGTATCGCCGTGTTCATTTCCTACGGTGATAACGACTACATCACGGGCACCTCTCTGGACTTATTGGTTAACCTGTGCTAAAGAACTCAATATACACAAATATTTATGAATAGCTGGGTAGGGACAAATAGACGAATGCTTTTGCCAAGGAAATTAATGTAAAGGGAAACGAAAAAAGGGCCATTAATTACATTTCACTTGATAACCATAAGGCTTATTGCGTCACAGAAAAATAGTATTATGGGCCGGTTACATGTGTTAGGTAATTTGAAAATTTGTTGAATTCAATTTGGAATATTTCGATTGAAGTCAGTTATCTTGAGGTAGACCGATCTATATGGGCGTTATTCTACGAACAAAATTGAGTGAAAACATTTCTAGCATTTTCTATGACATAAGGCTTCGTTGACGTAAACCTTGAAAATATCTCATTGTCCCTGATGGAGATGATACCTTCCTTTATAAATGTGTAAAGAAAGTAGAGTCTCAAAAGATTTATATTTCGCATTAGTTATATAGAACCTTTTACTTGGCAGATATTTTCTCCAAATAAATGAGCAAAGCTGGATAAACAAAATCATATATATTAATAATGAATACCCACGACAAGTTTTCAGCTCTTTTTTTACAGGCATATAAAATTGTCATTGACTCTTGAAAATTCAATGTGTTATTGCTATACATCTTATGAGATGACAGACCAATTTTTATGATTTCAGGTTCAAATGAACAGCTAAAGCAGGAATTGGAATGTACCCTGATTGTCACAGCTGCTAAATTTCAAAAATGCAATCTGGACATGACGACACTTCAGAAGAACGATATGCAATAAAATTCTGTTTTAAACTGGGAAGAAATGCCACAGAAACGTATGGAATGCTTTAGACTGCTTTTGGACCATCTTGCATAAATCGAGCATCAGTTTCCGAGTGGCGTAAGAGATTCCAGGAAGTCATTGAGTCTGTGAGGGATGATGAGAGGTGTGGCAGGAAAAAGTAAGTCAGAACACCAGAGTTGATTGGCCAAATAAAGAATTTCATGGATAAGGACCGTCGTGTGTCTGTAGAGACAATAAGTGCACAGTTTGATGTCAGTGTGGAAACTGTACACACAATTATTCGCGAGGAACTCAACATGCGGAAGATTTGCGCGAAGTGTGTTCCATGGGTGTTTAGAGAAGATCAGAAAGAAAGACGTTGTCATGACAGCGGGGAGATGGTCGAGCTGATCAATTCAGATCCCGCAGTTCTTGATGCTCTGGTAACCTGTGATAAAAGCAGGATCTACTGCTGTGACCCAGAGATCAAAAGACAGAGTTCCCACTGGAAGCTTGCTGGCTCTCCCAGACCCGAGAAGGCCAGACAAAGCAATTCCACCCACAAAACTTTGATCCTGTTTTTTTTTCTTTTTGACAGCACTGGCATGATCTACATGCACTGGGTTCCCACTGGACAGACAGTCAACAAGGAATACTATGTTGAGGTTTTAAGGGAGTTCAGGAAGAGATTCCGTCGGAAGAGGCCAGCTCTCTTCAAATCGGGTCAGTGGCATTTTCACCGGGACAATGCACAAGTCCACAACTCCATCGTTGTCTCAAACTATTTGACCAAGATAGACATCAAAACTGTTCTTCACCCTCCCTATAGTCCAGGCCTTGCTCCCTGTGACTTTTGATTATTCCCTAAGCTAAAGGAAAACTTTAGAGGCTCACGTTATGAGATAATTGAGGAGATTAAAGCGGCAGTGACAAAGGTGATTGACACGCTCAAACAAGAGGACTTCGATGGGGCCTTCCAGAAGTTGTTGGAACGGTACAAAAAGTGTATTGCAGCAAGAAGAGATTACTTCGAAGGGAACAAGAGTTTCATGTGTGTGCTATCAATAAAAGTGCCATACGAAAAAAGTCTGGTAACTTATTGTGTGCTCCTTGTTATAATCTTTGCTTTTTTCTAGAAAAAAATAAATTTTGAATTATTCCTAGCAACGTCAAGTAAAATGTAACATCCATACGATCAAAAGCTGGATATCTTTAAACATTTCAACATCAATCACGTTCTTATGCCTGTTCATTTTAAAATAAAATTACCTTCCTTCCGATTACTTTCTGTTTTATTCGGAATAATGGAACAAAATTTTATTTCTATTTCTTTATCCTCGAATATATTTTCAACTAATGGCTTTTTATTTAAAAGCACTGACATTAAACACATACATCATGCTGTTTTCTGACGTGCCTCAAGAAAATAGATAACGATCAATCTTTAAATCGAATTATCTTACGATATAAAATGAATTGTTTTACATATCAATTATTGAGCTTTTCTTACGCTTGTGTTGAGGCCTCATTTATTTATAATAGATGCTATTGCTAAATTCCCAACAAAGTAAGGCTTACCGTTTCTTAACTTTGGTGATTTGACAAGAACGAGTGGTTTAAGCGTGACTTGACCAAAATAATTTGTATTACTTGCTTCTCGCAATATTCTTTTTACTCTATAGTTGTTTTCTCCATTTATCGTTATCACTTTATTTTATTTTCATTGTTTTGATTTTTTTATTTAATTAATCTTTTTTTTTTTCTTTTTGCAATTTACTTAGTGTGAATTACACTTTGGGTTTTTTTTTTTTTTTTTTTTTTGCTTTATCTTTCTAAAAGCAAGTAACACAAATATTATTCTATTTTGCTAATTTTTCTTCAAGTATGGTTGACTAAGAATATTAATATTTTTTTATTACTTTACTATATCTGAGTTCAAATATATTTTTTATTCTTTCTTTTCTTTTCTTTTTGTGTTTATGTTACTTCATGTGAGCTGCAGTATTTTCATTTTTTGTGTGTTTTACTTTAAGGAAATAATATTGACATTATTCTTTTGGTCTTCTTTTTCTTTTTGTGAATTCCCCATTTGAGTTTATTTTACATCAAGTTTGTTCCACTCTGAAAGATTTTACTTTGCTTGTGTATTATTGTTTTTTTGTTTTGTTTTTTTTTGTTTTATTTTACATCAGGTGATCCCCACTGTTTATTTTATTTTATTTTATTTTATTTTATTTCTTGTGATTTCTACTATTATTTTGAGTCATAAAGCAAACTTTGAAAGAAATTGTCCATGAAAATATTACTCATCCTAATATTCACTTTCGATTGACACTTGACCGATAAAATGAAACGCAGTTTCTTCCAGGCAGCGGCCGTGTCGATACTGCTGTATGGATGCACTACTTGGACGCACACAAAACGGCTGGAGAAGAAGCTAGACGGCAATTTCACGAGAATGTTGCGAGCAATATTGAACAAGTCTTGGCAGCAACACCCCACAAGGAACCAACTATACGGCCACTTGCCTCCCATCACGAAAACTATCCAAGTTAGACGAACCAGACATGCAGGACACTGCTGGAGAAGCAGGGACGAGCTCATAAGTGATGTACTCCTATGGACCCCCACAAAAGCAGGACGACCAGCTCGAACATACATACTGCAGCTATGTGAGGATACGGGATTTAGATCTGAAGACCTGCCAGAGGCGATGAACGATAGGGAGAAGTGGCGAGAGAGGGTCAGGGAAATCCCTGCTGGCGGCACTACATGATGATGATGATATACTCTTATAAATTATTTTCCTATGAACCAAACAGAATCATTCAGAAAATGTTTATGGTCATTATTGCTAGCATTAAACATCCCTACCACATTCAAAGATCATGCGTCGTTGTACATTTTAAATCTTTTTCTTTGATGCATCTTCATTAGAGTTAACTATCAATGTCATGTTGAACAACCCGTTAATTATTAACATTCAGATCCCATGCATCGTTATACATTCTAAATCTTTTTCTATATTGCACCTTATTTGAGTTAACGGTAAATGCCTTATAGTGTTATATAAATATGCAACGGATTTTCGGTTCGTTCCTTGTAACCCCGTGTGCTTTGACAAGCTGCCACGTTGTGATTAGTAAACAGGACAGAACGATCAGGGCACTCAGGTCGAACAGCTGTGTGAGCGGAAGGGGACAATGTGAGGAGAACCACGCGGTCACATTTGGACAGAGTGCAGAGAATCGCAGTCGAGCGATGGAACGCAGCCGATCAGAGGCGTCTCATATGAGCTTGCAAGGGGTTGCAAGCGTTAGCACCCCCTGGCTCCCAGAAGAAGATATTGGAAGAAGTCCTCTCTCTTAGTATATGTCTCTCCACCCATCTTTCACACACCACAGAAAGATCAACCCTTTCGAGAATAAAGCGTGAGAGATATAATCTTATAAAGAAATGTGTTCGTTCGTTCATTGACGATCGTAAATAATGTTTGATTATGTTTCCGCATATATTTGTATTACCGTTATACATTTATAGATCAAACCATTAATTATTTACATTCAGATCACATAGGCCGTTATACATTCTAAATCTTTTTCTCTATTGGATCTAATTTGAGTTAAACTATCAATGTCTTGGAGAAGAACCCAGTAACTCATTAATATTAGTATATTTTAGTTTTGATTATTCTGTTTAAAATTCTGTTCAATTAAGTCTTCAGTAAATTCATGTCACATCTGATGGCATTTAGCCAAAATTCTTATTCATTTTCAGATGATGGGTTGGTTAGTCAGTCGGTTTCATGGTGTGTTAACCATTTTTGATTGGTTGTGTTCTATGACAGATAAACTTTTGTGGTTTATTTAAAACACACACACGCGCGTGCGCGCGCATACACACACACACACACACATATATATATATACATGTGTGTATGTGTGTGTGTGTGTGATTCGAAAACGAATCGTTCAAAGGAGAGCCCAACCCCTCCGCTCACGCAGCATATGACACAAGGTCAATTTTTAAGCGGAGTTTAACAGGTTTGAATTTAGAGTTTTCCTTCCCCCAAACTAGTTGCCTCACCAAGGCTGAAGAACCAGTCTGTCCTACTATTTACCCATAGCTTGAGGGAGAATAATTGGATTCATACCATTCCCAAGGGTATTAGTGACATATGAAATGCAATCAGTCTCTTCCAGGATTTGAACTCGTGTCGCCGTGTCCATATCCTACGACGATAACCATTACACCACGATTTAAATGATTTTATGTGTTGCTGTTTAACACTAATAATTCTATTTGACCGATAGATTCAATCTTAACAAGTATTTCCACTCAGATCCTGGAAGTAATGGCAATGAAAGGGGATTACGCATTCCCTGAAACTCTAGAACAGGAGCCTCACAATAAAATAGTCTTTCTTTTGGATTCTCAAATTGAAACCAGAATGAATTGACAAACCTATGTGAAGAGGATGGTAAATAGAGATCACGGTCTGGAGGATGTTATTTTTGTAATTGAATAAATAAAGACTGTAACGTTTTGATTATTTTTTCAATATTAGTTTCTTAGGTCTGTCACCCTCTACCAAAGTGGCTGTCAAAGAAATTATCGTTATTGAATGTATCTGAAATAATAGATATCAGCTTTATAGATTCACCATCATCAGTTGCCGAATTCACTTAGACCAAACAAGAAGCAGTTTAAATTGTAGTCGAAGTTTCCGTCGTTTTCTGTTGAAGATACCGTGTGAATTGCTATTCTGTAGTTTCGACTCCCAAACTTATTCAAATAGAAACAACAAAAGAGAACGAAAGGACAAATAAAAGAGGAACTTTCATAATTTCAAATCTGTTGACTAGTTCTTACTGATGCATTTTCAGTGCTCGACCTCTGTGATTAGAAAGCGTGAGGCCCTTGAAAGTCTTGGGAAATTCTACGAGTAGAATTCTCTCTCTTTTCTCTCATTTCAAGGATTGTCAAAATTTATCTGATTTGAAGGATATTGATATTTTGTAGGGATTAGTAAATATTTGTTTAGGTTTCGTTTGGTTTGCTTTCTTTGTTTGATGACATATCAATCTTTGTGGGTTATTTAATGCCATAGTAATTCTTGTTAAATAACGGTAGCTGCATTTTTTACCCATGGCTGGGTGTTTATAGTTTTCCCAATGGTTTTATTTCGAAAATGAATGTAATAGCGGAACTGGAGAGAGGACTCACTTTGTATGATGTCTTACTTCAGTACGTTAGACATTAGACTATGGACATACGCTTCTAATGGCATATCATTAGTGAAGGCTTATTTTCTCGTATAATCACATACATATACACGTATACATATAAAAATATATGCAGGAACATAATCAACTGATAATGACGACTTCAACAACGAACGAATAAACTTCTTTATAAAAATATAAATCTCTCACACTTTATTTTCGAAAGGGTGATGTTTTTTTTGTGTGTGAGAAATGAGTGGAGACAAGGACTGGCTGCTTTATTGACCCAAGTTATTCTCTCGACCATAGCAGCACTTCTTTCGCAGCTTGGCTTAGGTTGCTCAACCGGGGGTCACTAAGATCCCAAAGCCCTCAATCTGCGCTGGTTCTCACTTTGGCATCCTGTCTTCAACTGACTCGAACAGTCCGGGCACCTGGTTATATTATTTTCTAACATCCACCTGCTTCCGCTGTTCATCCGCTTATTAACACAGGTATATCTCCTGATTGACGGCTCGGTCGAGGGTCAATATATAACAATTTAATACCAAATCCATCTAGGTAAAATGACAATGGATGTACTATTAATCCTATCGCTAGTCAATAAGTGAATTCATGCCTTTGACAAGATGTATTTATCTTAAATTGAACGTAATATACCGAACTCGGTCACTATGAGGTAGTATTCAAACACATAAGTCATTGTGTCACAAAATTTGGTTTACTTAGTACTTGACGAGCTAGACACGCAGAACACTGCTGGAGAAGCAAGGACGAACTCATCAGCGATGTGCTCCTATGGACCCCTGTATATGGCCAAGCAAAAGCAGGACGACTAGCTAGAACATACATACAGCATGTATGTGAGGATACGGGATGTAGCCCTGAAGACCTGCCAAAAGCGATGAATGATAAGGAGAGGTGGCGAGAAAGGGTCAGGGATATCCGTGCTAGTGGCATGACATGATGATAATGATGATGAGTACTTTTGCTGATTACTAGTAAGTGTACCTGTTTACCTTGTAACATCATTGGAAGAGTCCTGAATTTAGCTCTTTTCCCGCCAATCGAGGATAAATAGTACGGTAGCCTGAGCTCTTTAGATTTGTTAAAGCAACAGATGAAGAAGAAAAAAATATATATATGGAAGTGCCTGTGGTGTAATGGCTGTCGTCGTAGACACGGCGACGCGAGTTCAAATCCAGGACGAGACTGATTGCATTTTACATAGCACTAATACCCTTAGCAAAGGTATGAATCACATAATCCCCCCTTCAACTATGGGTAAATAGTAGGGGCAGACTAGGTTCTTCAGCCTTGGTGAGGCAACTAATCTACGAGAAGGAAAACTCTGAATTCAAACCTGTTAAACGCCGGTCAAAAAATTGGCCTTGTGTCATATCCTACTCGAGCGGAGGGGTTGGTATATATATATATATATATATATATGCGTACCCTGATGAAAAACTAACTATTCCGCCTTTGTTGAAAGTATTTTTAAATAAATATTATATCATTTAAGTGAATGTAATTCTGTTTCTCTGTCTCTGTCTCTGTCTTACACTCTCTCTCTCTCTCTCTCTCTCGCTATATGCATAAGTGTGTGAGTATGTGTATGCATGAGAGTGTCAAGTAGTGAAATATTTATTAAGCTCGTCTTACTGCTAAGTTCTGTGTTAGATCATCACTGAGTAGTTTATTTGTGTGTCCTTGCTATTTTTTCTCGTCATGCAACGTGTGGAAGCACGTGCGATACCCTACCCTTGTCAGCCGCCAACCAGGGGTGATAACACAATTTCGTTGCGCAAGGCGGTACTGCCACTCCTGGCGCTAAAAAGCAGCTGTAGCCACCGGGCAGGGTATTTAAAGGAATTATATATATATATATATATACGCCAGATCAATTAAAAGCAGAGATTACATTAAATGTTCATTTTCATTTTTAGTGTGCTGTTTGTGATGTAAAAAAAAGCGCTTTTATTTTCGGCCGTTGATGTCATTACGCATTTACAGTGACCGTTTCCTGATGTTACGTAATCATACAGGAATGGTGGCTCCGCGTACATTTCATTCATGCTGAAAATATATCGCTTTCAACCAAATCCAACTTGATACATATTGCGCCGTGGTCTGAAGACGATTTGAGGCAACTTTCAAACTGCGGCCAGCGATTCCTATTTTTGAAAGAAACGAAATGACTGAGTGTCTAAGAAAAGCACGACAATCAACCTCAGTAGGAATAACATGGCATATCCAACCCTTTTCTACGCAGTTGGGACGCAGCCTCACGTCTCGTTTTTTCTTCTGCTCGTGTACTTCCTCCCGGTTTTCTTCCCAGGGGACAGTCATTTCTATGAGGAGGACAGTCTTCTTTGAATTGGACCACGCTACAATGTCTGACCGCTTTACTGTTTGAATAATGTGAACTGGAAATTGCAGAGATGTCTGAAAATTTCCAGTCACTAGCTCCATTCAGTAGCTTCATATTACCAGATTACACTTACTCTAAACATGTAATTATCTTAAAGTTGTTTAGATTTACTATCACCTTTAAACCAATTTTTTTTATTTTTCTTCTCTCACAAGATTTCTTACATTTTTTCCTTTGTGATATGAATAAATATAGACCTTCTTCTTTCAAATAATACCAGTGAGAGTGAACGACTCATTCTGATCCAAATGAAAAAAGATGTGGGAAATGTAAATTTCTTAAATCAAATCAGGTTTTATTTTAAGAAATTGACGTAAAAAGCATTTCATAGTTCCGATAAATTTTCTTATTTTGCATGAGTATTTTCTCTTATTATAGATGCTAACTGGCATATGGAAGGGATTTCGGTTTATGCCTTTTGGTTTAGTTAGGCTGAGAACCTTTCGGCTCAGCACATGTGTTAGTTCAGTGCAACATTAACACGGGTGTTCACGCACGCGCAGACACAGCGGACGTGTCACTCAGAGATGTTACAATAGCCCGAGATAGGAAACGGGACTAGCGAGTGCGAATGACGTCACGCACCCGTAGCGCGCGGAGGATTTTGGGAATTTGAAATTCTGCCTCGGGAGAAGACAGATGGCTTTCGCTTGATTGCCAAAGCCAGGCCAGAGGCCAGGTGGCTGGTGCCACATGTGATGGGGGGCAGATGGAAAAGTCATCATAGAAAGATTGTGCATCTCTCTTCCTTATGTCGAAACCTTTAACTCAAAGGTTTCGTACTTGAACTAAGAAGTCGTTACGTGTTTTTTATGTTTCGGGATTCCTATGTTCTATGTATATATATTATGAACATTCTATGTACGTTTCACATATATCCGTATCACGGGTAGGCTACAAGTTGAACAAATTGCATTAACTAACTAGAATGCCAAATAGCTATTGTGGGAATATCTGCACTATTCATTTGACTGTGACAATATCTGAAATATCAATTTACTTGTGAAACTGTCCTTGCTGATTTATTTTGGCATTTAGTGCGTGTGAATTTCTGAGAAAGAATTCATGTAATTTCTATCCTTTTGAATGGTTGTTCGGTTAAAAAAGACTGAGATGTTATTTGAATTGGTGTTTGTTTCCTTCTCTGTTCCCTCTTTTAGGATATTCGTGCTTTTTTCCTGGAGGGCTTTTGGCTGTCTTCAAGGACCCAGCGTAAAAAAAAAAAAATGCCACAACGAGGCTAAGGCAGTTTTCTTTCCATCAATTTTTCCATAATTTTTTTTTTTTTTTGGTGGGGGAGATCGTTAGTGGAGTCGCCTTGGCAAGGGAGATAATCGTGTTTTAAATTGTTTTCTCTTTCGGACCAGCTCAAACGGGTGTATTTTTTAACTAAAGTCTGATTGACTGAAAGTCGCTTCAAGTATATAGGACTCATATTCTTGCTGATTTTGATAGAGTCATGGAAAGGATGGTCTTGATTCTTCCTTATCTCTAATATCCCAACTCTCTTTTCCAGTCCTTTGCTGACTGATCCAAGATCACCAACTCCGATTGGTATCACCGTCATTTTCTTGTTCATTAACTTGATCAAATATCAATCAAGATCTAGGTATTTGTCAATCTTTACCATGTCTTTTATTTTTACTCAATGGTCTGATGTAACTGCAAAATATATCAGATGACAATATCTTTTCTAGTTGAGTAATACAGGGGTTTAATGATCTGGCCGGGATTGTGGGATCCGTGTCAGATATTACTATTATTATTGTATCTCAAAGTACCAGATATTATTATTATTATTATTATTATTATTATTATTATTATTATTATTATTCCACGATTATCTGGCAGTTCTCACTTGAGAACTGCCAGATAATCTGCTTCATACTCAACCAGTCTCCACAATATACCTTATAATTATTATAATGTCTTTTTTTAAATTTTTTACACTACGCATAACTGATGGCTATCAAAGACGTCTAAGTGAGAGCAAGCCATGCTAGCTCACCAGGACTCGACCCAGTATTGCTGATAGTCCCAGAGATGCTACTGTCTGAATTGTCTTAGTCCCTCTTCTTGGTCTCTTTTCCAAAAATTGGGCATTGATACACACGTTCAAATTACATCATTATCTTGTTGAGGAAAGTCAAATCTGAACAGTGGGGACATAATCTAAAGTCTAACCTGTGGTGGCTAACTTATAACCTATCGGCAAAAAGTGGTACGTTTTAGCGCATCTCATTCAAGTGATTTTTGTTGATCGTTTTAAAATCGATATTTGTATACTGTATCCATGTTGTTTCTTTTCATAGAATACGTATATTTCAGTCAAAACGAAATCAGAACATACTGTGTTCTCAGATGACCACATGATTCACAACAGACACTTCATTTTATTGCATATAAGGGATTTGTCATCAATCATCCTAACCATGATCGTATTGGTCAAGGCATTTCGTTTGAATATATTACATTTCACATGTTAAAATACCATACGGGTCTTTCTGCTATCAGGTTATCCTTGAAATATTGGCTTGGATATCACAATTTACCGAGTTCACAGAAATGACTAATTATTGTTTCATATAGAGAAAAAGTAATAAGAAGGTAATCCAAGCCGAAGGAGAGATTTATTGAGAAGCAAAATAGACCGCGTAACATTTCGGTTGTAATAATCAATCAGAAGAACTAGGAGGGATAATATTAGTGGTCGTTCGATAAACGATGACTGTTTAAAAATCCTGTGAAAACCTCGGGAAAAATCTATATATCGGAAAAAATTGGTCATTTAATCAGTAAATCAACATTTGTTTTTAAAATTATCATGTGACTTATTAGAGATGCTGTATAGAATTTATGTGTTCCATTTTTCACCGAGCTCATGTGTAATTGTTAACTCAGGAAAATCTTTACTTATGCTAAATACACACCACAAAGCTGCAGCTGTACGGCCACCTACCTCCCTTCTCTAAAACTGTCAATGTTAGACGAAGCAGACATGCAGGACACTACAAGAGAAGCAAGGAAGAGGTCATAAACGATGTTCTACTATGGACCCCATCACATGGCCGAGCTAAAGCAGGGTGACCAGCTCTAACTTACATACAACAACTCTCTGAGGATACGGGATGTAGCCCCGAGGACCTTCCAGAAGTCATGAACGATAGGAATAAGTGGCGAGAGAGGGTCATGGATATCCATGCTGGTGGAACGAGATGATGAGGATGATGATGCTAAATAGAGCTTAATTAAATTGTGGGATATAAGCAAGTCGTTAGACGGTGTCATATATGTTAGTGCGTGTGAACTCTAGTGGAGTTACTTCGATCACTTTCGAACTAATGCCCTTTGGAAAAGGCATGAACCCATTTGTCCCTCCCAGCTATGGGATAAATAGTATAATTGTAGTGGTGGCCATGGTGAAATGGTTATCGTCGTAGGAAATGGACACGGCGACACGAGTTCAAATCCTGGATGAGGCTGATAGCATTTCACATAGCACTTATACCCTTGGGAAAGGTATGAATCCAATTATGCAGAAAAATTTATTACAAGGTAATCCAAGTGGAAGGAGAGATTTATTAAGAAGTCGGCACTACAGCGTTTCGGTTCTACTGAACTATCATCAGGAAAATGAGGGGAAATATTCGCGATGTCAAGTCAACGATGATTGTTTAAAAATGCAAAATGCATAAACCTAAGTGAAAGTTTGTATAATAAGAAAAAGTTCGACGTTTAATAGGTGAATCAGCTTTTGTTGTTTTAAATTACGTCATAGTCCTGATGATGGTTCAGTAGAACCATCAGATTACAATCGATTTTTTACATTCATATATATATATATATATATATATATATATATATAAAGAGAGAAAGAGAGAGAGAGAGAGACTGGGAGGGAGAGAGACAAAGAGAGAGAGAGAGAGAAAGGCAGAGAAAAGGAGAGAGAGATGAATATGAGCATACAGGGGTTGTTTGATTAGCTTTATGCAATTCTAATTGTTGTTCTTTTACAAGGACCACATTGGCATTAGATAATCCACCAAAGTTGATATGCCATTATTTAACAAAGAATTCAAATATTGAAGTGATACTTTTATTCTGAAACCTTCTAGACTTTTTTGTTTTAAGATCAAATAGAAATCAAATCGAAACAAATTATTTCAAAATATGAAAAAATGGTTATATATATATATATATATAACCATATTTTCATATTTTGAAATAATTTATATATATATATATATATATATATATATATATATATATATATATATGTGTGTGTGTGTGTGTGTGTGTGTGTGTGTAAAATGTAGATTGAACCGGTGGAAAAAATGTTGGGTTACAAGAGTAGCTAACTAGGTATATATTCTAAATAACTGATAACAAATTTTAAGAGAATGATGAATTATCAAGAAATTCCATCAATCACTGGTAAATTCTAAATTAATCTGATAAAATCATTTCGCAGAGAGACCATATATTGCGTTGTTTTTGTTTTTCAAATGCCCAAGTGACCTCTTAATGAAGTAGTCATTTGGTGTTATTAATTACCTTCTACATGGAAGATCAACAGCATAATCTTAATTAAATTTTTTGAAATTATAAATGAGTTATGTCGCCTTTTAACCGAATCAGTGATGAATTATGAGCAATTAAAAAGAAATCTGTGAAATATCTTGTCGATTAGTATTTGTCTATTCTGTTAGATGTGTCACTTGGAGTGATTTGCGTTACGCTTTTGAAAATTAGGGTCTCCATTTCGAAGTTAATTTTTGTTAATGAGAAATCCGATTTGCTAGATTTTGATTTTGGTGTCACAGCCATTTGCCGGATTTTTTCAAAGTCATTACAATCTGATATTTTTAAAGTTAGTTACTAAATTTACTTTTGTCGTTTCACAAGGCCAGAATCAATGGGTACTGTGTGAGAATCAAACTCACTTTTAATAGTCGAGTTGATTACTATAACATACTTGAAAGTAATATTTTTCTTGATATCTTTAATCAATGGTGTTAGAAGAATTTTGTTGTAACTTCGTTGGATTAATCATAAAATGCATTAGTTTGAAAAATTAAAACGTTTCTTTAAACGTACCTTCATCAGAATCTAACTTTTATGTTTACTTTTCGCGAAACTAAACAACGTATCTTGTGCAACAGAAATGTAGCAATTCCAGAAAGGTAGAAACGGATTTTGGTTGAAGTAGGTTGTTTTAAAACGATACATAATTGATACTTTGATTTGGATATTGGATTAACAAAATTGGGTGTGCTGATGAGATAATCTATGCCAATATTATGAAATGGGTGTTGTTTTGTATTTTGTAAATTTATCGTCAATGGAGACGACTATTGTTTTGTTGTCGACGTCTAATATTGACAACGTAAACTAATCTGATTAAATAAAACTGTGTGACATATTGACGTTTTAAATATCCTCATGTCTCAGGTTACACGTAATGATGGACCTAGTGCCTTTACATAAGGATAAAAAGATGCTTTATATATTTATATATATATATATATATATATATATATATATATATATATATATATATACAGAATTCTTCATCCTCTTTTATCCGCACCTCCAAATAAAAATGGCTTCAACTCGCAATTGAGGCCTTCTGACAAACATTCTCTCCATATCTATCTATCTCCATCTTTCTCACTCTCTCCATCTCTCTCTCTCTCTCTCTCTCTCTCTCTCTCTCTCTCTCTCTCTCTCTCTCTCTCCCCCCATCTCTCTCTCTCTCTAGCTTACTTCGGGTCTTTGCACATGTACAATGAACTCCATGACGTGCCCATCACGTTAAAGGATATCTTTTCGTTTGCAATCGTCAATCAGACCTTGCAGCCATCTAATGCAATGACGAACCCAATCTTCTTACATTACAAACGGTTTTTGTTTGTTTGTTTTTTTTTTTTGCTTTTCTGATGGAGAATTTTACTTCTGTGCAGAAGGAAAATCAGAAACGGAACCCAATGAATCTCCCCATTTTTTTTTACAAATTTGAATATTCTTATCCTATTTTTTTCAACTTGACTTGCAAGTTGTAGATGGCATGACTTTGTTTTGGAGTAATTTCTTTTTTCTTTTCCTTTTTCTTTTTTCAGATGATTTTTTTTCTTTCTCTGCACCCATCGTTGGTGCCCCCGAGCGTGAGATGACATCGTACTTCAAATTTTACTTCCTGACTCTATCCAACACTTTCTATCCAAATATATATGCATACACACACACACATATATATATATATGTGTGTGTGTGTGTGTGTGTGTGTGTGTGTGTGTGTGTGTGTGTGTGTGTCCGCCCTTCATTTGTCCCTCGTCATCAACAATGAGCTAACTTTCAAAATTTTTACACAGTACATTCTATATATCAAAAAATATTTGAAAAATTCCTCATTTGATCGTTCTTTTATGTAACTTAAAGTATATGACTAAATGATACCGCAATAAAATGGAACAGTCTGTTTATTTTAAGGAAAATGGCGAGAGGTTCATTATCATGAGTCTGTTGCGACATTTGAACGTCTTAAAAGTAACAAAATTTTGTGCCTCGTATTATGATATGGTGCCACCACACCATCGAATCTGTATAGAATTCTGGAGAATAGAATTTTGAGCGGTGGATTTAGAACTGAATCGATTTAGAATTGCAGTGTTGAGAAAAAAATGCCTTTTGAATTTTAGTAGTTGAATTTCTTGAGGACTCCAGAAAAAACGTGTACTTTTGAGTTTAACGTTTTACAATCCTCTTTTAAGGAGGTTCAATGTTAGTTTTTGTATACCAAAACATCCCCCCCTTCGCTCTCAGGAAAAAGTATTTTGGAACTTATGGAAACGGCTAGCGTGAATTATTAACACGGGAACAAAGGTATGAACTTAATCTCAAGACAAAAACACTTTATTAAAATTAAGTGACTATACATTTTTTTCTCAATCTTTGAGGTGAAGTTCCTGTTTCAAGTGCAAGACTGCGCCCTCGAATTTAGCGTGTTCGAACTTCAGTCGCGTTCACAGGCAAAAATATGGCAAAAGTATGACCCGCTTTATCTCCCCTGCTATAACTTAAATACTCTCAGCGCTATTCTTCTACAAAGAGAGATTTGGCATTAAATAACCCCCGAAAGTTATTCATAATTATAAGATGCTATCAAAACAAAGAAATCAAACAATCAACCTTCGATCTTTCTTTTTTGAGACTGACAATTTTGCAAAAGACGTACATGTGAATCTCCCCCCAATATTACCATAGGTATAATTGTTACAATGATAAAGCAACAAATAAACAAAAATTCAACACATGATGATCCGTTATCTATTCTGTGATAAGACTAGTCCACTTTAGAAGTTTTCCTATCAGAAAGCAGCAGCCATTGAATCGTATCTGTTGTATGATATGATATTTCGTGAATACATATCGAAAAGCATTTTATTAATCCCGTTTGATCTATGAGTTGCGTAATATGAGGTAAAATAAAAATAAAAATTGCCAGTGAGAGAAAATTGGACATCGGAAAATATTTATAAAAGAACTACCAGTAAGATACAAAAGTTTTTTTCAATATTTTACCATAGTGAGCCAATATTCGGCAACTCCGAGTGTTTTTGCCAGGGTCGTGATATTACCAAACCATTCTTGACTTTGAGATGCTTAGCTATTCTAATACCCTTCGATTGCTAATTGCTTGATTTGGATCAATGGCTTAGGGGTCGTCTTCAGAATTATTGCTTTTAGGGCTATTTGACAATGCCTGATCATCGCGGTTCTTACTGTCCGATAGAAATTACTTTTACCAGTTGGATACTGAATTGTAATCAAATAGGCCTTCTTATTCTGCTCCAAAAATGATTTTCGTTGATTACTTTGCGTTACGGTGCAGTTTGTACATGAAAAACTCAAGTTCTGATTTAGGCAACGTTGCACATTGATTTGCGAGGTTTTCAAATTACACTCGGAGTGAAGCAATACACGACATGTCAGCACACCAGCTATCATGATACTGCCAATCGCAACGGATACCTCTCGCAACTTGAAGTGCTTTAGTCACATGATATACGTGCCACAGACTAATACGTACCATAATATTGCAAAACTTTTGACTCACTCGATTATAAATATTATAAGTACTAATGCCATTAGTTTATGTAAACAAAACATTTTCAAAAATAGTGACCTTTTTCAGCCGATAAATAAAGAATAGAGGGTAGAGTGTTCACCAGTGGTCCTGTAGACCTGGGTTCAATCCCAGGTCGCGTCATACCAAAGACTTTAAAAATGGTACTTCATACCTCCTTGCTTAACACTCAGCCATACAAGGTACGTATCGAGGGCAAATTGGAGCAATTCAAGAAAAGGAGTAGCTCCCTCTTCTACACTTTGGTATAGTAGCTATTGTAAAGAGAGCCCTCTGGTCGCCCTCGACTACGGTCGACAACTGCTATAATAAGGCATATTTATGTTCTGCCTCCTTAAGGATCAAATAGCGCTTTTTGATAAGAGAGTACGATAAAATGCACTTGATAGAGTCCCTAAGTTCAAATATTTCAATCATCTTATTTTATTTTCATTTTATTCCTAATTTTTCACTATTCGGGGCCTTTCGAGATGTGACATATCTAGTTGATGGGACACATTTCAGCCGACCGTGATGTGGTGGGCGGTTCAGGTCGGGTGTGTCTTGCCACTGGATATACCTCTGGCCTCGGGGGGCCGTCTCCCCAGGCTTTGACCCTCTTCGGAGGGGTTGAGTTTGTCGCCGGGTTCCTAAGGGAATGCCGACGGGGTCCGAGGCATTTTTGGAAATGCCGGGCTCGTGTGGGCTTTGCCCCTGCGCCCAGACCCACCTTAAAAAGACCTTGTGCCAAACTCGCCTAGTAGGTGGGACGGAGGACAAATACTATCGTGGAACAGCGGCCAGCGTAGTTAAAACACAATCGAAATTAATATGAAACATATATTAGAAAATTTCGAGTTGTCACGTATTTATCTAATAGCAACTGAAAGTAGACATAAAATTCGTTTATTGGTTTCATTTGTTCAGAAAAAACTGATGATATTCACAAAAAGGGCCCAAGAGAAATATCTCCCCCATCTTAAACTGTTGCCTCTGCAATCCAAGTGAACTAAAGTTAATAAATGTAAGATCTAATTGGCTAATCTTTTAACTTTATTCAGGTATGATCAGTTACGATTATGCCAAGACTTCATATTGTTGTTTGGTGTTATTTTTTTTATGTGTGGTTGTTTTTATTTTATTTTATTTTTTTTTTAGACTAATGAATCTGTAATTTCAACAAAGAATTTCGTGTTTATTTCAGGTTATGTCAGAATGATGTATCTCCCGATAGAAAATCAATACTGCTATCCAGAACAGCATCATTCTGTCATTAAATAAAGTGAGCATGAAAAGATCTCTGTATAGCAATCATTGATTTAACCAATCTGAAGAAATCATCCAAAAGCTAACACCATTTGTGAACCGGTTTAAGCCACGATCATAATATATTATATATGTGAAATAGAAAGACATTAGCTTGATGTAGCTACCAATACTATTTGCCTAAGCTCACTTTCACCACAGTGGTGAGAGTTTTAAATCTGAAAGGTATGTATGTCGCATCTTGTACTTACATTCACTATCCAGTCATTATCTTTATATTTTTTTCAACAGAACATTTACTCTTAAAAACCACATCTTCAACGTCTACAAAATGTCCACCAGACCAGCTATATTTCTTTAATCTTTTCTTTCACAACCACTAAGAAGATGACCGACTTACGAGTGATTTCTAATATATGATTGTGGAGGTTAAAATTCACCAGTACAATAAAAAAAATGAAACAAATTACTAAAACTTTCCTTTATCAAACTAACGAATGTATTAAATTTCTATATAATTTTGTAATATAGAGGCCGCATACCCACTCTAGTGACACTGAAGCTCGACTGTATGGTCGACAACGAAAGTTCAACCATGAAAACACTCACTGTAATTCCGAGAGATAGTGAATAACGAAACTTGGAAATTTAAAAAAAGGAATCAGTCAGTTAGTACATGAAGAGAAACAATAAGGGACCTAGATTTCGGACCTGAATGAAACAAACCAACAACTGGAAGTCGGCTAAAATATTTCAAAGAATTGATAGTTCCTTCATAAACTTGAAAATACCATTTTTAGACAGGTTCAGAGTGAAATTATAACATTGGCAATAAAGAGAGTGGAATTATTTTGACTTTTTCGTGATGTCTTCATCTCGTTATTTTCTCTTCATCTCAGCCAATTCTATTCGGTTTTAGTTCCTTTGTTTAATAGTATATCAATCTTCGTGATTTATTTAGTGCCCCAGCCATTATAGTAGAAAACCAGTAGAGGTACTAAGTTTGGTGACCGTAGTCGATGGCGATCAGAAGGTTTCCTTTTCAATAGCTACTACACAGAGGTGTAGGGAAGGGCGCTACTCCTTTCTTTAGATAGCTTCACATTACTCTCGATACGTGCCTTATATTGCCTATTTCTTATATTTGTTCTTTAATGCAGTTTCTGATACAATGAAGACTTGGAATTCAATAAATACTATGTCTGCCGTTGCATACTCTATAAATTTCGTATGAGGTTGCAATGAAACATAACGATTATCCGGGCAGCACTCACGAGAAAGGAAATGAATAAAACAAGGAAAAACAAATCAAACACTATTCCCGCAAAAAATATTTGTTTATAGTTCATATTCACCAGACCAAGGATATTTTCTTCATGTCAGGATGTTCAGACCAAAAGAAATATATCAGTATCATTTCAGTTCTTCTTTCTATGCTCAGAAAATAAGAAACTCTACCCACATAATATAGAAAAATATGCAGTTATGTCAGATAAAGACTATTTCTCATATTGGGGATTATAACAATGATCAATATGGTTTAATTAGGTTTGTATTCGTTTTCATCCCTGAGTAAAAAGAAAATGTTAACGATTAATATCTTATACAGAAACCCAGATCCACGCCTTCAAAGGACCTATATAAAGTAAAGTTGGCGACTATAGTCGAGGGCGACCAGAAGGCTCCCTTTTCGATAGCTACTACATCAATCTGTTGGGAAGGGCGCTACTCATTTCCCTAGATTGCTCCACTTTACTCTTGATACGTACATTATATTGCTGAGTGTTAAGCTAGGAGGCATCAAGTACCATTTTTAAAGGCTTTGGTATGATTCGGCCTGGGATTGAACCCAGGTCTTCTGGACCAGTGGCGAACACTCTACCCACAAGGCCAATGAGGCATAGATAGATAGATAGATAGATAGATAGATAGATAGATAGATAAAGAGAGAGAGCGAGAGAGAGAAAGAGAAACCCAGAGATAGATGAATATACCTGTCTCTGTGCAAATTTAATAAATTCAATTAGATCCACAAATTACATATTAGATAGGCAAACGCATACAACTACACGCACATGTACATACACACACACATACACACACACACGCACATACACATACACATACACGCATATATGTATATACATATATATACTTATAAGAGTGTGCGTATGTGTGTGTGTGTGTGTGTTAAAGCAAGGTATCTGGTTAAACGAATATGTTTCGAATGTCGTGTACACGTGCACTAAACTGAATTTTTTTAAAATATCATTTAAGTGAACATACATGAAAAAGGGAACTGCGTGGAGTCTCCAATCTCAAAAACACGGGACATTAATAACGAAAGAGTAAATGACAATAAATCATCTAAATAGAAACGAAAATATGCAATTAAGTAACACAGAGGCTTTCTTCGCTGTTATATTCGTGTTTTCTCAGTTATATATATATATAAATATATATATATATATATATATATATATATATATATATATATATATATATATATGTAAAGACCATGAGTTTACCCGGCTGTGAAAAACTCAAATAAAGAGATAATAATAATAATAATAATAATAATAATAATAATAATAATAATAATAAGAAGAAGAAGAAGAAGAAGAAGAAGAAGAAGAAGAAGAAGAAGAAGAAGAAGAAGAAGAAAAAAATGGGTTGTCCCCCATGAAGGATACTCGGGAACATTCTTTAAGAGTACAAGTGCAGACTTCAAACAAATGGACTGGAGAACAAGAAACCTAATGAACTTGCATGGGGCCATTTATCCTAAAGATAACGTTGAGAGAGTATGTGTTTCAAGAAGAGAGAGAGAGAAAGAGAATTGTTTGCATTGAAGACAGCGTTGAAACATTCATACAACGACTCAAAGACTTCATAGAAATGTGTGGAAGAAGACTGGTCACAGCCACCAGATCCAATGTTGATGACACGAGGATAATCGGAACGGAAATAAACCAGAAAAATGGGAAGAAAAACAACTCTAGAGACGTTTTAAGCGACTAATAAGCGATATCTCACAGAAGAAAACGTTCAGGCCGCTTAAAAAAGTGAAATCCAAAGAAATTGAATCTATTCTAATAGCAGCACAAAATAATCAATGGATTAAATGAAAATGAACATTTATGATGGTGCATAAAGTCATACATCTCAAAGATGACGTAAGTAATCGTATATTCCAAGAAGGAAGAGGACTCAACGGCATTCAAGGTAGCGTTGATTCATCAATAAAAGAACCAGAAGATTACATTTAAAATTGAATTGGTGGATTAATTACAGCCACTAGAAATAATATATATATAACACAAGCACCAACAAAACGAAAATAATCGGAAAACAAAAATGGAAAGAAATAACAAGTCTATGGGCATTTCAAGCGACAAACAAGGGGAATCACACACAAGAAAACGTGGGTGAGTCTTATAAAAAGAAACTTTACGAGAGAAACTGAATCTCTTCCAATAGCGGCACAGACCAACGCCTTCAGGAGTAAGTATGTCAAAGCAAAAATAGACAAGACACAACAAAATAGCCGATGTAGGTTATATATATATATATATATATATATATATATATATATATATATATATATATATATATATATATATATATATATTATGTGACAAATGGACTTATTATTAACTGATGAAAACGATTTATAAAGTATCCAATACCACCTGTTAATCTTCAAAACTTCAAGACAATTTAATTAAAGATAGCAATGGGTATAATTTAAAGATTTGAACATTTATCTAAAGCTAAAGTAATAACATGAATAAAATGTTGATAAAATTATGGAATTTAAAAAAAATGCATATTAGAATTACTTTTGAAATTTTTAATGTGAATATAAAATCAAACCGACTAAAACGATGGATAGAGTATCCAATCATCTGATAATTTTCTAAAAATTAAAAAAACGTACGTACAGTTAAATCTTGAACAACTAAACAACTAATTATGTTAGAACAAGATAATGCTAGCAGATTCTTAAATGTGTTAAAAAGAAAAAAACAACATAAATAAATTTAAAATTTAACTGATTAAAACGATGGACAAAGTATCCAATATCATCTGATAACTTTTATTTCTTAAAGAAAAAAAAATCCATTTTTTGTTTACGTAAGCACAAGGCCTTAAAGTTTTTGAGGGGAGAGGGACGTGAGGAAAAACTGTGCTATTTAATAAAATACATGCCTTTTCTGGGGAGGCCTAGCTAGTCACAATCATCATCAGCCGCTCTTTACAATAATTAATTCTTGCATCAGCTAGCGCACGACAATCACCACAATACCTCATTCACCCGATAAAAAAGACCTACTTAAAAAACCCAATGAAATGAAATGATATATATACAATTGTAAAAACATGATTGGAGAAAAAAAAAAGTTTGATTTCCCTCCCATCCCGCCTCTATGACGTGGAAAGCCGGCTGTTTACCGGCCTCCAAAGTAGACCGAAAACTTTCAAAACTTTTTAAAATCGTACATTCCGGTAAATTTAAAAAGAAAAACTAAAATGATTGAATAGAATTAAATTAGAATTAAGCAAATAGGACAAGATTTCTAAAAAGTAGATATTAAAAATATTAGATTAAAATTTTTAAAAAATTAATTTATAATTCAAAATTTCAAATAAAATTCTTAAAAAACAGGTTTATTAATAATAAACAAATACATTACTAGCGAATAATAAAAGGAAGTAAAAAATCAATATATATAGGAAAATTTTCTAAGCAGGGATAGTAATATGGGGGTATACTTTTTTTTTGTTGCTTTTTTCTTCACATTTATGTATATTTAAATTATTAACAATTGGACCTTACGTAAGATGAAATTTATTCCCTGAAGTTATGGTAAAAAAGAAACTGTCCTAATCCATGTAAAGAGTCAGTCAATGGTCTGATGAAATAAATTGATAATGGAGTATATTTATTAATGTATCTATGTATTTATGTATCTATCAAGTTTCTTAATTATATATATATATATATATATATATATATATATATATATATATATGTGTGTGTGTGTGTGTGTGTGTGTGTGTGTGTGTGTGTGTGTATATATATATGTGTGTGTGTGTGTGTGTGTGTTTGTGTGTGTGTGTGTGTGTGTATAACACTATTCTGAAGAATCTTCAGCAGTTGTGACCAGAAAAGGAATAGGTATCCTTCCGTAGATTTTTTTCATCGTAAGATCTTTAAAAATGACATATTAATGTATTTTTATAACTTACTTCTTTTTTCCTTATAAAGCTTATTTACCTGAACTTGTACATATATTTAAAAAAGCTAAAACAACGAGATGAAAGACATAATAGTTCATTCATTGCACTTGGAATGTTTTTTTTTTCTTTTAGATATTCGTCAATGTTATAAGAAGTTCGAGGCGACACGACTTTTTTCTAAACGATATACTTCAATGTAAAAGAAAGATAAAATAGTTAACAAATAATGTAAAATGATGAAAAGGAAAATGTTGTTTTTGCTAGAAAACTAGACCATTGGATGATAAAGAGAAAATTACAATAAAGGAAATATCATCGTGTCTCAGTAGTTTAAAGGAATATTTGTGTGCGTACGTCCGTATGTATGTGTGTATGTATGTATGTATTTATGTATCTATCAATCTATCTATCTGTTCATTAGGTAATCTTTTTAACCCAGTATCTTTGTTTCTTTCACTATATCTTCGTATATATATATATATATATATATATATATATATATATATATATTGGTTTGAATAGTTCCAACAGTAAGAGATTTGTATCTTTTGAAGAATTAGTTATCAAATAAATAATTATTTTAAAATATAAATCTCTTAGTGGACCCCTTACTTAAGACTATTTACCTTTTTCTTTCATTAGATCTACAACGGAAAGATTTGTGCATATATATATACATATATATACAGAGAAAGAGAGAGAGAAAGAGACAGAGAGAGAAAGTGAGAGAGAGAAAGAGAGAGAGAATTAAAGTTAGAATGTTTGGGTAAAAGGAAAGAAAAATCTTTGGTGCAAATTTTGACGGTAGAGGTTTTTTTGTTTTCTTTCTATTTTTCACTGTCCCCGAGTTACCATAAAATATGTTATAGTCCAAGGTACCAACGAATCCATATATTAAATATCAAAAATTTACATTCACTAACAATTCTATTTCCATATAATCTTTCCTGTCACTCTACACTAACGAACATTTCTCTACAAATTCTAAACATCAAATTTTATTGTACAAAACTGTGTCGGGTTAGGGATATTAATCCGCGTTTGTATCACCTCTACGTGCTTGTGGATGAGGGTGTTTAAGTTGAACGTTTGTGGATATGAAGAAATGCGTTAGAATATATATATATATATATATATATATATATCAAATAATGCTCGATATTTTTGTTTCAACCAGAGAGTGGGTTACATAATATCAAAACTATCTTCGTTGCTGATAAGTAATTGTGCTTTTTATCTTATAAGGAATCCATACATTTACGAAGGGCATTAGTCAGAAAGTGAATGTGTTATCACAACTAGTGTTTGAACTCGTTTACTACGATAATATATCCCAGTACTAGATCCTCTACCCTACCGGGATTCCTCCAAGATTGCGTGTAGTAAGAAGTAAAAGTAAAGTTGTCTCCCTTTAGTAGAGGGCAACCAGAAGGCTCCCTTTTCAATAGCTACTACACTGAGGTATAGGGGAGGGCTCTCCTTCTTTCCCTCGATTGCTCCACTTTACCCTTGACACGTACCTTTTAATGCTGAGGGTTAAGCAAGGAGGTATCAAGTACCATTTTTAAAGTCTTTGGTATGACGCGATATGGGATTGAACCCAGATCTCCCGGACTATTAGCGAACACTCTTTGCGAGTAGTGGTGTTGTGTAAATACATACACACGTAAAAGTACATATATAAACGCACATAAGTACATATTCATGCTAATATATATATATATATATATATATATATATATGTGTGTGTGTGTGTGTGTGTGTGTGCTCGTGTGTGTGTGTGTGTGCTCCTGTGTGTTGTTTGTGGTAAGTGTGAATGTGGTGTATATGTTTTCGTGTGAAGAATAGCGCACATATCCCGAGTGAAAAAGCCCAAAAATTAGAAAAAAGCATTACTTATAAAAGATTGCAAAAAAAAAAAAAAATGAGGAAAGAAAACGATGAATGAAAGGAATCAAGTTGCGGTCGCTTACTTTTAGTCCGTCAAACAAAAGTACTTATATTACTTTGGTCTATTGAAATCTCTGTTCTCGTCGAGATTACCATGATTGTCAGGATAACGCAAAGGTTTCGATTTTGATCTGTTGTTGACCGACTAACCCGGCGCCAAGCTGCAGAATTCAGTTGAAAGTGGAAAGTGGGAGATCGATGAGACAGAGGCCGTCATCACCAGCTAAGACCTTCCAAGATTATTTTCCTTCTTCTATTCAAAAAATCTGGTTAGGTTTTTTGATTTCTCGTTCCCAGCTATCAACACGAGACAAAAGGAGGAATGAAAGAGATATTTGGTTGTCTGGTTAATCTGTGTCTATATTTCAACGCACCTCTCCTCCCATATCGGAATAAGTTATTTCTTTTTACACTTGCAAATCCTTATTATTCTATCTGTCTACTACACCAAGACCATCTTATTACTTTTGTTTTTTTATTATTTTTTGCTGCTGTTCCCCAACCCACAACGAAAGCTCCTAGTTTTTCTTGCTTAAGACTAATTAATAAAAGACTTAATTAGTCTTCTGATAATTGCCTGCGTCTTTCAGTGATATACAGAAGAAATAAGAAATACAAAGCACACACACACACACACACACACACACACACGCACACACACATACACACACACATATATATATTTATATATATATATATTTATATATATATATACCAATACAAAGCACACACACACACACACATATATATATATATATATATGTGTGTGTGTGTGTGCGTGTGTGTGTGTGTGTGTGTGTGTGTGTGTGTGTGGGCTTGTGTATGTATGCTTACGTATATGTGTATGTGTATGCATGTACATAAATATGCTCACAAATATATACACGTACAAATGTTCCCGTGTTGAGTCCAGAATGTAATACAACTAAATATTTCTTTTTTTTTCTGTTTTCTTCAGCTTGGCATTCCTGATTGAAAGTGACCGCAGACGCTCTAAAACTATCGAGGGTATAATTGCATCCTGGAATTCACGTTTAGAATAGTCATATGGAGTTATTAAAATTGTGTTTCGTTCAATGTGTCATAAAAAAAACATGATAAGTGAATAATTTTAACAACATGACGCCCCGATGAGAGTTATTCTATTTTAACAGGTGGAGAAATGGCACAAATTCACACTTTTGGCTCTTTGATTCTTTCGATTGTCACGCTCACAGTTTTGTGATATTTCTATGAAATTAATAGTCAGATTTCAAGTATTTTTATCTAATATCAATAATTATATTGTTTTACGTAATTGTTTCCAACTAATAATAGTCATTTGCTTGCTTAAAATTATATACTTTCACGTCACTAATAATACTTCTAATTAAAAGATTATAGCTTCAAGTAACAATTTTAATATAAATTATCTACTGTTTTATGGCATCAGGTATTCCGTTCTGATAAGATGCTTTTCAAACGGAGCTATTTTATCCATAGATTAGACGCTAACAGATCACGTCATGTCAAGCAAATTACTCGGGATTTGAAATGTTCCCATTATCATCATATGTACACAAGGGTTACAATTAACCCCTTCTTTGACCTTTACTTCCGATTTGTCTGGCTGTCTCCCTTGACAATTTTAGTGCAATCAAAATAGATATTTTAGCTTCCTCTCTCCTTTTTTTCTTTCTGGTTGAAAAAAAAATTCTATATTTCGTTTTTCTGTTCTGCTAAAATTTAAACAATATTTTTGGCTTTTCCATTTTGCCAATGTATTGTATCATACTTCTAAAATCAGTGTGCTAATTTCATTCTTCTTAAATCCTAGCTGATTTTTTTTTACTATAAAAATCATTCTTCGGTTTCTCTTTCTTCAGGTCTCTGTCACACCATTTAACTATATTATACTACCAACCCAAGTTAAATAATTTGGGGAGAAATGGCAATGAAAGAGTACTTCTTAAATCCAAGAGCTCTAGAACCGAAAACTCACCATCAAATGCTGTATATTTGGTTTTCTTTCTTTGTTTAAAGCCATATCAACCATCAAAGATTATTTAATTCCAATCATCTGTGTAAAAAGGACAGTAGTACAGCTATTTAACCGTTGTGCTTAGGCATAGCGAGCCCATCATTTTGCCAAGTATATTTGTCCGGAAATGAACGTTATAAGGTCACTAGGGTTTGAGCTCGCTTGCAACGATGTTGCATTCCTGCACACTAGCCACTTCTAAACCAGAACTTCCCTATGCTGTTTAGTGTTATAACCAGGACATCGATTTTATGAGAAGACTAACTTCTCAGCAGGAGACAACGGTATTCAAAGAGTTGCTGACAGGACGGTAAGAAAACACGAGAATATATGATATGTTAAACTTTATGACAATTTTATTGGAACAGTTAACATGTTAACAAATAATTATCGGAATCTAGTTTTATATTTGGCAAAGATTTCGTATCTATAAATTTTATTTCTGAATGGCTGTTAAACGAGAAGATGAAATTTGTCTGATTGACTGATCATTTCTTGAACTGAAGTGATTATACAAAAATGATAGTCCCATTACTTTCTTGACAGTTGGTCTATCAATAATTTTTCTTCCAGTAACAAGAGAATAAATGATTTCCTAATCCGAGTACCTATGATTATTCCCTATTCTCCATAAAGAAAAAAAAACTTCATAGTCGTTATTTTCGGCTTGGTTAGAACAAGCTAATATGTCATGAAAAACCAGCTATGTAGTTTCTTTTGGAGAATTAAGAACGCTTCTCTTTGCTTCCATTATGGATGACCCAGTCGACTGGGTCTGCGGAATACACCGAGTGCCTTTCTGCAGAGAGGTAAGACCCTCCCAACGATTGTCCAGGATATGAAATAAAACAATCAGATGATCTGGTTCCAGTAATGCTGGAGTGTTGGGGAATGTACAGTACTTTACTGCCATCATTCCCAGGGTCTCTCAGGCCTGGAGAGGTAGTACCTGAAAGTGCCCAAACTATGGGTCTAAAGAGAACTGAACAGTGTACTTATGCTAAGCAAGTGCTTGAAACAGACCTGTTTTGCATTTATCTATGTGTAAACAAAAAATGTGTATTTATTGCAAACTTAATTGTTTAAAATCAAGCTGTTGTGAAATTTAAACTGCAAACTTATGCTAAGCTGAGGTGTTCAAATAGAACCGTTTATATATATATATATATATATATATATATATATATATATATATATATATATATATATAATCGATTTAGCATTAAAAAATAATTGATATGGCATAAAACCAAACCAAACCAAACCCAATATGCGGTAACAAGTTATAGCTTCGTTGAGAACCTTTTTATTTTTTTTTGTGGGTGTGTGTGTGTGTGTGTGTGTGTGTGTGTGTGTGTGTGTGTGTGTGTGTGTGTGTGTGTGTGATTTCTTGTTTAATGGCATATCAACATTCATGGTTTATATAATATCAAAGCCAAAGTTGTAGAAGGACTGTAGAGAGATTATTTATCTCATATCTGGTTGAATAATTTGGCTCGTATCTCTCCCAAAGTTTATATACAGAAATTGAACGTGATAGTGTGACATGAGTTCGTCTTCTCAGTTCACCACGTTAGCTACCACGTGACTGGGTTTCAATCTCTCTCTCTCTCTCTCTCTCTCTCTCTCTCTCTGTTTATCTGTCTCTCAAAATATATACACATATACATATGGAGAAATAGTGGATTCTGGAATCTGACAAGATGATGAAAAGTCAGAGGAAAAAGAGAATAAATGAAACACTCACAACGGGTTTAGTGGTAATATTTCGTTCTTTATTAACAGAAGAACTTCACCTGAATGAATACTTTATATATATATATATATGTGTGTGTATCGATTAAAAATGACTTGTCACCTAAATTGATCTTATCAACAATTGATAAGGATTAGTGTTATCCACTGTTTGCTCTCCGTATATGATCAAAGATTTTCGATTGCCAAAGGGGAAATTATTCCACATGAAGGAATTCCGTAACATACCGTTTTTATCGACAACTTTTAACTGCATGCCTTAACAAGAAAAAAAACCCTGCTTATTGGTGGGAAAATTACACCTTTGCTGCCATATCATCAACAATCTTTTCAGATATTGTGTGAAAACAGGGAGATTTTTTTTTCGAAGGGAACTATTTACAAACGTGACCTATAGGATTTCTTCATCACTGATGCAGAAGCAGCGTTTGTTAATATCTAGAAAATGTGTTTGAAATCAGAAAACTTCCTTTATCAGCATCATGCATTTTTTTCGTTTATTTTAATTTCCGTGGAATTAAATAAGAGTTTCGGAACGTGCCTCGATATATATTGGTGATAGTATCAAGTCCGGCTCGTTCAGCTTAACTGGATAACCGATTCTCGTTCCAGTTTGTGTTTTTTGCTGTTTTTTTTTTAATGTTATTTTTAAGAAAACTTCCGGCTGCTTGTTATAGTCAAAGTTGTTTAAGCCACGTATCAGGTCCATAAATTAAAAATTAAGAAACACACGAATTTGAGAATATATATATATATATATATATATATATATATAGACCCTCGTTATGTAATGTTTTTGGTGGTACGAAATGGACACGGCAAACGTGTTTCATTGGGAATGTTATGAATTCATGTATTTTCTTTTTAGTTATGGCTATGAAATGGGCAGACTGGGGGTCGTAACCTTAGTATGATAACCAGTATTGTAAAAAGCAAAATAATTGAAACCTGTTCAAATCTGGTTAAAAATGATCCCTTTTTACATCTTGGTTATACGGAAGTGTTTCGTAATACATACCTAAAAGTGTAAATAGAACAATAAAAAGATAATAATTTAGTCTACAAGCATACATTAAACAAAAATTCCACCTGTAAAGACAAACACAACATATGTTTACTTCGGAATCGGTTCTTAATACTTTCATTGTTTTCACTCCCTTTCCTTTTCGCCAGAATATTTTATATATACTCTAATCCATATTTACTGTTTTTAGACACAAATTAATCGTATATGTAATCTGGTTTGGTTTGGTTTCTTTGTTTAATGGCATATCAACCTTTGTAGGTTATTTAATGCCAAAGCCATTCTCCTAGAAGAACAATAGTGGTACTATTTAACCCATATTAGGAGGATAAAGGGGTTCATACCTTTCCTAAGGTTATTTGCCTGAAAGTGAACGTAATAGCGCGACTGGAGCATGAACTCGCTTACTACGATTCCGCAGTCCATCGCTTTAACTATTACACCATGAAGACACCCACTCTGTCATCTGAAGAGACGAAGATTAAATCTGCATAGAGATGAAAGTACAAAACCTCCATCGGCCCCTTTTTAACTGAATTGTGTTTTTTCTTTCGTAATATATTGAGGACGGAGCAAAACTAGATTGAGTACGCGTAGACTGACAATGACACTGAGGTTTTTCAGGTGTCAACTATGCTTTTAGAGTGGTTAGGGATTGGAAATTGCCTGGGTTGGCGAGTAGCACTTGAAATATATGACGTCTTGGAAAAATTTATCAACTCAGTAGCTTCAGTGAACTTTTCAAGAATTAAAAAAAAATATTTTTGTAAATTGCTTGAAGCACCGCGCAAATTAATTCAATATGATAGAATTTATAAAATCTGTCAGATGAATCACACTTTATGCAATATTCTGATTTTGATATGATTTCCATTATATCGAAATTACTTCAGATTTAGAAATAAAATTAAAAAAACTTACTTTTTTTGCAAATATACTTTAACCGCCAGTGTAAACCCACGCTTATATGCATGATTACACGAATAGATACGCATTCACCTACAGGCACATGCATCATTGCACTTAAATATGTGCACCTTGGAGAAAATGTTATAGTTTCACGTATTATTAGAAGATGTTTTGGATGCTTAAGTTCTACTCTCGTCTCCTTAGGGTTAGCGTTTTTCGCCATTTTAATGAAATCGTCTTGAGATATGTCACAATTTTCTTTATTGTTTTCTAGATAGCATTGTGACAAAGCACAAATAAATTACGAAGTAACTGTAACTGAAGCAAGAAATGTTTTACGGCAGCCACTTAGCCGTTAAGAAGTGGAAATTGTGTAAATGTCTATGAATGGTTCATCATTCAGCAATGTAGGGTTCATTTTAGCGATGATGAATCGCTCGCCTCTCCAGCAACGTTTTCCATTTAGAAATGGATTCTAACTAAATTTCTATGGATGATAAAACTCTCAGTGTATTTGGGTCTGAATATGGTGATAAAACAGAGAGTTGTGGAAGATTGTTAAAAGGAAATCTCCTTCTGGAAATGTGCACGTTCTGTAAATGTATTACAGCTATCATGAGAAGCGATTTAGCAGTCCATATGTACAGAATTAGGTATATTTAGATAATTCAATGACACATACTCGATAATGTCATGCAAAAAAAAAAAAAAAAGAGCAGAGAACCTGAGGTATCAAAAAAGTCAGAACTTAAAGAAAAAGAATAACTTACATTTTCCCGGTTCACTCATGAATAAATGTCACATTAACAAAGTATACGATCAATTCAATGAGTAGCTTTAGGAATACCGAACTATGCAAAAGTCTTCGACTCTTAAACTATGGTAAATTATATATATATACATATATATTGTCATCCACAGACAGACTGTTTCGTTCTATCAGAACTCTTCAGTGTGGCTAGACCCGCAGGACGCTCGAAGCCGGGATCGAAACCCGTCCAACTTTACGATAGATTAAGGCTTCAGACCACACGGCTACAAGCGGACTACGTTTTAAGGTATTTTATTTTTAGCAACAGCAGCAGCAGCAGCCTTTGTTTAAATTTTTTTTTTTTCCATTTTTTTATACCCTATCGGCTACCAGAGTGCTCAATTCTTACGAAGAGCTTTGCATTACGCTAGGGGCGGCCGATAATTCCTTCGCCAGAGTGCTCAACCCCCATGGGGGAGCGTATCGATCCTAGCTTAAAACGTCCTAAGTATTTAGCCACACTTGAGAGTTGTGTTACAACAGTCTGTCTTTGGATGACTCTATATATAAACAGTGAGAGGCAGATAGATAGATAGATAGATAGATAGATAGTGAGAGAGAGAGAGAGACAGACAGACAGACAGACAGGAGACAGAGAGTCTCTACCGTGAAAATGTCTTTTGAAAGCTTCCAACTTATGTAAATTCATACTTCGCATTGTTTTTTACAGATTGAATATAGATATGAAACATAATCCCTGTTGGAGTAATACGCCCATGTTTATATTTTGTCGTAGGGTTTCTAAATAGGAAGGGAAGATGTGAGACCCCTCCGAAAAATGGGCCTGTAAAAGTTTTCGGCCCATCAAAAATTAACCAATCAACACACACACACACACACACACACACACACACACACACACACACACACACACACACACACACACACACAAATCTGACAAGTCAAATGTTTCATCTATGCAATACGCAAGACAAAATAACCCCTTAAATTAATGAAAAAGGTTATTAGAGGAAATTTACAATAGTATCAAGGAAAGCCTTTGCATGGTACTGTTGTCAATCAAATTAGAATGAAATAAGATTTTTTTTTTATCCCTAAGAATTTGTTTGTCTTATAACAGGATCGTAGTTGTTGATTATGCATTCTAAAAGAAATACGTCTTATAAATAAAGCTCTCTCCGTAAAGAGAGATCAATTGTAATATCCAGTCATATGGATGTGACCGCGGTGAAATGGTTATCGTCGTATGATATAGACACGGCGACACGAGTTCAAATCCTGGATGAGACTGATTGCATTTCACATAGCACTAATACCCTTGGATAAGGTATGAATCCAATTATTCTCCCTCCAGCTATGGGTAAATAGAAGGGCAGACGGGGTTCTTCACCTTGATGAGGCAACTAGTCTAGAAGAAGGAAAACTCTGATTTCAAATCTGTTAAAGTCCACTTAAAAATTGACTATGTGCCATACCCTGACCGAGCGGAGGGGTTGGTTAATATGGTAATATCCAGTGATTAGACCCTTTATGTATTTGTGTAAAAAGCTAAAAGATCATATTTCACGACCCTAAAGTGTACCAGAGAATCAAACGTATTTAAATATCATTTATTCATTTGTATTTTTAGATATAATATTCTCAAACATGTTTTTAGCATTCTTTTACCTTAATTCAAACTTCTTTAATACAAATTACTCCTGTTCAGTCGGCTGGGGCTGTAGAATACACTGACTGCACCTCTAGAGAGGGGTAAGGCCCCCCAATGAGTGTCCTGGATATGACACCAAACAGTCTGATGGTGAGGTCCCAGTAATGCTCGGAATTTGGGGAATACGGAGCACCCCTTCATTGCCATTGCCCCCAAGTCCACTTTGGCCCGGCCTGGTACCACCCGATAGGGCCCTATCAATGGGTTAAAGAGAACTAAACTGCATACTTATGCTAAACTGAATTGTTAGATTAAACCGAATAGCTTAAAATAAAAAAAATATTTTTGACTATTAAACCGTCCTTACATTTAAACTGCGTGCTCATGCTAAACTGAATTATTTGAAATTGAACTGTTTTTGACATTGAAACTGTACTAACACTAAACTGAGTTGTTATATATAACTGCTTGAATAGTTTGACATAGAAATGTTTTTGCCAATTAAACTGTGAACTCATGCTAAACTGAATTGTTTTATGTAGAATTGATTATTTACATAAAATGGATGTGGCGTTAAATAACCTACGAAGTTTGATATGCCATAAAATCCAACAAACCAAACTAAAGCAAACCAAACAAATTACTCAGTTCGTCAATCGAAAAATAAAACGAGGAAACAGTGAATCAGATATGATAAAAAGAAATAGTCTATGATCAGATACTGATTCATCGTCATCTATGGCATATTCACATGTCCACTCTGACTTGGAGTGGTAGTACCCGTTACGGCATCATATATGGGTTATATCTATCTGTTTATCATTTATTCTAAAAAAAAAACAAAACAAATTACTCCATACGACTGAGTGCAAAAAAGAAAACAACAGCACACAAATTGACTATATGTTGAGAAACAACACAAAAATATAAATACGAATATAAACCATCACGATTTTTAACCTCTCGGCAAAAATAATTTTCGCTGGTTTGACATGCCATTAAAATCAGTCAATCAATCAATCAATCGAATTTGCAAACGTGACTCCTAGTTAAATGCAATAATTGCTCTGGTAAACTGTATTACGATGAGCTAGCATCTGAGAAGAAAGACAAGTCAAGACTTTTAAACTCATCCTTTATTCTATTCTTGATCATATTCTCTGCAGCCCCTGAAATTATTTTCACACTTTTTGTATTAAAAGCACTTTTTTATTTGAAATATTTTAAATGTTAATTTTGGCTAGCATTTCCTTTCATCTTGATTTGTATTAAGCATTTATTTTTATTTTTATTTATTCTTTTTTTTTAGTGGGGGGAAAACTCATTCGAATTGTTAATCTAAAATAACGAAGAAAGTGCTCATCGTAAAGAATAAAGGAACAATAAGCTGCCGGGGTGATACAAACTCTCGTTTTTTTTTGTTTTGGGAAACCCTTGTAAAATACACCCCATGTTCTAAGCGACACAAAAGAGTTATCGATTACATCACCAAATCAATCCCATTTAATTTGCTTCTCTTTTTTTTTCTTTTTTACCAAAAATCTATTCCTTTATGTTTCTGGAAGAATTCTTATCAACAATTCCATTTCACTTCCGTTTTTCTCATCTTAATATTTTGGTTTTGTTTGTTTGTTCTTTTTATCATTACCCCCTCAATTATATCAATTTACGGGGAAAAAAGTCACATAGGAAATAATTGATAATAATATCTCAGTGAGATTGAAACTTAATTCGATTCTGCTAGGCATAAATCTGTCGTACTTATGAAAATGCAATATATTTCTGACTTGAGAAACTAGCTTACGAGGATAAACTATAACTTTTTTAGGCCTTCTTTAATACTCATAAAATGTCTTGAATTATTTATGGACATTTTTATAGCACAAAAAAGCTGCTTATTCTTATAATTGACTGTCTGCTTTATTGAAATTCCTGCATATTTGATGACAATATCAGCAACCATCTGACGATATCTCATAATGCTATTTTAATTTCCTTTTTCGAATGCAGACATGACCTGTTGAAAGTATTTAAGAATAGAGTCACTACTGAAAACTGCCTTTTTTTTATTAATAATAACCATTTCTTCTTTCTGTCAAATCTTTGGTGAGTGATTAGAATCCAATCTTTGTAAAGCCTTTGACTGAAGACCCACATGCCAAATATAATAAACGTATTCAAGTCTCTCAACACTTTTCAATATTACTCAGTCAATTGTTTGAGTTTTCTACCTCATTTTCGTTGCTGGTTTTATATAGAGCGGCTGATGTCATTTATGCTGTTGAATTGACATGGCTGAGTCAAATGTTTCGCAATAGTCTGAAACGCATGAGGTTGAGGTACACTTATTAAGTGACTCAGTCAATCCAAAGCGTTCGAGATACCCGTTGTACTTGATAGTATCGTGGTTGTTGCAAATGATGGCTAGGGTTGTACTATTTCCTTTCTCATGACGGTAAAGAAATAAAAATTTCACTATTACAAAGGTCAACGTAGTTAATAAATTTATGAATAACATGAGGTGTAAAATAATGAATATGGAATTATTTGCACTATTTTTATGAGTCAGGAAAGTATTGGAAGCAAGTAACATTCAAGTATCGAGTGAAAATGCAACTATGTGATAATTAGTAGTTGGAGGAGGTGCCTGTGGTGTAATGGTTATCGTCGTAGGAAATGGACACGGCGACACGAGTTCAAATCCTGGCCGAGACTGATTGCATTTCACATAGCACTAATACCCTTGGGAAAGGTATGAATCCAATTATTCTCCCTCCAACTATGGATGAATAGTAGGGCAGACTAGGCTCTTCAGCCACGGTGAGGCAATTAGTCTAGGAGGAGGAAAACTCTGAATTCAAACCTGATAAACTCCGCTTAAAATTTGACCTTGTGTCATATCGTGCCTGAGAGGAGGGGTCGGGAAATATGGATAATTATTAGTTGGTTTCTCAGAACAATAGTGCACGTTTCAGGCTCCATTAATTAATAGAGAATGATAGTACTTTGGGGGGTTCGTCGTGGTGTAATGGTTAAATCAATGGACTGTAGAATCGTAATAAACGAGTTTGTACTCCAATCTCGCTATTACGTTCACTTTCGGACAAATACCTTGAGGAAATGTATGAACCCCCTTACTCTCCCAGCTATGGCTTAATTAGTACCACAACGACTCTTTTGAGAAAATGTCTTTGGCATTAAATAATCTACAAAGGTTGATATGCCATTAAACAAAGAAACTAAACCAAACTTATTTTTGATAATTAGTAGACTGAGTCAAATTTTAAAAAAATATTTTGCCTGTGTTTAGAGTGTACATCACGTTACGAAACGGTGCCAGTAGTCGGATGTGCACGATGTTTTTAGTAGTACAGTGGTAGTTGGTGCGCCATCGAGTTGTACATTGCTTCACTCAGTGTATGATTTGAAATCCAAGTATATGAATGTTCAACGGGGTCCGATTCGAGAACTGATGCTTTACTTATTTGAACTGGGCTCTAACACCACGGAAGAAACGAAAAAAACATTGCCTATGTTAAAGGTGATGACGTTGTAAATCACAGCACAATAAACAGATCTTTGAAGATATTCGGCACGGGTTGTAAGAAACTCGACAATCACACAAGGATAATCATGCCATATACTGTGGATTCCCAGCCTTTTTTTTAATGCTAGAGTCAAATCTGGTGAATTGTACTCTGACAGTTCGAAGCGAACTCGGTATCTCACCGTCCACTCTGGTTCGTCATCGTCACAACCTCGTGAAAAGTATACAGAGGTGTCGCCCCACCAAAATTTTACAAAATGTTTGAATTAAACTTGTACAATGAAAACGAAAATTATAAGTTGTATTCTATTGATATAGAAAATAAAATTAAAAAAAACGCAATACCCATTTGTCGAACACTGAATTCAACAAGCTAAATTTTGAAAATTGTAACCAAATTTAGAAATCAAATTAAACCTTATCATCCAAAAAAGATATATGAACAGGTATTCAGGAAATTTGGATCCACTTGATAAAGAGTATTGTTGGAAATTAAAGAACTCCATGACATAACGATGAAGGGCTGCCATGAAATCTTAAGGAGGGGAAACAAAGTATCTAATTCTTTTTTTTGTCAAGGAATTCCGTAATGTATTTCTCAATATTGGGTTCTTTCAAAATACCTCACTCTGTATGACTTGGGAAAAATTATACGAGTAATTTAGATGATTCAATTTTGTTCGTTTAAGGCATAATTTATGAAGCCATAATGTTCAGATATTAAATAACGAATATTTTGCATCTTATCTGAAGTAAATTTATTCATTGCTAAATAAGTGTAATAATTCGATAATTTTTGCTTGGGGTAGGATATTAATGTGATTTGTTTGTGTTTTTTCGACGTAAATGTGAAGTAATTTTAGATAATTTGTTTAGAGATAATGCATAAAAAGCGCTTTTAATCCAAAGAAAAGATAAATAAACTGTGTTTATCAATTCGGTGAAAAGATAAGTTTAAATCTTTTTTCTTCTGTATACCTATCAGTTACCATCATTGTTTTATGAAGAAACACGAAGATTAAAAACAATTTCGATGTTATTTTTTTCAGCATAAAAATGCAGTTATTTTAGATAATTTGTATAGAAATAATGCAGAAATAACTTAGCTAATCTAAAAAAAAGAGAAATAATGTATACTAATCTATTCGGTGAAAAGATAAAATTCATATATTCTTTCTTTCTTATGTATACCCACCATTTTATCATCATTATGAATAAACATGATGCTTTTTTGATCCCAGTATGCAAATATGATACAGCGTTGCTCTCTGCACCAAATGTAATTTGCATTTGCCAGCAAATGGTAGGATCACTGACCGTAGATGCATGTCTGTCATGTAAATGTCCGGGTGGGTACTATTGTTATATAATTCAAGAATGATTTTTTAAATTTTAATCTTTTTTCATTAATTATATTTTATCATTCGGTTTGGTTGGGCTTTGAACTATTCGGCTCTTAGTTCAGTTGCACAGTCGTTGGGTACAGTTTTACGCACGTGCGCAAAGGATTTGACAATCACCATTGTCATAATAAAGACAAGAGAGGAAATGGGGCTGGAGTATTGATGACGTTATGCCCAGAAGAGATGGACTGAGAATTTGAGGATTTTAAAAACACGACAGCTGACGTTGACTTTGGACCATGGAGGCAGAATATTGAGTTCTCTGCCATTGAGTTGAAGTTGAGAGTTGAAATTTAACCGTTGAAGATGTAGTTGGGTTTTTCGGATCTCTACCGACAGATATCTTAACCATTACAAGATGCGATGCGCGTTGCTGGGGTCAGAAAGTATGGTTAGAAATAGTAAGAATTGTGTCTCTCTCCTCGTGTCGATGAACTGAAGTCAAGAAATTAATAAACTGTTCGTAAATGAACAACAGATTCCGCCTGCATTTGTACATGTATTTGTCTCTATTGTGTTTTGCATTTATGAACTTATGGCTATACAATACAATATTAGTTTGGCTATTTGGTGACTGTGAAAGAAAAAAAAATCGACTTTTAGTGTTAGGACTTTTCGTTTTGTCTTCTCTCTTTGTATTTGAGCCCTGAAAGTACAGAACAAGAGGAATTATATGTTAAGCTACTTCTTTATTAGATGGACCGGATTATTCCCGCATCTTTGTTCGTTTTTTTTTGTTTTTTTTTCACAGCGAATGACTGTGTCCTTGAACCAAGCAACTAAGACAGAAAAATAGACGAAATCACAAAGTTTGTAATATATACATCATAGGATTCACAGACCCCCGACCCCTAGTTGACATTAAGTGATCAATAATGCACAACAATTCATAGAGATATGATAACGCTCCTAGCGGCCGACCCCCGACTATATCAACTTCTTTAAAACTATACTATTCATGGCCAGTGATTCATCTAGTGGTTTCCGCCAGGGTATTTCACATTTCTTTACGGTCACAAAAAATACAACCGAGAGGGTGGAAGGAAGAAAAAACAAACAACATTAACTTGGGTCAGTTCCAAGCGCAAGAAAGGGAGTTTTATGACACTTTCCATTCCCCGTGCATCTGTTGACCATCGCCGGCGTGTACCTTTTGCAAAACTTCGACAAAAGCTAAAGAAAGAGAAATTTTACTTTATAGAACCAGGCTTACAAGACGTGCGTTGCGACCGGACCAGGAATAAGTCTTACCACTAAACAAGGAACTGATTTCCTGTCATTGATCATTATTCTATGATAAGGATACAATTCACTTCAGCTTTCTGCATCGATAGTGGAGCTATTAGAGATAGATTTCTCATTCACTACTGAATAAAACAGAAGAAAGAAATATCCGCTTCGTAAAATACGTATATTGCACATTCTCTCTTCGTCAAAACGATGAAAATATTTTAATACGTGTCCCTTGCACTTTCATAGGTATAAAGAAAGTTACATAGTAATCAACATTCGTGTGATTAGAGTCGTTCTATGAGATGTAGGTGACTAAATAATTATGGGAGCGTAAATTAATATAGTAAGTTCCAATTCTGTTCCCACATGAGCATTTAGGGAGTCGTAGGAAATGGATTCGATAATTCGTGATGAAATGCTGGATTAGTCTGTTTTCTTTTCACTTCACGCTAAATCATTTGTGAACGACATGGGTAGCAAGTATAGCAGACTGAGTTTTTTTTCTTTAGCCTAGGTTATGTCACTAGTCTCTAAATTCAAACCTGTTTTACTCGCTAAGAGTTAAACATGTGTCACATCTTGTCCGTTTAAGAGGGTTTGGGTAGAGACATATTTATGTCCCCAAATATAGGCCAGTTAAAGCGAGCTCTTTGGCCTTGGAAGATTAACAACTTATTTCTGAATTCCATAAAACGGATAATGATTTTGAACAATGGTATGTATAAAGAGGAATATAATTGTATCCATATGTGAGAAAAACTGTTAGGACTGTTTGACATCTCACCGAAAAAATAAGTTAAAAATGTGAGTCTTGGTCTCTATCTGACTAGTCCTTTAGGTTTTTCACCCATAACATTTACGCCATTCAGGGATCGAGGGCTAAAAAGAAAAACCCAAAATAACAAACAAACTTAAAAATAACTGCTCGATATCAAAGTCAAGCAGTTGACATTTTGAACCAAACAATGAAAGTCATTTTTTATTGATTTAATGTCTGGCCTACCTAAATAGGGTTATTTTATGTCTAGAGATTAGAAAATCCCGTTCAGTAGAGAATTATATCTACATCTTTTGTGTAATTGTTTCTTATGTCTTTTTTTGCACTTGGTCCAATTGAATAGGAATCAATTTTAAAAAGATATAGTAGTCCCATAGATGGAATCATATCGTGTTCTATCACTTCCGGTCAGAGTTGACCTGGGTGTAATAGCAATAAAAATACTTAACTGTCCCCAGATTCCAGAGTTGGATTATCGGTTTCAACATATGACACTTTCATTTAAGTGTCAAGGAGTTGGCTGGCGAAATTAATTAAAGGAAATTAATTAATTTTATTAAATCATGATAATAAGTATTTTATTAAAAATAAATTCATTTTTGGGTGTCCAAGTATTTTTTGAGAACCGTGTATAAAATAAATATCAAGTGATTAAGTACGAAAAAGTTTGAGATCCGATCAGGGCTTGTTGACCTATAAATCTGTCTCCAAAAAATAAACATCCGCACAACTGCAAAAAGCTGTCAAGAGAGCCATCGGATTTCAAACTTTAAACAAAAAGATGTATTTTTAAAATAGCGGACAATTTGGGTTGGTGTCACCAAGTTTGGCACAAGGCCTTGAATCACTAAATCATTGGTCAGCTAACCACGGGACTGCTCCTTGTGGCCCCTCCCAATGACTGTGGCTGATTGGCCGATTGTCTAAACCAATCAGGGGCAAACCGGGGGGATTGTTACGATGATAGCCATTGGTCGGCAGTCCCCATTGGCTGACCAATCAGAAACTGATTATTCGGGATTCGGGCCCATAAATGGAGGACACCCAAAGCGAAAAATTGAGTTGGTTCAGGAATTCGCCGCTAAAAGAACCAAATCCGTTGCCATTGCACTGCCTAATTGCAGTTAAAACTCCGCCAGTCAACTACTTTCACTCCCAGTTTGTGGTGTTTGACTAAAAATTATCTAAACAACTGTGTAAATAAACGTTTGTTACTGTTTATAACAAACGCCTTATTTTCGTCATTTTTTAAAATTTGCTTGGCAACTTTTTCATCTCTCCAACACGAATTCCAACCTTCATCGACTGGACCTCAACCATCTTCTCTTTCCTCGGATCTGAAAGCAACGTGGGCGTGGAAAGAAACAGAGAAAGACCAGTCGACACATGTGGTAATCACGAAACCAGCGGCCAACTAGGTGTCGTGAAGCTATAGTACCACATTTGGTGCCTAAAGACGCAGGATTGACCCTGTTTAATTACCACGGCGGATCTCGTCGCATCTGTGCCTCAGAAACAAGAATCGACCCTGACTACGTTTGATGGTTCAAAACACAGGATCGACACCCAAATAATTCACCGGCACAACGAAACCTCACCCAGAAAACAGCCCAGGAAGACATCAGCTCAACTACAGTCACACAGCCACTCAAGGAAAAATCCACAGAGTCGGGGTAAGTGACTATTTTCCTTTGCTTCTCTACATTCATTGTGCAGATTTGATTCGTTTCTAAAAAGCTACTAAGTGTTTTTTTAATACAATGGCTACTTCCCGTTCAAGCATTTTCCTTATGTTGGTAACAGCTGGATCGAAGATCCCAATTTTTACTGGAAGGCCGACTGACCTGAAACCATGGCTAATGGCGTTAATGAAAAAACAAAGGGTCCATGATCTAACGGACGCCGAATTAATTAACTTAGCCTATGACTATTCAGATGGGATCGTATCCGAATGGATTGGAAGCTATCTTGACGACCATCCAGACACTTCCAGTAAAACCTTATTTGATGAAATCACAGCACAGTATGGAGAATTTATAAACCCTGCTGATGCTGCTCGAGCGTTGATTAAGGTGACACAAGAAAAAAATGAATCGCTTGCGGAGTTAGCGAGTCGAATGTCAAGTCTTGCGAGGATGGCTTACAGAGACTCTGAGCTGAGAGAAGGGTCAGCCATACAAGTACAACTGGCCGAATTCTTCATTGATGGGATAAACAATTCCTTCATTAGGGAAGATGTGGCGAGAGCTAACCCGAAGACACTGTCGGAAGCCTTGTCATCAGCCAGAGAAAGCGAAAGGCTCTATGAGCGACTTCGGGGCTGCCGTGAAAAAGAAAAAACTAATAAATTTTCAGGTAGGAATTATTGGCGACAGGAGAGAATAGGCTCTTCTACAGTACTAAGGGAACCAAAGGCGGAGGGTTACCATAGAAAATGGGCTGGAGAGAGTCATGGTTGTTACAGCTGTAGACGACCAGTACAAAAAACAAAAAGGAATGCTCCAAGTCAGCAAGAACGTTGGAATTGTGACGAACAAAAGTGCCCGAGGTCCGAAGGCGGGAATACAAATTACTCGACTTCAGAAAAACGAAAAACCAAGGCGCCGGCACAAACTAAAAGTCACAAAACTAACCATATCCACTCATTAAAGAAAGAAAAGGGGGTAGAAATTCCCTTGGATAGTAAAACCAGTGGGGAAACTAAAATATACACTGTTGATAGTGTAAAGTTACCCCCACGAACTGCTATTTCCTGCGCTGCCAAAGTAATCCCTTCAGAGCCAAATGAAGAAAACCTATACCAGGTGATTTCAAAGGAGGCGAGTGGAATGCATGTAAATATGAAGGAAGAAGAAAAGCAGCGTATGGAGGATTTTGTTCGTGACTTGTTCTCGAAAACTGATGATTTCAATCTGTTAACCAAAAAGATTGTTGGGAAGAAGTATCTACAGCACTCCCAGAAAGATAGCCTGAACCCTCAACAGAAATCTATTTTTGCTGATATTATTGTGAAGCTGCTTTTTGAATTTAATGTTGGTAATGAGGAATCTGTAAAAGCAAATGGAAATAAAATTATCACTCCACCATCTGCTCAAGAAAAATCAGGAGTTCCTGAAGATGGCAATAGTAATTCTCCTAGTGAATTATCCAAGAGTGCTCAAGAGATACAACCCCAAACTCTATTATCTCGAACGGGTTCTTGTCCAAAAGTGGAGAATGAAACTTCACTTGATGCTTGTACCACTGAGGTCATAGAATTGGAAGAGAAGGAAGATGTTGAGGCTGTAGAGAAAAAATTGGAACTGTCCAAGAATGCAAAGAAGTCTACGATGGAAGATGTTAAAGATAAGCAATGGTCATTGCTTTCCTTGCGGCCATCAAAAAGGATACTGTCAAGACAAATTTCAATAAATAACTTCCAGGACAAAGTTAAGAAGACTAGTCCTTATAAGTTTCCCAGTCCCTTTGCCAGTGCTACAATTCCTAAACATCCCTTAACAAATAGTTTCCAAAAGTTGACAAATGAAAAATCTATTCATGAAGAATCACAGGGTAAGACAACTTCCTTTGCTGATCAACCAACAGAGAAAAAACAAAAGGCAGTTACTAAAAGGCTGTCTGCTTTTGAGGTGCTGCAGTCTGTGCTCAAGGACAGTAATGATGGTAGTTTGCTCAGTAAGAGTGATTTAACAGATGATGATCGAGCATCGGCTCCTCGTTCATCTCCTGTCTGTGAAAACTTGCCTGATAAAGAGGACAGTCTTATCCCATTAGAAGAAATCTCTGACTATACCCCTACTCGACGCCGTCTTGCCTCAAAAAAACTATTAGAATCTGATAGTGAAAGCACGGGGGGCTTTACACCTCCAACAAAGATAAAAAAAGTAATTAGTAGTGATTCTGATTGCAAGAATAGTCCTATTCGTATGCGATTGTTTCGTAATCGTATTGTTGATTATTCCCTTCATGTACCAAATACAGCAAAGAAAAAAATTTTTAAAGTGCCAACTGTAAAAAACAAAAAAAAAAACAAAAAACAAAAACAAACTCTATAGCTGTTGATGGGCTTCAGCCTAAATTAAAAATCATTCATGAAAAATCTGCAATGGACTCTGATAGTGACTGCAATGCAAAGAAGCTACAATTATCTCCACGGGGCTCTAGTGTAGGTAAATTGAGAATCATCCGTGAAAATATCGTTGATTCGGAGAACGATTGTAAGCATGAATGAAGGTGTGTAAAACAACATATATATATATATATGGAGAGAGAGAGAGAGAGATTGAAAAGAATTCGGTGTTAAAAGGTAACTGGATAATTTTAATAATAACCATCAACTTAATAATTTTATCAGTTTCCTTAACATTAAGCCTGATTATACGCCATTGTTTCAGTAAGCTTAAGAAAGATAGACGAACTAAGCTGCACAAGAATGTTGAGCGCTCAGGAATAGTTGTCACTGATCAAGAGAAGAGACCAGAACAACAAATCGAACTCAAACCAATCCTTTTATATATGTATGTGTATGTTACCGCTAAAATTTCTTACCGACATTTAACCCTTGGTTAAATGTCTGGTAAGATGGGAAGGAATATGACACTTTCATTTAAGTGTCAAGGAGTTGGCTGGCGAAATTAATTAAAGGAAATTAATTAATTTTATTAAATCATGATAATAAGTATTTTATTAAAAATAAATTCATTTTTGGGTGTCCAAGTATTTTTTGAGAACCGTGTATAAAATAAATATCAAGTGATTAAGTACGAAAAAGTTTGAGATCCGATCAGGGCTTGTTGACCTATAAATCTGTCTCCAAAAAATAAACATCCGCACAACTGCAAAAAGCTGTCAAGAGAGCCATCGGATTTCAAACTTTAAACAAAAAGATGTATTTTTAAAATAGCGGACAATTTGGGTTGGTGTCACCAAGTTTGGCACAAGGCCTTGAATCACTAAATCATTGGTCAGCTAACCACGGGACTGCTCCTTGTGGCCCCTCCCAATGACTGTGGCTGATTGGCCGATTGTCTAAACCAATCAGGGGCAAACCGGGGGGATTGTTACGATGATAGCCATTGGTCGGCAGTCCCCATTGGCTGACCAATCAGAAACTGATTATTCGGGATTCGGGCCCATAAATGGAGGACACCCAAAGCGAAAAATTGAGTTGGTTCAGGAATTCGCCGCTAAAAGAACCAAATCCGTTGCCATTGCACTGCCTAATTGCAGTTAAAACTCCGCCAGTCAACTACTTTCACTCCCAGTTTGTGGTGTTTGACTAAAAATTATCTAAACAACTGTGTAAATAAACGTTTGTTACTGTTTATAACAAACGCCTTATTTTCGTCATTTTTTAAAATTTGCTTGGCAACTTTTTCATCTCTCCAACACGAATTCCAACCTTCATCGACTGGACCTCAACCATCTTCTCTTTCCTCGGATCTGAAAGCAACGTGGGCGTGGAAAGAAACAGAGAAAGACCAGTCGACACATGTGGTAATCACGAAACCAGCGGCCAACTAGGTGTCGTGAAGCTATAGTACCACAACAGGTTTTTGGTATCATAGCAGAATACATGGAAAGTCTTGTTCCCATCGTACAGATGAGTAGAGTTTACGTTCAATCATAAAGGTTTATGATGTTCTGTTGTTCACTTCAACCTGAAGGACGTCACTTCCGGAGAATTATACGTTGCTCGTCTTTTTGTCGTCTTTTTCCCGTCCGATTTTTCTGTTATTTTTTCTTTGAGATTTTCGCATTTATTTAGCAAGTTTTGTATTTTTTCCGTTTAATGTACGGTATTCCCGTTTTTTCTGGATCACGCCGAGCAAGAACAATACATTTTTCAATAAAGAATATACGTGGTGCCTTCAATAAGTTTCCAGACTTTTTTGTACAGGCATTTAAAATTAGCGTAAACACTTGAAAATTCAGTATGTTATTGATATACATCTTATGAGATGACTGACCAATTTTTATGATTTCAGGTTCAAATGAACAGCTATAGCAGGAATTGGAATATACCCTATTAAGCCTGATTGTCACAGATGGTGAATTTCAAAAATGCAATCTTGACGTGAGGACTTCTTTATAAGAACGATATGCAATAAAACTGTGTTTTAAACTTGATAAAAGTTATGCCACAGAAACGTATGGAATGCTTCAGACTGTTTTAGAGCATCTTGCATGAATCGAGCATCGGTTTTTGAGTGGGATAAAGCATTCAAGGAAGGAAGGGAGTCTCCAAGGGATGATGAGAGGTGTGGTAGGAGTAAGGAAGTCACTACACCAGAGTTGATTGGCCAAAGGGTTAGGGTTAGGGTTACTATTTTGAGATTTTGAGGGAGTTCAGGAAGAGATTCCACCGGAAGAGGCCAGCATTCTTCAAATCGGGTCAGTGACATTTCCACCAGGACAATGCACCAGTTCACTACTCCATCCTTGTCACAGACTATTTGACCAAGATGGGTATCAAGACAATTCCTCACCCTACCTACAGTCCAAACCTGTGACTTTTGGGTTTTCCCTAAGCTCAGAGGCTGTCGTTGTGAGACACTTGAGGAGTTGAAAAAGTATGTGAGGAAGGTCATTGACTCGCTCACACAAGAGGACATCCATGGGGCCTTCCAGAAGTTGTCGGAACGGTACAAGAAGTGCATTGCAGTGGGAGGAGATATCTTCGAAGGGGACTAAAGTTCCATGTGTGTACTCTCAATAAAAGAGTCCATACGAAAAAAGTCTGGAAACTTATTTAATGATGCGAGTAGATCAAGAATTCCGCAATAATTTGTATATATATATATATATATATATATATATATATATATAATTTGCAATACATAGGATGAAGGAGATAGATACCCGTAAATATTATCTAATTGATTTCTTTAAGCATATTTCTAATGAATTTACTTCTATTGTTTGCCCAGTCAGCTGGGGCTGTAGAATACACTGACTGCACATCTGCAGAGGGGTAAGAGCTCCCCCCCACAACGCGTGTTCTGGATATGACACTAAACAATCTGATGGTGAGGTTCTAGCAGTGCTGGAGTTTTGGAGAATGCGGAGTACCCCTTCATTGCCATCTCTCCCAGGTCCACTCTGGCCCGGAGTGGTAGCACCTGATAGGGTCCTATATATTGGTTAAAGAGATCATCATCATCATGTCGCGCCGCCAGCGCGGATATCCCTGACCCTCTCTCGCCATTTCTCCCTATCATTCATCGCCTCCGGCAGGTCTTCAGGGATACATCCTGTGTCCTCACATAGTTGCTGTATGTAAGTTCGTGCTGGTCGTCCTACTTTTGCACATCCATATGTGGGGGTCCACAGGAGTACATCGCTTATGAGCTCGTCCTTGCTTCTCCAGCAGTGTCCCGCGTGTCTGGCTCGTCTGACTTGTATAGTTTTCGTGATGGGTGGCAAGTGTCCGTATAGTTGGAGTCTCGTGGAGTGTTGTCGCCAGGACTTGTTTAATACTGCTCTCAACATTCTTGTGTAATTTCCGTCTAGTTTCCTCTCCAGCCGCTTCGTTAGCGTCCATGTGGTGCATCCATATAGCAGTATCGACACAACCGCTGCCTGGAATAAACTGCGTTTCATTTTATCAATTAGGTCCGACTTCCATATGATCGAGAGCCTATCGATAGCTGTCCATGCCTTCGTCAGTCGTGTGTCGATGTCTTTTTCGGTTAAATAGAACTTACATCATACTAATGCTAAACCAAATTGTTTAATTTAACTGAATAGTTTGAAATACAATTGTTTTTGACAATTAAACCGTACTTACATTTAAACTGCGTGCTAATGCTTAACTGAATTATCTGAAATAAAACTGTTTTTCGACAATAAAACTGTGTTTACACTTAACTGAATTGTTACATAAAACTGCTTGAATAGTTTGAAATAGATGTGTTTTTAACCATTAAACTGTGTATTTATGCTAAACTGAATTGTTTTAAAAAGAACAGATTATTTACATAAAAATGGATTTGGCGTTAAATAACCTACAAAGGTTGATATGCCATATAACCCAACAAACCAACCAACCAACCAACTTCTATTGTTCATCTCTTGCTTTTGTAGTATTTGCAAAGCACAACGTATAAAATACTTTTCAACTTTTTTGTTTTCTATTTCTTTCCCCATAGCAGTGATTAATATTGTTTTGAATTCATGTCTATTGAAGAATTTTGGAGACAACCGATATTCTCCAAGGGAAGGGCGTAACTTCTCTAACATTTAGAATTAAATACAACCCTTGGCATCTCACATGTAGGATGAATAAAATTGTTATCTGCAGGTATGTATGTCTAATACAGGAAACAATTCTTGTCCACTCAAATCCAAAAAACACATTTTACAAAACCCATGCAAAGGAAAGACAGCATCTAATCACGTTCACTAAAATATTAGACTTTTTACATAATAATAGATAGTAGTGTCTCAATTATATTCCCTAATTACGTTTATTCTTGTATTCTTTTATCTTTTATTTATCAAGCTGACCCATGTTTGATTTATCGCTTGCTAAAATGCACGTCTGTTTTGTTTTAGCTCAAACGTCCCTGAAGACACCAACCTTCTGAAACGATGAAACTACCACTTGGTTTCCGTCGACAATATTTTCCTGCATTTATGTCCATGGAGACTAAAAGGAAAGAGTAAACAAACAAAAATACCTAACTCTACAAGTCGAGTTGTGTTTTCGTGCGTTTCTTTCTCCAGCCAACAAGAACCAAACCCCAACATAGTAGTCCTCAGAGATTATGCTACTGTTATCTGTCTGAGTGATAACGCGACATACATTCGTTTGGTGATAACACTACAGTGCCTTTGGGACCAAAATATCGATTTACTTATCAAGTGAAATTCGCAATTTCAGATTGTTTCAAATTGAAATTATTATATAACTTCAGCTCTAACTTTGTTGTCTCTATTCGACTTATCCAAAACAATACAATATTGCAAATAATTTCTACCATTTAAAATCTGTATTGGGAATGCGTCAAAGTAATATAATTCTATTTAACATTACTCTGTTGTGACATAAGATTCCTTTAAAGATATATATATATATATATATATATATATATATATATATATATATATATATATATATATATAGCGGTAGTGTCGATACTGCTATATGGATGCATTACTTCGACGCTGACTAAAAAGTTGGAGAAGAGGCTAGACGGCAATTATACAAGAATGTTGCGAGCAATATTGAACAAGTCCTGACAGCAACACCCCACGAGGCGTCAACTATACGGTCACCTACCACCTATCACAAAAACTATACAAGCTAGACGAACCAGACATTCCGGACACTGCTGGAGAAGCAAGGACGAGATCGTAAGTGATGTACTCCTATGGACCCCCGCATATGGCCAATCAAAAGCAGAAGCTATGTGGTGATACGGGATGTAACTCTGAAGACCTGCCAGAGGCGATGAATGATAGGGAGACGCGGAGAAAGAGGGTCTTGGATATCCGTGCTAGCCGCACGACATGATGATATATATATATATATATATATATATATAATTTCTTATTACTTTATACTAAATGGATGTACCACGTAGAAAAGCAAAAACACGTAGAGAAATCGTCCAATCTTATCTTAAAGTTTTATCAACAATTGCATTTCACTTGTATTTTTCTCATCTTAATATTTGTGATTTATTTGTTTATTTATCCTCACATCCTCTATAATATCGATTCACGGAAAAAAAGTCACTTAGGAAATATGTGATGATAATATCTTAGTGAAATTGAAATTAATTCAAATTTGCTAGACATAAATCAGTCGTACTTATGAAAATGCAACATATTCTTGACTTGAGAAACTAGCTTACGAGGATAAACTATAATTTTTTAGACATTTTTTTAACTCATAAAATATCTTGAATTATTAATTCCTGCTTGTATGGCCAGAGAGACTGAGGGGAGAGAAAATCTACTAGTCGAGTTGTATTTTCGAGTGATTTTTTTCTCAAGCCCTAAAACACATAGAGAAAAAGGTAGGTTGGAAGTAAACAAGATAGCCCTGAGTTGTCCTAAACCGAAACTGATGGCAGAAGCGTGCAAAACGGCTGCTGTACGGCCAATTCCCTATCAGCTCTCTCGAACCTCTCAAGTCAGAGGAAAATTATATGTGGTACTGCCGGAGAAGTAAGAACGAACACATAAGAGGCGTTCTCTCTTAGAATACTACACATAGACGTCCCAGTGTTGGCTGACCAGCAAAGCCCTTCATACATCAGTTGTGTGCGGACAGTAGATGTACCCTAGAGGACCTACAAGATGAGATCAATGATAAGAATGGACAGAGTGAGAGAAAAAGGGAACTCCGTCCTGTCAGCACAACATAATGATATATATGTTTAAAAATACCAGACAAAGACTTTGATTTTATCTTTTTATTCTTCTTTTGTTGTTGGTAAAGGAGCAGTCACAACTCTGGTTGAATGTTAATGTATCTAAGTATTGTAATGCAAGTGAAGAATGTTCTGCAGCTTCGATTGGTTCACATTACTGTGATTCCCTGCCATTATCTCAAAACATTCACACGGACATCAATTGCCAACGCGTTCACAAATGAAGTCAAAATGCTTTGAGAACAGAAACTCGCTAGCACTTCAGAACATAGACGTATTCATGTCTTTTGAAACAATTAAATATCGTCGAAAAAAACCGTTTTCATTATCCACCAAGAGCTTATTCAGACAGTTTTTGAAATGCATTCAACCACAGTTGAGGTTTTATGTATAGTTTGGTTTCTTTGTTTAATTGTATAAGAACCTTCGTGGCTAATTAAATGCCAAAGCTATTCTGGTGGAATAGCAACAGTCATATCATTTAACACAGAGCTGAAGAGATAAGAGGGTTGTTTCCTTTCTCAATGGTATTAAGACAAAAGTGAGTGTAATAGCATCCCTGAAGTTCGAACTTATTTATTTCGAGACTGCTGTCCAGCAATTGAACCATTACATCATGGGGCTTTTGGTCACGTTGACCAGTTGATTTTTAAGTTGGCTTGCCTTCTTCAGAAAAGAATTTAATTCTTACCCCACCTAGCTCGTATACTGACGATATATATATATATATATATATATATATATATATATATATATATATTAATAAAGTGAAAGAGATACAAACATTTTAAATGTTCTATTTCTCTTGATAACCATTCTATTTCCGTCGATTTCGTTCTGTTTTAAATTCGTTCGATGTCATCAGCATCTCAGTTTAATCTAACTATACGTTTACGTATTGTGCGCAATGTTATAAAAAAAAAAACTTTAAAAAAGTCTGTACGCTTGCAAACGACCTCTGATTATGGCCAATGAAAGGTCTGAAAACGCTCTGAATAACTTCAGTAAATCCATCTACCAAACCCAACCTAAAACAAACATTTGTCAGGAAACATAAAATGATCCGAATAACATTTGTTAGACTAGATGAGTTTTTATTACATAATCAAAAAATATATAAAAATTTGGAAAAGTTGTGTAACCAGGAAAAGCAGACTGTTTATGACAAGAAAAAAATTGGCCGTTTGATCAATGAATCAGCGTTCGTTTCTTTAAAATACGTCACCTGACATTAGAAACATTGTGCAGAATCCACGTTCCATTAGTTCATCGAGAGATTTCGAATCATTCCTCGTTTTCGACGAAATTCAAATCATATAAATCTGTATTTTTTTTTTATTAAGGTATTTTTATATATTTTTACACGTTTTATACATCCATCTATACTTAACACCTCTAATATAAACCCTCATAGCCCTGATGATGGTTCAGCAGAACCGAAACGCTATAGTGTCGACTTTGTTTCTCATTAAATCTCCCCTTTCTATTTGGATTACTTGTCAATTTTTCTTCACAAACTGTCGGATTACTATCCATTGTTTTCTTCCATTCTGTCCCATTGTCTAACAAGATCCAGACCCATTCTCCCACTCCAAAATCTCACATCAACAACATCAAGATGTTTCGCAGATGCATTGACCTACTCAAAAACAAGAAGACTTCTATAACCAACTTTACACAAGAAAAATCACACCTAAGTGAATGTCTAGCGTTTTTCATTCATCTCAACATTTTCTTGGATTACATAAGTCTCTGCCTTGAAGCTTATTTTCGTATTTTAGGAATTTCCTAGGTATATACATAAATTTTTAAAAAATACAGATTTATATGATTTGAATTACGTCGAAAACGAGGAATGATTCGAAATCTCTCGATGAACGAACGGAACGTGGATTCTGCACAATGTTCCTAATAGGTCAGGTGACGTATTTTAAAGAAACGATTTTTCTTGTCATAAACAGTCAACATTTCTTGTTATACAACATTTCCAATTTTTTATATATTTTTACACTTTTTATTCATCCATCTACACTTAACATCACTAATATAACCCCTCATTGTCCTGATGATGGTTCAGCAGAACCTAAACACTATAGTGTCGATTCTGTTTCTCAATAAATCTCCCTTTTCTATTTGGATTACTTGTTTTCAGTCTTTCTTCATATATATATATATATATATATATATATATATATATATATATATATATATATATGCAAATTTCATTAAAATTAATAGACATTTTACGCCAACATATTTTCTTCTAGATCCGTTCGAATTCCCGTATTACTTTTATCGTATTCGGGGGGAATGGATTTAAGTATGTATCCCTAGTACTTTCTGCCCGATTTGGGCCATCATTAGGGGAGGATCTATTACAAAAGTGATGTAACTTTTATTTTAGCATATTACTACTGTGTAAGGGCGTCTCTGCTGTTAAAGTTTATGGCGTTTGCTTTTAAATGTAATTCTATAATTAGTGCCAGTAGCTAAAGACATTTAAGTACATAGCACTGGTTCGAAAATTAATTCTATTGAGTGTTAGTTTCAGATTTCTAATATGTAATGCTTCGAGAATCTGAAGTTTTTGTTTATTATTTTGATGTTCTAATATTGTTGTGTTGTCGGTGAGAATTTTCCGTAGTTGTGTTGTTGGGCATGAATGTTTTTTTAAATGCTGAGCTATTGAACTTGTGTCAGAAAGGTGCATTGTAGGTCTCCTCGACAGGGTAGTTGAGGTTAAACCAAATATATATTATTATTATCAGAGATACAATCTCCTAAAGGACATTTAAATTTATATATAACGTTGGTTTTTTGCAAAACCCCAATCGAGGGAGAGGAAATATTTCTAATGACTAAGTTCGAGGTTTTAAACTTACTATAATAAATAATAAGTTTTATTTTTTTATTAGGATCAGTGGGGAGTACGTTTTTGTGAATCAATGTTTTCAATATTTCATCATCGGATTTATAATTGTAGTGCATTTGGTTACGATAAAAAAAAGTTTGATATATGTTTGTTGACTGGATGGAGTAGCACACTGTTTATTTTGTTGGTTAACATTTTTGATCATACGTTTAATTTGTTCATCAATAATATAGTTAGGAAACCCATTATTGATGAGAGCCTATTTTATATATATATATATATATATATATATATATACACTCACAGGCGCATCTAGCATGGGTTAATTAACTACAGTATACTTCTCTTATTTGTGGTATTCCATTTTTCCTGTATAACGTAACCTAATTGTTTGTTGGGACGCTACTCATCTAATGTGTCGATGGAACGGATTGCCCGAAGGAGTCCATTCTTTTTTAGCTCTACTTCTTTTTGGAATTTAGAGATTTAATTCTCCGAGACCCATAGCCATACCTATGTTCAAGATTGTAGTCTGCTTTACTATTTACCCATATCTGAAAGAAAAAATCGCTGGATTCATAACTTTCTCAGGGGTATTAACGCTATGTGACAAGTAAACAGTATCATTCAGGATTTGAAGTTGACTAACTGAAACCACTTCTTACTTTGATATCCATTACTCCATAAATGCTTCTTGAATTCCAGTGTAATATTGCTAAAATGAAAACCATAAATTCAATTCTAATGCAATTATGATTTATGGCAACTTTTCACTTTATACCACAGGATATTATATGCATTAATGTCAGTTGCCTGTCGCTATCACCAATGTTTGACATTAATACTGTCTTGCAATGGGATTTGAATTCAAAGTTGAATTTGAGTTACGAACGCGTAATTGAGTTAGGATTATATACTAAAAAATTTTCTGAATTATAAAATAATCGATTTATAATTGCAGTGGAATGCGTTTCGTTTAACGGACACATTATCTTGTAATAAATAAAGCAAAGGATTATTGATGATATGACTTCGCAATTCTACTTTCATTACTTTGACGATTCTTGATGAAACTAATGAAAACTTTGATGTTTCTAAAACACTTTGAGATACTTTTAACAGTTAGAACCATGAAAGTAAAAATTATTAGCAGATATTTTAAAACACAGAATTAACCATCCAGAGTTCTGCAGGGATCTGTATTGGGATATGTGCTGTTTTTAATATTCATAAGCGATAAACCCAATGATATAAAATAAGGAATAAAACTCTCTACTGGTGATGTCAAACTACTTATCAAAAGAAACAATATATATGGATCTAAACAAACTCTAATATTGGAAGGATTTGGAAACAGGAATTTAATATACGAAAATGCAAAGTACTGCATATTTAAACATCAATTAAGCAACAGCAAAATGAAAATAAATAAATAAAAAATGTGATCTACAGATGGGCTTAGATGATAACTCAGATGATTCTATTTACCGACCCCTCCGGTCGGGCAGGATATGACACAAGGTCAATTTTTTAAGCGGAGTTTAACAGGTTTGAATTCAGAGTTTTCCTTCTCCTAGAGTAGTTGCCTCACCAAGGCTTAAAAACCCAGTCTGCCCTACTATTTACTCATAGCTAGAGGGAGAATAATTGGATTCATACCTTTCCTAAGGGTATTACTGCTATATGAAATGCTCGTCCTGGATTTGAGCTCGTGTCGCCGTGTCCATTTCTTACGACGATAACCAAAAGCAACTCAGATGATAACAATTATATTTTGCTTGTTGTATTGAGGGAAACTGGGATAATTGGCTTGATGGTAAGAAATTTAATTTTAAGAAAGGCAAATATTATCTTTAAATGTATAAACCCCTAGGAAAACTTCATATGGAATATGATACACAAGCCTGACTCCACTAACGAAGCATGGGAATTGAAGAGTGATAATGATGTTTGAGAACACACAAAGTCGAGTGAAAAAATTATAATTTAAAAGATTGCAATTATGTGAAGATATTAGTCAAATCAAAATTATCTTTTTACAATCAAAAAGAATGAGAAACATTCTAACGGAAATTTTCAAAATAATCAATGCAAGTTTTAATTATGATAGACAATTTTTCAATATTTCAGCTCGAATAGGAAATTTGCTTTCAAGAAAACTTTCAAAAACTAAGTCAACTATCCAATTAGATCTTTTTTGCAAAAACAGAAAATAATATTTATGACAAATAGCCAAATCAGATAAAAAAAATATCAATAGTTTAGAAAATGTTAAGATGAGATTGGACGATTTTAGACAAAGAGGTAAGAAAAAAAATTATCTCGGATGAATTATTTTACAGAATTTTGATATTAACATAGGTAATGAATTTATAGAGTGTCTGTTCTGAGTGTGTATGTTCTGTGCAAATATATGTTTTATTTGATGAAAAGATCGTTAACAATGGAGATGTCCAATGAATAATAATAATAATAATAATAATAATAATAATAATAATAATATGCACAACCCAGCACCTGTCCTAGAAAAGCATACGCATAAACTCCTATGGGACTTTGTCATACACACGGATCACCTAATGTAGGCCAGAAGACCAGACCTTATAGTTGGCGACCATCGTCGAGGGTGACCAGAAGGCTCCCTTTTCAATAGCTACTACACCGAGATGAAGGGGGGTACTCCTGGATTGCTCCACCTTACCCTTGATACGTAACTTCTATTGCTGAGTGTTAAGCAAGGAGGCATCAAGAACCATTTAAAAAGTCTTTGGTATGATTTGGCCTGGGATTGAACCCCTGTCTCTCAGACCATTGACGAAAAAAAAAAAGAAGATAATTTGCTAAATTGTTTACTTTGATGTCCCGGTTGACCACAGAATAAAACTGAAAGAATGTGAACAGAAGGATAAGTACCTCGACCTTGCTAGAGAATTGAAAAAACTATGTAACATGAAGATGAGGCTTGAACTAATTGTTTGGAACAGTAACTTAAGGATTCTTAAAGGATCTGGAGGATTTGGAAGTTGGCAGGCGTGTGGATACCATCCTAATGACAGCATTATTCAAGACGGCCAAAATAATGAGAAAAGTCGTGGAGACTTGCGGTGACTCAAACTCCAGTGAAAGACCATCAGCTAACGCTGATGTGAAAAAGTCTAAAGGAGTAAATAATTATAATAGAAGTTTATAAATTTACATTCGTTAATATTTATGGAAATTTGTCCGTTTGTAAAAGCAAAGATCTTTTAGAACATAATCATAATTTACTATGGAATTATGGAATTATATTTAGTCTCGGAAAATCTGGAATTTTACTAAGTAGCAACCCATTAAATGAACACAAGTAAACCAAAGTAAAATGATTGTGAAGAAAAAGAATGACTGTAATTCGAGAAGCAACGTTTTCTCTCTCCCCACCCCACCCTCTCTCTCTCTCTCTCTCTCTCTCTCTATTCAGATTCCTCATCCGACGGTTTATTTGATTGGAAATATTTTTTTGCAAAAATAGAGAACCAAGGATGATGATTATAAATAAACGAACTGCCTTTTAAAAAATGGAAAATTGTCGATTCAGAATTTCAGCAAATCTACAAAAAAATTTTAAGCATCAGCAATTGTCATAATCAAACTCCCGTGAAATCTAGTAGTTTACTTAATGCATTAGTTTTTTGATACAAACTTTCAGAGAAAAAGAGACTTTTGCATTTTCACTCATTTAAAACTCAGTATATTTAAAGGTAAAATTTTCAGCCAATTTAATGACTTCTTAAAAAAAACAAGGTCATATTAGTGACCGGTGCTCATATATTAATCAACCCCCTGGCCTGGTTTTGCCACATTATACTACTTATGAAAAATTAACGAACTAAATCAATGTCAGATATAAACGACATGACCTCGTGTCCTGATCAGCTGTGTGCCCCGTTGATAGCAAATATAGGGGCCTAGTCCGTATCCTGAGAATGCTAGTCGTCCTTATTTTAGATACACAAATAAAGACCAAAGCAAAAGAATATCTGAAAGCCAGTAGAAGCAAAACGGACAAGAGAAGAAAACTAAAAAAAAATCATCACTTCTTATTTAAAAAGCGATCCTAGGCAAAAAGCGTATAGAAAATGGTTAATAGAGATCTGAACGGAATCGGCTAAATCTAAAACGTCAAATCAAAGACTTGTCGAACAATCGAAGTGGATTTTAGAGAAAGACAGAATTCCTGATTCTGAGATACTAGAAATATATCGAGTGGATGACGGAAAGGAAAAAATCTGCCTGGATACATAAGGAACCAAAAAAAGACTATTCCCAGCAATTATAGACCCATGACATGTTTACCTACGATGAGGAAAATACTGACCGTACAGATCAGAGAAGAAACATATTATTCGCATTAAGGCCGCAGATTATTTTCGGAAAAACAAAACGAATACCCCATAGGAACTAGAAAAACAAACTACTATAAATAGATCAGCATATTCTTATTAAAGAAAAAAAGATGGCATGGATTGATTTGATAAAAGCCTATGATATGACCCCTCAAATGTGGATGATAAAGCGCTTGAAAATGTACAAAATAACCGACAAAATCAAAAACCTTATCACAGATTCAAGGGAAATTACATGGGTAGAATTGATAGCGGGAGAAAAACACTGGAAGAGGTAAAAATCCAAAGAAGTATCTTCCAAGGAGATTCTCTCTTGCCAAAGCTATTCATTAGGGCAATGATGTCACTCAAACAAGTACAGAGGGCCTCAAATTTTAAAAATGACTGAAAAACTTAAATCCCCTTATCTATATGGATAGCATAAATGTATTTTCAAAAGAGTAAAATGATCGGGATATCCTGATACAAACAAAAGGCCGGTTATAAGAATGGAACTTGGCATAGGAGAATGTGACATAATGAAAAGAAGAAAAAGAGAAATAGCAGAATTAATTGAACCACCCAATCAAGAAATAATCAGAAGGCTTAGAAGGAAGGAAAAATACAAGTAAATTAGGAAATATTTGAAGCGTACAGCATTAAACAAGTAAAGACGAAGAAAAAAAAAGTACTCCAGAGAACAAGGACGTTTCTCGAACCAAGACAATTTAGTCGAACTCGCATCGAAGAGATTAACACCAAGGAAATCCTCGTCGGAACATACTCGGGAACATTCTGTATATGGACTTGGGAGGAACTCAGACGACTCGAGTGAATGTCCGAAAATTCATGACAACGAACAAAGCGATACATAGAGGAGATAACATAGACTCTATATCTCCCCCCAAAAAATAAATGAAAAAAATTAGATGACTCCCTAACATTGAGGAATCTATATATGTGTTAATAGAAGCACTCGGAGACAATATTATTGGCAAAAAAAATCCCTCAATTACAGGAAATAATAAAAGCACTGACAACATAAGTACGGATAGAAAAACAACAAAAGATACGAATCAGGAATAAGAAGAAAAACGACTGTTCGGATATTTCAAGGAAAAAACTAGCAAAGTTGCATTTAAGAAGACCTGGACATGGCTACAAAAAGAATATCTTAAGACAGAAACTGATCTCTGCACATAACAGCACAAAACACCATCATAAGAAATAATTATGCTAAAACGGAAATCGATAATACGCAATAGAATTATGCAGGTAAAGAGAAGAAACGATTAATCCTATTATAAATGCTGCTAACTAGCACAGAGGGTGTACAAATCTAGATACGACTTGGTGGGAAAAGTGATCCACAGGGAATTGTGCAAAAAATTGAAATTCGACCATACAAGCAAATCGTATATAAATAAACGAGAATCTCTCCCATAATATGAGATGCAGATAATTCTCTGGGATGTTTAAAAACAAATTAACACCTAATCCTAAACCAGCAGGCCAGACTTAGTGCTAATTAGGAAAGAAAGAAAAACTTGCCGTCCAGTTGATTTTACCATCTCCGCAGCGCAGAGAGAAAAGTAAAGAAAGCAAAAAGATTGTGAAACAGTTGAATTTTGTGAGAGAACTTAATTAACTATAGAACATGAGGATAACGGTCAGCCTAATTTTAATTTGCGCAATTAAAACAGACCCAAAAATATTAGAAAGGGGTTGGCGAATGAGATGGTCATTAGGAGAAAAATCAGAACTATTATTGAGATCTGTCAGAATACTAAGAAGAATCCTTGAAACCAGACGACACTTCCTGTCACTTGCAAGGAGTAAAACAATGACAACATACAGTTTGATTTTCCCTGTTTTTTATCAATAAAAAATAATTGTTTTCAAGGAATAGTTATTATTACTAATTATCAAATTATTGTATATTATTTACTTTAACCCTAACTAGTCTCTTTCTAATTTTTTCGCCATATTTGGAACTAGTCAAACCTTCTGTCAAAGACTAGAATAGCTGAGAAAATTTTACTTGATACCAAAACTTTAGAGATGATCAATAATATATTTTTGTTCAATAGGTGACAGCAAACTGTAATTAAATCAGTAGAGAAAAATCATTTATATTTCTGCATTTCCTTATTTTCCCGAAAAAAAACAGAAAGAGGAGAAAAATCTTGAATTGTATGATATTATCTAATTTAATTGAAGATTATTCTAAACTTTTTCGGGAAACTGATCTCTTTTAATAAAATAAAATAAGTGGTCTGTGACCTTTGCATATATAGAAAGATTAGCTAAGGTTCGTATATTTAATTTTTATAACGAAGTTATATTTTGCATGCTGCAAAGTCAAAAGTTTCTAGACTCTTGAGTTAAAAATTGTAGCTGTTCTAACTTTAGATAATATTAATTTATCATTTCATCCTGCCATAGAAGAAAAAAAATGCAATATGATATATATTCACTATACTTTCCTACGTATGACACAAAGGTAAATGTGCGATTCTTACAGATGACAGAAGTCACGATGAAAGAGAATAGTATTCGTGAATAATTAACTGATTACACTATCTGGCAGGTGCACTTGAACAATTAGTCTTCAGTATATATATATCTCTTAGTGTACTTTAAATGTGTAACTGATCTATTAAGTTTATGATACTTTAACCCTAATAAACCTAAGTTTAGACATTGTGTTTCACTCCTGAAGACATCCAAATCAATGTGGATATGTAAACTATTTTTTTACAAAGACACGAAAGGCATGGTTTGATCAATTTACCAATGGTGCTGATTTCTTTGACATTGTAGCTGAAGTACTGCAAGGAGATACATTGGCATCATGTCTGTTCCTAACAATCTTCAGAGATTATGTACTACAATCTTCAACAGAACTAAAGCAAGAAAATGGTTTAACACAACAAAAAAAAAAAAAACGAGAGAAAAACAGAAAAAGAGTCATTAAGCCGGGGAGATCCCTCAGAAATTATAATCAACGCTAAATTCGGTGGTGCTTCTTGTAAATACGCCTGTTCAAGCCGAATGTCTACTTTGTAGGTCAGTCCAGTCGGTTAGGCCAGTAAAATACACTGACTGCATCTCTTTAGAAGAGAAACACCCCCTAACGGCTGTCCTAGACATGACCTTGAAACATCTGATGGCAAGACTTAAGCTTTGGAGATTTAGGAAATGTAGAGTATCCCTTCATTGCCATTGCTCCCACGTACAACCTGACCAGGAGCGGTGGCACTTTATAGGGTCCAATCTGGGGGTCAAATAAAACAAACTGTGTGCTAAGAAATGAATGATGTTAAATTGTGACTGTTATATAGCAATAGTTGAAAACATTTATCTGTGTGCAAAAGGAGCTCAAACTCATTTAAAAATGTCATCTACAAAATATGATTACAAATCATATATTTAATATATATGTATAAACTGGTTTGACCTTAAACAACCAATAGTTCTTGATATGCCATGAAACCAAACCAAAACCAATCAAACCAAACCAAAACCAATCAAACCAAACCAAAACCAATCAAACCAAATTAAACCAAGCCATTAACCAACTGTTATATGTGATGTTCTTTACATATTCTATCTATATTTTATATATGTGTAAAAACCGTATGTGGCATTAAATAACCTAAATCGGTTGATATGTCATAAAACATAGACAAACCAAATTATATGTATTTTATGTATATATATATATATAATGGATTTGGCATTAAATAACTTACTGTTGCGTTCTTCTTAGTGAACGTTTGTAATATTAAATAAAGGCCAAACCACGATATGAGAGGAAATAGAGGTATATTCTCAGGAAAATGAACTTGTGTATGCTGAAAAGTTCATTGCTCTCAACATAAATTCAGATAAAACAGGATCCTTTGGTTGTAATCGACTTAATGGCACACATATAAACTAATAGATCAGTACATATACATCAGTAGCAACATCTTATCTACTAAAATTAATGTCAACATACGTATTGGTAAAATATTGACTGCTATAGGTATTTTAATAGCCTAGTAGAAATCTGATCTCTATGATAAAATTAAAAATAAAACATGAATTCTTCCAAGCAGTACCAGTTTCAGAACAACTATATTGTTGCACTACTTAGATTCTAAAAGGCGTAGAGAAAATGGTTAGATAGGATTCCATGAGGACATTGCGTGCTATGTCAAAAATCTCATGGGGACAGCATCTAAAAAATAACAGTTGTGCGGCCATTTTCTTCCTACTTCGCAAGACATTGAAGGCTCAGTTTGAAAATCAGGAAATAATTCATAAATGACCTTCTTCTATGAACTCCATCGCATGGCCACACTAGCGTTGGCCAACCAGCAAAATTATCCATTCTTAAGTTCTTTGAGGACACTGGATGATATCTAAAGATATTCCAAAGGCAATTGCGCGAAAGAGAGAGAGAGAGAGAGAGAGAGAGAGAGAGAGAGATGGGGAGAGAGAGAGAGAGAGAGAGAATAGGTTAAATTAAACTGTGCTAACGGTACGCCCCGATAGATTATTATTCTTGTTATTCCCAAACAGGAACCCGGACACAATATTGTTTCAGAAATCCTGATATAACTATAATGATTTAGAAATTATCTATTTGATAGATGAATGTCTCCCGATCAGTTACCATCTGACCAGGGAGCAATGGCAGCAAAAGTGATTTCTATACTCCCAAGAATTCCAGATCTGGAAAATATCCATGTGCAATTTAGACTCATGTCTAGGACAACCCTTTATTTTGGGGTGAGAAAATATCCCTTTACATGGGATGTAGTACACGGATTATAAGACTCGACGCCTTGGTAGGCGTCTGTCCGTTTCTAAACTGTTTTAGTGGCATAACAACCTCCATGGGTAATTTAATACAAAAGCCGTCCATGTAAATCGTATTGTAACTATTCCACCTATCATCATCATCATCATCATATCGCGCTGGTAGCACGGATATCCCTGACCCTCTTTCGCCACTCCTCCCTATCGTTCATCGCCCTAGGTAGGTCTTCAGGACAACAGCCTGTATCCTCACATAGCTGCTGAATGTACGTTCGAGCTGGTCGTCCTGCTTTTGAGCGGCCATGTGTGGGGATCCATAAGAGTACATCTCTTATGAGTTCATCTCTGCTTCTCCAGCAGTGTCCTGCATGTCTGGTTCGTCTAACTTGAATAGTTTTCGTGATAGGGGGCAGGTGGCCGTACAGTTGGTGTCTTGTGGGGTGCTGCTGCCAGGACTTGTTCAGGATTGCACGCAGCATTCTTGTGTAATTGCCATCCAGTTTCTTCTCCAGCCGTTTTGTTAGTGTCCATGTAGTGTATCCATATAGCAGTATCGATGTGACCCCTGCCTGGAAGAAGCTGCGTTTCATTTTATCGGTTAGGTCTGATTTCCATATAAGCGATAGCCTATTGATAGCTGTCCATGCTTGCGTTAGCCTCGTTTCGATATCCTTTTCGGTTGATTCGACGCTGCTTCCTAGGTACGTGAATTTGTCTACTAGTTTAAGTGGGGTTTCTTCTAGAGTGGAGATGTCCCCCGTTTGGTTATAGCACATATATTCCGTTTTGTGTGCATTAACATAGAGGCCTATGCTTGCTGCTGCTCGTTCCAAACTATGCAGAAGAGTTTCGGCTTGGTCAGGTGTATTTGCCAGTATCGCTGTGTCATCGGCGTAGTCGGCGTCGGTAATTGTTGTTGCGGGGTATCTTCTGCTTCTTTTCTTCGTCAGTTCGAAGCCATTCTCTTTGATTTTGTCAATCGACGTTCTAAGTACGTAGTCTAGACAAATGATAAAGAGGTATGGGGCCAGCGTGTCCCCTTGTAGTACTCCTGCTACAATGTCAAAGTATTCTGTGTCTCCATCCGGTGATCGTACTTTTACTTTAGTGTTTCTATAGAGAATCGTTATTGCCGCTACGGTTTCTTTTGGTATGCCGTACGCTAGTAGGATTTGTTCCATCTTTCCTCTGTGAATGGAGTCAAAAGCCTTGGTAAAGTCGACAAATATTAATGTCGCTTGTAGGTTCTTTGCCCGTACACCTTCAAGGATTCTGCGGATGGTTAATATTTGTGAGGTCGTGGATCTATTTCTTCGGAAGCATTTTTGGTTTTTTCTAAGTATGATGTCGATTTTGGGTTCTATTCGGTTTCGTAGTAGGGCATTGTAGATTTTGGCAGCTATGGATGTAAGTGTTATGCCTCGGTAGTTTTTGGCTAATCCGAGGTCCCCCTTTTTAGGGAAGGGGAGTATGCATCCCTTCATCCATCTATCTATCGGATTTTGATTGTATACTGCGTTGCAGTGTCGGAGCAGTATGTCGTCGAATTGTCTGGTCTTCCATACTTCCGGGGGAATTTCGTCCAGCCCTGCAGCTTTCCTATTTTTAATTTTTCTGAGAACCGAGTCGAGTTCTTCTTGTGTGAACGGTCCTAGTTTAATGTCTAATTGTTTGCTAATTATTCTGGTGATTGATCCATGCGTTATTTTTGGTGGGTTTCCAAGTAAGTTTTCGAAGTGCTGTTTCCACAGTTTTATTCTTTCTTGTTGGTTTGCTGCTTTAAGTTTTGCTTTGGGTGTCTTCTTTCTTCTGCTCACTTCGTTTATTGTTTGCCATGCTATCCTAGATTGCCTATCTTCCAACGAGTCTCTGATCTTATCTATCTGATTTTGAATGTATTCTGTCTGTTCCTTTATATATATGCCTGCTAATTGATATTGTGCCGTTTTTAGTTTTAAGGCATTTGTGTTTGTTGGGTTTTTTCGATAATTTTTGGAGGCTGTTTTCACTAGTGCACGTTTTTCTCTCACAGCTAAAGTTTCCCATCGGACTCTATATTTAGTTTTAAGTTTTGTTGGAATGTATTTTGCTGCTGCCTCGAGGTGTGCATTGACGAAGTTTTCATATTCGTCGTTTGGTGTACTTGTTTCCGTCTTTTCTTGTAGTGTTTCGAATCTGTTTCTTAATTCTAATACGTATTTATCTCTTATATCTTTGTTGTTTAATAGGGCCCAGTCATAGTCTTTGGTGGTCGCTGTTCGTTTGGCGTTCTTTCGTAGGCTTAACCGTATTTTCGCCGTGACTATTCTGTGGTCGGTGGACACACCCTCAAAAGAGGAGTATGCCTCGCAATTCAATGCACTATTTTTCCATTTCTTGTTTATAAGGACGTAGTCTATCTGAGCTTTAGTATTGTTTGCATACGTGTATGTCCATAATTTGCCCTCTCTTTTTTGGTAGTTTGTATTGAGGCATGCTAATCTATTTTCTATCATGAAATCTGTTAGATGATGTCCATTCCTATTTGACGTGTTGTGGAGACTGTATTTGTTGTTTCTGTTTTTCCCGATTTGGGCATTCATGTCTCCACCAATGACTAACATGTTGTGTTTCGGGATGCTACGCACTAATGAGGATAACTCATCGTAGAAGGCGACTAGTTCGTTTTCTTCACTAACATTGGTGGGGCTGTAGCATGAGATGATTGTTGCTCTGGGGTTTCCGTTGAATGTAGCTGCCATCATTCTAGGCTGTATTTTCTCAACGCTATTAAGCGTTTTTAATGCTCTAGGTCCTATAAGTAATCCTACCCCTCCTACTGCGGCGTTGACAGAGTTTTTCCATGCGGATACAGTGGCGAGCGACCAGCCATTGCCAGTTTCGTGATATTTGATATCTTCGGAGTGCGTGTATCTGTGTTCTTGTATGCATATTATATCTATCTTATGTTCTTCGGCCGATGCGATTAGCTCTGGGAGTTGTCCTATTCTATTTAGGGTTCTAACGTTAAATGTGGCTATTTGTAGTGTTTGCTTGCATTTTAGTAGTTTTGATTGTTTGAGCTCTGTAGCTGATTTTTCGAACACCGAGGCCAGGGCTCCAACCTCAGCAGGACGCGCCCCATTTTTACCCGCGCGAAGAGCGATGCGGTTTGTGTAAGTGGTTTGAGTGTGGGTCATGGTTATCTTTCGATGGCTGTTTTATTCTCTTCTATAGAAGCCACTCTTATAGAAGAGCAGCAGTAGTTCCCCGATCGAACTAGCGATCCTGAGCGTAAAGTCGTCAAACTCGCGTCCAGGACCCGTTTAGGTATTGATTTTGGTCGTACATGGGATTATTCAAAATACCTTTACGTACATCATGCTGCTTCCCATGAGTACGAAAAAAAAAAAAAAAAAAAAAAGGGAGGGGGGCAATTTTGGTTTAAGTTATCTTAAGTTTTAACTTAGTTAAAGTCCAACATTAAGGTACTTTCACTGGTACTGACTTGTGCTTTTTTTTTTTTGCTGTATTGGGACTTTTCCTAGGTATTTTTTTTTTTTTTTTTTTTTTTTTTTTTACTACAGTTGGGAACCTAGCAGGCTTCAGGAATTATAGAGCTTAAATAAAATTTTCTCTTTCCCTTGGTGGGGGGGCCTGTGGTAGCATTAGGTGTTTTAGGCTTTTTCTTCTAAACTACTGTTAGGGCTTTCTTTACGAATTTTTAAATTATTCGATAGAAGACATTCAAAAACATTCTGCCTTGTTCGCTGACATTGGAATGTATAGCACCAATTTGGCTTTACAGTACAGTAAGCGTGTCTTTACATTTAAAACGCATAGTTTAAGCATTATTGTACAAACAAAATACAGCATAACATTTTGTAAAATTCAGCATTTTAAATTGATAGGACTTAAAGACATACTGACCAAAATTGATATTTCTTCCAGTTGGCTCCTGAGTTCAAATGCCTCTTCCTCGTTTCGACTTTTATTTACTACTGAAATTTTACGTAGCTTTGGAGGCGGTCTTATGGGAAATTCATTTCATTCTTTTTTTTTTTTTTCTCTCTTTTTCCCTTACTCCTGGGGGGGGGCTATGGTAGCATTAGGTGTTTTAGGCTTTATCTTTTAGACTACTGTTAGGGCCTTTTTTTTTTTTTTTTTACTACAGTTGGGAACCTAGCAGGCTTCAGGAATTATAGAGCTTAAATAAAATTTTCTCTTTCCCTTGGTGGTGGTGGTGGGGGGGGCTGTGGTAGCATTAGGTGTTTGAGGCTTTTTCTTCTAAAATACTGTTAGGGCTTTCTTTACGAATTTTTAAATTATTCGATAGAAGACATTCAAAAACATTCTGCCTAGATTTCGTAAGGGTATTATTCTGAAAGTAAAAGTTCGACTCGAGTTTGCACTTGCTAACACCGCTGTCACACTCCAGCCCTTTAACCACTAAGCCACTCGGTCTTATCAATTTGGAAACGTATTATGCTTAATTATTGTTGTTTTTCTCTTCTTGAAGTGCTACTATCGGCCTTCATTTTTCATTGGACAATGGTTCTCAGAATATGGTGGTGTACTCTAAAAGGAAGCATATGTTCAGCTTTTATCGGCATATTAAGGTGTTTATTTTAATAGTTAAGAACAACAGTTACAAGGGCATTGAACATTTCTAAGCTGTCGATTCAAACCATTCAAAAGGTAAATATTAAAGAGTTTCATAATAGTTTTCCCGCCGTAAGTTCGATATAAGATACACAACATATTAGCAGAAAAGGAGAAAATTCGTTTATTCTGCTACAAAGAAGGGATATTCAATTGAACTGTAAGTGTAATTGATAAAAATACTTTTCTCTAAATTATGTATTTATTGAATCTTCCAGGTTAGATATATATATAGTATTAAGAAGACGTTTTTCATCTGAAAACATCATGATGGATGCCAGTTAGATTTTCAACAGCGAATAAGATGTGCCTCTCAATCAAAACTTACTATTTGCTCTAAAAATACATCCGTAAACACAGTTGCTGGCGATGTTGATTGATTCGATTTCATAGCATATCAACACGTGTGGAGCTATTTTATGCCATGAGGTAAAGTTGTAGGGAAAGTCGAATCTATTTTAATGCTTTCTGAAAGATCTTTTTTGATTATGAGAGTAATTTTACTGCAGTTGTTGTTTTTTTTCTTCTTCAAAGTGGATTTGGTGTGGCTTTGAGGAGTAGGTTTGTAGGGCGAGGTTCAAGTTTACTGTTATATTTTTTTTTGGCATAATTTCATTTCTTTCAGTAGGTATAAAATTATATCTATACAGTTCTATTTAAATGTTTCTTGGATGTTTGATTTTGTGTTGTAAAACTGTTTTCTGATAGCTGTAAGAATACTACATTCTATAAGGAATTACTTAACAGTTTAATATGCTGCTGGTACGGTTACCTGTTTTGATATCTAGTATTTATTGAGAATCAACGATATACCTTAGTGTATATTCTGTTTATCTTTCTCTTGTTAAAATCCGAGTCAGATTACGAACAAAATCTGATGAATGGGCCTTAGCTACCGTCCCCCAAACTACATTAGCCTTCTTGGCGTCGCACAATAAGTTAGGGATGAATATCACGGTGGTTTTAATGACTGTCACTATTTTCTCATTATTTGGAGGAAATGAGTTGATACAGAAACTTATTTGAAAGGTGTGAAGGGTTTAAATTGTTTTTTTTTCTCCCTATTTCGAAAAGATCATTTTCTAGTGAAAAATATTGGCCGAATACGGTCATTATGATTGTTTTATAAAAAAAACTACACGCGTTACAAAATTATTTATCAATTTGAAAATAATTTTCAACATGCTATAAAATTTTTGCATAGTATAAAACTCATATAATATAAAGAAAAGTCTTTGTTTAATTTTTATTCCATGTGTTAAGAATGATAAAGTACGTCATTATACTTGGGTGACTGCCTCTGATTGGTATTCGTAGCTATAATTGCTGAAGGAAGTTCGACTTAAGTCAGGTTACTGATTTAGGAATTAATTGTTGATCTTTGACTGTTCCGTTTCACATTGCTAAATACTGTGCAAATAATAATAATTACTAGATATGACTAGAAAAACAAGAGGAATCCATATGGGAGTCTCATCATCGTCTTGTCGTGCCATCGGCACGGATATCCCCAACCCTTTCTCGCCACCTCTCCCTATTGTCCATCGCTTCCGGCAGGTCCTCAGGGCTACACCCCATATACTCACAGAGCTGCTGTATGTAGGTTCGAGCTGGTCGCCCTGCTTTTGTTTGGCCATTTGAAGAGGTCCATATTAATGCATCACTTATGAACTCTTCCTGGAGTGCCATTTATTGAATATTAATGTGTTGATAATCTGAGATGATAATTGTAAGTAACAAAAACAAAAAAAAAGCTACATTTATTCAAATAAATTAACGTCTAACAAAGTTGCTTGATAAAAAGTCCACGGACATATCTAAATATGTCTTTGTTCTTGTTTGTTCTTTATTTATTTTTGGTCGATAGGAATGTCACTAAGTCAGCAGTTATATAAATATAAATTAGAGGGGGTGAATGTCGAATAGTGGTTTTCTTTATTGAAGATGGATAGAATGACACGAGTTCAAACCCTGGACAAGTAAGTCTGTTTCTATTTCACATAGTTCTACTATCGTTGAAAAAGACATCCATGCAATTATCCTCCATTCGGCTAAATCGTAGAGAAACGTAGGCTCTTTAATATTGCTAGAATAGACAGTCTAGTAAAATAAAACTTTCAAATCAAACAGCTTAAAAGCAACCCTAAATCACATCGGTCTTGTGGCGGGTGGTTTGGTTTAATGCCTATATAGATATTAATATGGTATTGTAACAACCACTTTTACATCACAATAATTGGAAATAGATTGATAAAAAATAGTCCTGCTCCTTTATGAAATTGAAACGGCATCTTTTGACAACACCAATTAGAGGGATGGCTGAGATTTTACGGGGAAATATTATTTCTAATATCTTTTTTAGAATTTGCAAACTATTATGATTAGAATTAGAAACCGAGACATAAATCTCCAACAAGCCCCAATGGATTGTTACTTGTCTCTAAAAAGAGTTATTTTTTTCACCTCGTTTTCAGATCATGTTTAAAGTATTGTTTCCCGTTAAATCATCGAAGTTAAGTTACAATAAGCCTGATAATTTCTTAGAAGGATCGACTTTTACGAACAGAAGGTAATGATTTTGAAAAAAAAAACACAAAAAAACAAGTAAAATACAAGGTATTATTTAAAATGACTTATTGTGTTGTTAAAATTCAAAAACATATCTCTTCTTTTCGAACACAACTTAGATAAACATTTAGTTATATTCGATACCATCTGGTTCACGAACACATGATATACATTCCGTGATAATAATTTAGCTTTATATATATATATATATATATACAGAGAGTCAGAGAGAGAGAGAGAGAGAGAGAGAAAGAGAGAAAAGGCGTGAAAGGTTAGATTTGAGTTTGATATAAGACAGGATAAAAAATGTTTAATGCTTGTACATGAAAAAGTAATTTATACAGAAAAAAAAAGAAGTTTTTTTCCAACTGATATTTACTCGCTTTAGCTTATGTAGTAGAAAATTTAAATCATATTTCGAATAGTATGTTGTGGCATCTGAGAAAAAAAAATAATCGTAATGCGCTGGGAGGCACTTATTAATAAAAACATATACAATTTTTCCGAAATTGTATGGAATATTTGTAATCAGAAAAAATATATTTATATATTTTGATTAAAGGAATACAATTGCCTTTCTCAAATGGATATGTAAAGTCTGAAGAATATTGAATGAAACCGTAAACGTGAACTGTTTTAAGAATTATGCATATCCTATGTATGTCTTACTGTCATAGCAGTTGTTTTCTTGAATGCAGCAGTTGTCTAATCGGTAATTCTAAAAAAAAAAGCATGATACGACCCATATTAAGAACAAATATACAATACCTTGTCTTTCATGGACGTCTTGTTCATTCGAAATAATAATTATTTGAATTAAAACTAAAGAGGACACCTAATAAAAATGACTGTATCAATTTACACGATAGACGGAGGGATAACAGTATTGGTTGTTAATAAACGGCTTTGTGGGTTTGTGTCTAACCAAGTGCAATATAATATGGACAGAGCTCAATATATAGGATTGAGCTATTATATATTATGAATACATGAATATATATCAAATATATTTGTTCAATTCATGGAATTTAGACGGTGACCACTGGGTTTCATGGAGTTTTTTGCAAAACAACAATCATCAAGCAGTTATGAAAATGAAATAAATCGATTCATTTCCTTTTTTTAACTGCCTGATGATTGTTGTTTTGCTAAAACTGTATGAAACCCAGTGGTCGAGGTTTAAATTCCATGAATTAAATATATATACTTAATATGTATATATATATATATATATATATATATATATATATGTGTGTGTGTGTGTGTGTAAATGTGAACATGTATATATATATATATATATATATATATATATATTCATATGTGTGTGTGTGTGTATATATATATGTGTGTGTGTGTGTGTATATATATATATATATGTGTGTGTGTGTGTGTGTGTGTACATACTGAGGTCGATTGGTAGAGAGGTGTAAATGCATAGGTTTATATATTAACATAATCTGTAATGTCTGTTACATTGAGCACTTTACCAGGAAAATTTAAATATTCACCTTTGAATAGTTTTCTTGTCCTGATGGAATTACTCCCAACTCCGGTTTAACTGGACCAAATAATACCTATATATATATATATATATATATATATAATAGGGTGAATTGAACAGACTGAGATAGATAGATAGATAGATAGATAGATAGATAGGAACAGGCAGGAATGGACAAGTTCGAACAAGAGAGAGATAGATGGAAAGAGAGAGAGAGCGAGAAAGAGAGAGTGAGAGAGAGAGAGCGAGAAAGAGAGAGTGAGAGAGAGAGTGAGAGAGAGAGAGAGGGAGAGAGAGACGTGTGAAGAGAGTGATGAAATATTATTTGCAGACTGCGACACAATCAGCGATTGATTTATTGATTTACCAAATGTTATGATAATTGAAATGAATATTTCATATGAAATGTCAATATGGCTGAATATATTAATCGCATATATCTATATATCCATTAATGGCCTTTTTTGTTTCTATCAAATAATGTATTTTTGTCTATGTCCTAATCAGATCTATTCAATTTTGTTATTTACCTATTTCTAGTGTTAGCTTCAATTCAAGCAAATTCTGACCGGCCGATTTGTGACGTTTGCCTCTTTCATGATAGTCGACTGAAGTCCTCGTTTCCCTTTGTCCAACAAGAAACGTGGAGAGAGTTGATAGGACATGTTATAAAGCTAACGTCCGCTCAAGTGGAATCGTCTTTCTCTGGTTGAATCGGCGTTGATTATTCTGATGAAATTAGCAAATTTCGGAGGAAAACGAAGGAAATAGACCTATAATGAGTTGAAGGAAAGTCTATCTGATAAAGAAAAATGTAAGGTAATATCAACTGACTACATTCGATGTATTAGCCACTATGCCGATTCTACTTAGTAAGTATATATATATATATATATATATATAAATTATTTCACTCATACATTAAAGAAGACACACACACTAATATATATGCACACACACACATATGTACACGTGTGTATATGTGTGTGTGTGTGTGCGGATGTGCATATGTTTACGCACGTTTCTAATATGTTTCTCAACCAGCTTAAAGTTTCTTGGCAGAGCATTTTTTTTAAAAACAGGTTGTTGCTGTCAGCTTATTGTCGGGACGAACGGCACATGAGCGTTTATTTTAAATATTCCTATGATATAGGTAATAAATTAATATATTTGATTACTTTATGGGAAATTATTTTCATAACAAGTTTTCCTCTTGTGGGAATCAGTTTGTATATAATTATATTTGATATTAATCTGATTAATTATAAGGCTTCTTCAGTAACGGATATTGAGCACTTATGAAAAGATGTTATACTCGGCAGATGATGTTATTTTCGAAGCTTAACATAACCGGAATTGTTTATACCATCTTTTCTCCTGAAGATGGCATAGAAGAGGATGTAAAAAATGTAGCATGGCTTCTTTTGTAACATCGGTTTCAATCCTGGGTCGAATCATACTAGATACTAAAATATTATGGTGAAAGACAAAATATTAAAAGTGTCTATCAATGAATGTTGATTAAGTATTTCACGCAAGGTATAAATACACATATATATAGCAATGTATTCAAGGAGGAAGCTTTTTCTCCCATATTGGTCGTTTGTCTCGTTCGAAATTTGACGTAATGTCTGAGGCCTTGCGCGAAACTGGAACAAGTTCAGCCGAAAAGGCAGAACAAGAAAGGAAAAGTTCTCAGAGTATATATGTACGCATGTTACGGTTTGGTTTGGTTTGGTTTCTTTGTTTAATGGCATATCAGCTCTTTGTAGGTTATTTAATGCCGAAGCCATTGTCCTATAAGAACAGTAGTGGCACTATTTAACCCATAGCTGGGAGGATAAGGTGATTCATACCTTTCCCAAGGGTATTTGCCCGAAAGTGAACATAATAGGGCGACTGGAATACGAACTTGCTTACTACGATTCCGCAGTCTAGGTTTGGTTTGGTTTCGGTTTCTTTGTTTGATGGCATATCAACCTTTGTAGGTTAATATAATGGCAAAGCCCTTCTCCTAGAAGAACAGTAGTTGTACTATTTAACCCATAACTGGGAGGATAAGGGGGTTCATACCTTTCCCAAGGGTATTTGCCCGAAAGTGAACGTAATAGCGCGACTGGAGTACGAACTCGCTTACTCTGATTCTGCAGTCCATCGCTTTAATCATTACACCACGAGGATACCGCGACATTTTACGTGTATTGAGCTGTGTATCACTAGCTGTCAAAGCCAAGGTGTCTGTGGAAATCAAAATGTCAGAGAATAAGTTATTTGAAGACTAGTGTATATATAGTTAATCCATGTCATGTGATCGGCTCCAAACACACTGTTTATTTTGCGTGGGGCAAAATCAAAGGTGCTGACTTAGTTGGAAGCATAAATAACATGACTTTCTTGACCAAGAGTTTCTCGAAACTAATTAGTTTACCGACGTCCACCATCTTTGTTTCGGGAACAAGAGAATCAGTATCTTATTTTCAAGAAGTTTTATTGTGTCACGGACATTTTAAAAATAGAAGAGTGTAAATCCTGTCCACCTGTTACTTCTTTACTTATTCAGCATAAAACGTTCGGATCAAAGATAAGTGTGGGAATCCAGGGAAAAGAGTAGCCCCTTTCTCTACACCATGATGTAGTAGCAATTAAAAAGGGAGCGTTCGGATCACCCTCATATACAGACAGCTAACACACACACACACACACACACACACACACTTACATATATATATATATATATATATATATATATATATATATATATATGTTTATTTATTTATTTATTCATTTCCTTCTACTAGGGTGTTTAGCCACCCTCCAACCAAGACAAACTCGATGAAGGTACCGGTTTATTTGGCTTAGATATATATATATATATATATATACAAGGAAGTTTCTTACCAAGTAACAGAAACTCACCAAAAAGTGAGCGGATAGAAAACGCTCCTTTAGCCATTCTTATTTCTACCGAGCATTTTTAACTCCACGCTTGTTTTGGGATCATCAGGAGAGAATGTGCACCGTTTCGGGGCCTTCCTCTCTGCGGATGTTGCTTATGATGGCGAAGTAAATGCCTTTTTGCAAGCAATTATATAATTCGCTATAACCAATGTTTCCAGTCGCTTTATTTAATATAATATTAACATTCATGAGTTATTTAACGCCAAAGTCATCCTTGTAGAAGGCCAGAAGTGGTACTATCTAACTCTTAACGGGGAAGTAATAGGGTTCTTACCTTTGGCAAGTATATTGACTCGAAATTAAACATAATAAGGTGACTGCAGTTTGAACTTAATAACCTCGCGGTCGCAGTCCATCACTTTAGCCATTACACAGCAGTAAATCTAGAACTAAAGCCTCACCACTGGATGCACTTACTATCTTACCCTGGACAACAGTTGTTTTTTTTTTGTGGGAGAAGTGGTGGAAGTATTCTTACCTTCTTTTCTGGGGATATAAGCGGTATATTCTTAGTCTCAACGATTTGGATTAATTAGATGAAGTTTCACGTCCATTTAATGCCCAATAGAGTTTACAATAATAGATCAGAAAGTTGTGTCTAGCCCTGTCTCTTTTTCTTTGATGAGGGTTAACCACCTCTCACAAAGGTGTCCTAGGAATGACACAAAACTGCATCTGATCATAAGGCTCCAATTGTAGAGTTCTAGTGAGGTTAGACTACCTTTTCATTATTATTAGTTTCAGGGATAGCTGGAGTAGTAGTATCTGTTAAAGTCCTATCTATTTATCAAATATATCTGTTTAAACCTTATTCTTATTCTAAGATACAGTCTGGGGGAAAATCTTTTAAAAGACTGCACGAAATAAGTAAATATATACATATGATCTTAATATAAAATAAACTTAGACTGGCTGACATGCCGTTTAAACAATCAAGCACTTGATAGATAACCAATATGTACACCCTTAAAAAAATCGAAATAAAGCTGTGGTTCGCCGAACGCTATTTAATATCACAGATATCACCAACTCCCAAGCAGAACCACATTTTAAAGCTCCTAGGCGAGTTCAAGGTGAATTACTAAGTCAACACAGCTAACTGGTAAGCTTTCCCCTTCAAATACAAGGTCTTCGACAAATATAATTCTTCCACAAGAAAATAAGGACTCTGAACTGCCGTGTTTGATTTAACAGGATTAATAACAATATTCTTTTATTGCATAAAAGAAAGAAACAAAGAAAACAAAACAATTCAGGTAAAAGTCAGGAGCGAGAAAGTCTTTCTGTATCCCGGAAGAGCTTCCACTAAAATATCCGTATCCTGGACTAATCCCCTCATAGAATACCTGTTAACGGCGGAAGGTGAGAAGGTAGTTCGACAACAGAAGACACTGTCCACTTTCCAGCAAACTGTGGGATTTAATGGTAGATCCCGCTCCAAATCTCAAGTTTATCATTTCAGTATGGATGCAGCAGGATAAGGTTTAATACATTTAAATTGTATGGTCACTTACTTGAGTATTGTGGAGTTTATTCTCTTCTCGTGGACAAGTCTTTTCTTTGGGTATACGTTTAACGAGGCTTACCATACCCCAGAGTGCCAGGTTCATTCAGAAGATTAGCTTCTATACTCTGTGTTCTCTGCGCGGCATTGTTTTGGAATTTGGGTTTCTTTCATATCCCCAAATTATGTTATTGGTTTTTCAACGAGCAAAGCCAACTCCTTGTGCGTCTTCATCTTTTGACGACCACATGGCAATTCTTATGCGTCTTCACCCTTTGATGAGCGGATGGCATCTAACTTATCTTCCTGAGTTTGAAAATTCCCCACGTGTTGATCTTTTTGGCGGGCTCTTCCTCAGTACCAAATATGGTTGAAGCCCTGCCTCCCCGCCGACAAACAGATGGCTAGTAGAGAGTGATGCCCTCCCACGCCTATCTCGCCTTGTAATGATAGAGAGGGGTGAAGGAGAGATGGTCTCTCCTTCCATTATTCTGCTTACTACTTTCGTCCACTGACGGCCAAATATATTAGGGTGTCATATTTTCGTCACAATAGTAAAACTGAAAATACATTTTTTTCATATTGTTTCATTAGATTTTGTGACGAGAATTTTATAGCTTTAGTTTTACTCGGTTGTTGGAAAATGATTCCCTTTTGAGAATTATTCAAAGATTTTCTTTTGCATTAAATATTTTCTTGTACACAACTTTTGACATCAGATAAGATGACCTGTTTATGGAGTGCCCGTGGTGTAATGATTATCGTCGTAGGAAATGGACACGGCAACACAAGTTCAAATCCTGGGCGAGGCTGATTTCATTTCACATTGTACTTTCCAGCTAATATTTCCGCGTTGCTGAATGGTTAGAAGCTTTGGTTTGGAGTTTGAGTCGACCGGATTTCGATCCCAGCTACAGGAAGATACAGTCTAGCCACACTGATGAGTTCTGATAGAACGAAACAGATCTGTCAGTGGATGACTATATATATATATAATTATATATATATATTGTGTAGAGGGGGAAACTGCTTTAGAGAAGCTTCTCTCTTTGCTTTCATAATATTTGCTTCAACAACTTCCACCCACCGTGCGAGTAACATTAAGTAAATGATTAACCCACCTTCGCCCATTTCTGGTGCTGTAGAATACACCAACTGCATCTCTGCAGAGGGGTAAGCCCACACACACACACACACACACCGTACGAGTGTCCAAGATATGAAACTAAATAATATAATTGTGAGGTTCCCTTAATACTGGAGATTTGGGGAATGCAGAGTACTCCATCATTGCCATCCCTCCCAGGTCCACTCTGGGCCAGAGTTGTAGTACCTGGTAGGGTCCTATGTATGTGTTAAATAAAACTAAACTGTGAACTAATGCTAAACTGATTTGTTTGAAATATGACTGTTTTGACATTGAAACTGTGTGTTCATGCTAAATTAAATTGTATGAAATAGAACTGTTTTTGATACTGAAACTGCATACTTATGAAAAAGTGAATTGTTTTAAATATAACTTTTTATATGTATAAAATGGATTTGGCATTAATAACCTACAATGTCGTATATATAAACCAAACCAAAATAAACCAAATTGTCCATTTAACGCGTATGTTTCATCTGGAAATTATATTTTTTTAAAACATGAAAATCATAGATTTTCTCAGTTTTACCTTTCTCTCCATATATATATATATATATATATATAGAGAGAGAGAGAGGGAGAGAAAGATGCTGTAGCTATTACTCTATATTGTCCGATATTTTGCAGGCCGAAAAAATAATTCGACATTCTTTGTCGGTTTGGAGAATTAGCTGGGAATATCTGGAGTTGAGGTATTTTCAGTAAATACCCACCCCCTATTGTGATTGAAAGATTATACCTTTTAAAACAATCTGGTGTTTTTTCTGAAAACACATAGGAAGAAATGGTCCCCGATTTTTTATTTTTATTTTGAATGAAATAAATACATATTATTCCCCTGTGTTTGCAATATTAAATTCCCTTGAACCAAAAATGTAATCATTATATATATATATATATATATATATAATGAGGCATTCATATCGTAATTATTATGTGTAAATACTTGTAGAAACTGGAAACTTCAACCAAGGTATGCCAACCTGTCAATATATATATATATATATATATATATATTTTTAAAAAAGGGGGCGTTGTGTTAAGAAAGTTATAAAACCATAAAATCGAATAAAAATCCTTTAAAAAAATGACCCTTTCTTTCGCTTCATTCTAATCTCTAAACGTTGGTTACAGCGGCCTAAATAGAGAATAGAATAAACCAACATATTCACCCGTATTTCAGAACGCATAGTTCCGTTTATTTGTCGCTGCCTCCCACCAGACAGGACTTGACACAAGGTCAAAAGCCCGAAGGCCGTTTAAAGTGGGGATAAAGGTGAGGGGAGGTCGGGAAAGAGCCGAGACTCGAACCCTGCTGGTCTATGCTGCTCATCGGCTCACTTGGTGCAATTTGAGCCGGATGAGGTAAGCAGTTTCACGAACGAAAATGTGGGACCGGGCGCGTATGCCAGTTTACGGCTTAAACTAGACGCGAGGTCTCGTGCCATACGTAGGTTACAAAGGAGACAAAACTACAGCTCGCCCACCCGGAGGTAGCCTAGTCGAAACTAGGAGCCTAAAGGCCTCAAGTCTGCCATTATTTCCTTTTGCAGAGCCACGCTCCGGACCGAAGTCTAGAACAGGCTCCGGGATGCTTTTTTGAAAAAGCGCGCCCAAGAACACATACTTCCGACTACACTGCGACGCCGAACACTTATAATTCATCTTCCGCCAATAGTCGCCATCTATTGGCCAATCAGATCTGTGCATGCGTATTCAGTCCCACTAAGTTTACAGCCGGAGGTGCCCGTAGTGTAATGGTTATCGTCGCAGGAAATTGACCCGGCGACACGAGTTCAAATCCTGGACGAGACTGATTGCATTTCACATAGCACTAATACCCTTGGGAAAGGTAATAATCCAATTATTCTGCCCTCCAGCTATGGATAAATAGTAGGGTAGACTAGGTTTTTCAGCCTTGTTGAGGCAACTAGTCTAGGAGAAGGAAAACTCTGAATTCAAACATGTTAAACTCCGCTTAAAAATTGACCTTGTGTCATATCCTTCCCGAGCGGAGGGGTTGGGTAAATATGTATGTTTACCTTCCGGGAGACATCAACAAATAAAATGCTGTTATCCCTTCTGAAATCATTATTTATTTATAAACACAAACAGCACTTGCGTAATCAAAAACAATTCAATATTGCTTTTTTAATAAACTTCTCGGATCGTGAGAAGAAAACTATATTACCAGTACCAACTCTGCTGGCTTACAGTAATTTTTTCCAGTGTTTTTCTTTACCCCTCCTGGATTTTTCGTTTGGTTACCATCCCATGCTTAATTCCTCTTGTACAAAATCGATTATCACTGACAATTCTCTGAAGTGAAATGAACGAAAGAAAGGATTTTAATTATTTTAATTCGTTTTGTTTTTAATGATTTTAAAACGTTCCGAACATCATGCCCCATTTTCAGTCCTATACTTTAGCTAAAGAGGGTGAAAGAAGTGAAGGTTCTAGGGCTCTCTCAAGGGCATTAGAGTGAAGTGAAATGCATTTACTGTTTATATATAGATTATATATATTCTGCACGTACCAAAAGAACTTCATATACATACATATATATATACATATATATATATATATATATATATATATATATATATATATATATATATATATGATGGACTGTTGATCTTAACGGATGAGGTTCCTAAAAGCTTATTGCACCACTGAACGCAGATGGTTTATAGATTGTCATAAAGGCTATTGTAGGACCAGCAACGCTTCTTCTAGGAGCTGATAACAGGAGAATAGTGCACCTACGTGTTACAATTTCTTCCCTCCAACATTTATCAGGCTTTGAAATGCGAGATTTTTCTTCTCTATTTCTTGGGGGTGCTCTTCTCTCCTCAAATGTTGTTTGAACAAAGTTTTTATTCTCCCTGACCATTAGCCCTACCAAAGTTAAAGATCCTTGTCAGTCTTATAATCTAGCTAAAATGGGTGAATGAAGTAAAGAATCCAGGGCTCTCTCAAGGGTATTAGAGGGAAGTGAAACGCAGATAGTATATATATATATATATATATAGAATGGTTATTGTCAGAGTTAAATCGTTTTTAATTCAATAGATCCTGAATCTATGCGGGAACTGAAAACAATGTAAGTTTCCTGTATAATAATGTTCTTAAGAGACCTATTTAGACGAGATTAACGCAGTCAGTTCTGGAAAATATAATCCACACTCTCTACAGAACTTATTCACATGAGGAATTATATCGTTTTTATTTTTTATGAGCATGTTACCACTGTATTTTTTTACAAATTGTTATGCGGAAATGCAAAGTTAATTCTTGTGGAAATAAAAGATCCCTGACGAAATCAAAGCGAAAATTAAGATTCATTGGTAGAGTCAAATTATTTCGCTTAAGTCGGAAAAAAAGACAATTACATCTGAATTGGATTTGATTGTGTATTTATTCTTAAATGAAACAAAACTTTTAGCTATGGTTTCAATTCTTCCTTATTTTCTGATTGGCAATTTCATGTTTTCTTAATTCCAATTACGTTTAGTAACGTAATTCAGTCATGATAGGGATTAAAATTCACATTTTCAATTAGCTGAAAGTATTTTTTAAAGAATTACACTTTAAAATCTGAATAATCAGTTTTCATATTTAGCATGAAACAAAGAAAACAACTTTGAAAATGCCTCTTAGCGCTTAATGTGATTTGTCACGTTTCGTTTTCGGTGCATATTTTATTTTATTCTTAATCAAACTTTTAACTCTATTCAAAGAAAGTTTTGCCTCAATGATAGGAAGAAAAAAACAAACAAAACAAATAACTTCATATAAATTTCTAGACCTTTTTTTATTATTTCTCTTTGAAAATACAGAAATTTAGATTGTGTACATTCATAAAATCGAAACAATTTTCCTTTAATTTCCGTTTAAAAGTGATATTAAAACTAGTAAAGAACACACACAAACATACATACACACACACTTATATATATATATATATATATATATATATATATATATATATATATATATATATATATATATATATGCAGGATTTTCTTTTCCATTGAAAATTAATATCAAAGGCAGAAAAGGATTGGCATGGAGGTTAGAGTGTTCGCCAATGGCCCGAGAGACCTGCGTTCAATCCCAGGTAGTGCCATACCAAAGACTCAAAAAATGGTCCTTGATGCCTCCTTGCTTAACACTCAGTATTATAAGATACGGATCAAGGATAAATAGGAGCAATCTAGGGAAAGGAGTTGCGCCCTCCCCTACACCTTGGTGTAGTAGCTATTGAATAAAGGAGCCTTCGGGTCACCCTCGACTAGGGTCACCAACTTTACTTTTACTTACTATTTAGACAATCTGTTCGAAAAATAGCTTATTTTAGCCGGAATACAAAGACTGAAATCACGCTGAATTTCTATTGATACTCATCCTACCAATACTCAGTTATATTACTCATTTTTCTTTTAAGAGTAACTCAGTCAACTTCTCTTGATATGAACTCGGCCAGCAATATCGATTTATTTTGTCTAATTTCACTGGATGAATCATCGACATTTCAATAAATTGATTTAAGGAACAACCATGGAAATTGTATTTGAAAAATTTCTTGTAAATTCCATTTTAATTTTCTTACCTGATATAGAAAATTTGAGCATCTAAAAATATTTACCTTTGCTGAGTAGAATTAATTAAAAATTGTATGGCAGCTGAAATAACCATACTCAAAAAATGTTGTTCTTGACTCATCGATGGCTGGTGAATATAATTAGATAAAATCAGTTTTGAACAAAAGTATAATCAATTACATTCGAAGAGTATCAATACTGTATTTTCACGTGTCATCAAATAAGTTTTATGAAGAGAGAATATCTAGTAAAAGTAACTCCTATTTGTTTTTTAAGTACCTAGAAAATAATAACGAAAGTGCAAAAACTCCATTTGGCAGAGTAAACTTGTAGCTACTATTTAAAAAAAAGAGATGTCTCTCCTCAAGAATAAAATTGCGTCCTGTTGATGACATTAAACTGCATTTGATAGTGAGCCTCCAGTTCCAGAACTCTGCAGTGTCAGGAGCACCCCTTAATTGCCATAATTTTCTGATTCCCTGTGACCCAGCATTGATCTAGGGGTCAAACATATCTGTTTTAAAATTATGTTTGATACGACTGTGTACAAAAAAGTCTGAATAAAAGCTACACAAAAATTAAATATGAACGTAAAGTGAAGGATATTTTCTAACCTCTTGGCATGAAATAACCCTGGATTCGTTGAGATGCCGTTAAACTTAATCAGTAAATTAATAAACAATGATAAATAGAACTAATGCTGTATATGTTATTATTATGCGGTCCTTCAAATTCAAAAACGGATTTTGTTGGCATGTCAGTAAATCCACCAATACTCGATTATCTTCTTGTCTGTTCACAGCGGCTGAGCAGCCGACAGGCGCTTATAAAAAAAAAAAAAAAAGTTTGACCGAGTTTGACAGTTCCTCACAGTAAAGTATTAACTATTAACTGTCACCAATGCTTACTGAACATTTATGGAGTCCTGTAAGTGGAGGCGGATTTGACAATGAGACCAGATATTTCAATTGTAACAACACCATTTCAAATAGCCAAATTGAACATAACGCAACTATAAGTTCACGAAAAGAAAAGTACGAATAAAGTAAACATACATTTACATACTTTTTATAATTTCGAGGCCGACAGCATTAATTTGCTTTTTGGATTTGATACTATCGGGTATTGCCCAGCAAATGCCCTATGGCAACCAGTTTCGGAGAGTTACCTTCGGGTGGGCGAGCTGCAACATCGACATCTTTGTCCGAGATTTGGGTCAAAGTCCAGCTAGGCTCATCAAGCCCACATTGGACTGAGTGGGCCGATAACCAGCATAGAGCAGCAGGGCTCGAATCTCATCTCGTACCAGACCTTCGCATTCCCCATAATCCCCAATATAATCGACCTTTGGGTCATTGACCTTGTGTCAAGTCTTGTCTAATGGGAGGCAGAGACAAATATACTGCTTATGATTTCAATTGTTGAAATAGGCTTTGCTAATTTAAGCTATATAACTGATATTTAAACGGTAGAGAGAGTTTGTAAGATCAAGCAAAACGAAAATATTAAATATTATGTATACATCATCGTGGGCATTCATAACGCTGGCCTAAAATATTTTCAACATCCAATATATAATATTGATTTTAAGGCAGTTTTTTACGCTGAATCGAAAATCATACTCATTTTTCAAATCAGACCAAATTCTTAAGATACAAGCTCTTATTTGAAACGCATACAACAGTAATAGGGCTCTATTTATTTTCTTGTTGAATTAAACAAATAATGCTAAATTTAGGACTGTTATATTATGTGAGTTGATATATTCACAGAACGCTCACATTTTAAACTGAAAAATACATAAAAGATGCTGTTCATGGATGAAAGGTTTTTTCAGGAAGTTCCTCCTGTGCTCAGTAGTCACCGCATCCTTCACCTGCAGGATTCAGCGAGAAAATTTACATCTCACTGGCCTTGGTTACACTCTTTCATAATGCTAATGTCTTCACTCAAATCTCCCCAATCCAAGTGTGACCGCAGAAAGTGCAATTTGACTGACATTCGTGTCCCGAGATGGCGGAAACTCTTCAGTAGCTTTTCAATTTCCATCGCCCATAAATAAATACACCCACATTTTTTATTAAGAAATAAACCTAAAAAAACAAGAAAACAACGATGAGGAAATAGATGTACCTTTATAAAGTTTTGTTTGGGGGAAACTGTCAATTATTAGACAAAAAGGTTTTGCATTTTATTTTCTTAATAATCACATAGTTATTTCTTATTATTTGTATTTTCTTAATAATCGCTTTTTTTAAGAGAGTGATTGTTTCTTTAAATATTTTTTATTTTCTTAATAATTGCAGCGATTGTTAATTACGTTTTCCAGGCTTATTCAGTAATGAAGGCAATTATTTTTAAATGTTTTTAGTTTAGAATGAAAAAAAAAAACTTTCGAGAAATACATATTTTTATCAGTATATATCTTACATCATTGAATTAACGCTACGCTATAGGAAAGTTCTGAATAAAACAAACACTTAAACGAAGAATGTATATTTTGATATGGAATTTCCATATTGGATATTATTTTAACATTCATCCTAACCTATCAATGTTAGTTATCCATCATATCTTTAAAAGAACAAAATATTTTGATGAAAATAAAATCAATTATATTAAGAATTTTGGGAAAATTAATCTTAATATAGATCTAACTAATGAAAAAAATACTCAATAAACATTAATAATATGGATAAAGATATATATTTAATTTAGAATAAATATATAAGGGAGTTCATTTCTTATCTTATTGTGGTCCAAGTCGGCTGGGGCTGCAGAATACAACAACTGCTTCTCTGCTGAGGGCTAATACCTCCCACCACCACAATGAGTGTCCTGATTATTACATTAAACCATCTGATGATACGCATCCAACATTGGAGATTTGGGGAATGGGGAATACTCCTTCATTGCCATTGCTCCCAGGTCAACTATGACCCTGCATGGTAGCACCTGAGAGGGTCCTACCTATTGGTCAAATTGAACAGCGTATGCAAACAAATGACTGATGTTAAATTGTTACGGTTATATAGCAATACTTCAAATTTTTTGTGGGCATAAAAGAACTTTTTGGAGGTGCCCGTGGTGTAATGGTATCGTCACAGGAAATGGACACCGCGACACGAGTTCAAATCCTGGATGAGACTGATTGCATTTCACATAGGACTAATACGCTTGGGAAAGGTATGAATCCAATTATTCTCCCTCCAGCTATGGGTAAATAGTAGGGCAGACTAGGTTCTTCAGCCTTGTTGAGGCAACTAGTCTAGGAGAAGGGAAACTCTGAATTCAAACCTGTTAAACACCGCTTAAAAATTTGACCTTGTGTCATATCCTTCCCGAGCGGAGGGCTTGGGTAAATATGATAAAAGAAAGAGCTTGGGCTTGTTTAAGAATATAAGGTACAAAATGTGTTTACTAATCATATATATATATATATATATATATATATATATATATGTTCGAGCTGGTCGTCCTGCTTTTGCGTGGCCATGTGTGGGGGTCCACAAGAGTACATCACTTATGAGTTCGTCCCTGCTTCTCCAGCAGTGTCCTGCATGTCTGGTTCGTCTAACTTGAATAGTTTTCGTGATAGGAGGCAGGTGGCCGTATATTCAGCAACTATGTGAGGATACGGGATGTTGTCCAGAAGACCTGCTTGAGGCGATGAACGTTATGGAAAAGTGGCGAGAGAGGGTCAGGGATATCCGTGCTACCAGATGATGATAATGATATATAAAAAGAGAAACTGGCTTTTAAAAAAACCCACAATGACTGATATACCATGAAACACAACCAAACTAAACCAAACAATACGGTTATATATGATGTTCTTTCTTTCTTCCACCGGAAAACATTGAAAATTTCTTCTAGTTTTATAATCTTTATAATTATCTTTTTATCAGTGTAATTATTGTATCAGAACTGGCAAAACGTCGGAGTCCTCGTGACTTAATCAGTAGAGTGTTCGCCATTGGTCCAGGAGACCTGCGCTCAATCCCAGGTCGAGTCATACGAAATACTTGAAAAATGGTACTTGATCCAACCTTGCTTAACACTCAGCATAATTAGGTTAGGATCAAAGGTAAAGTGGCGCAATCCATGGAAAGGAGTAGCGCCCTCTCCTACAGGTCGTTGTAGTAGCTATTGAAAAGGGCTCTTTCGGGTTACCCTCGACTACGGTCACCAACTTTACTACCTATATAATAGACGGGCGAAACATATAACTGATTTGTAGTGTAGCATTCAAATTAATTTTCAATCCATTAAACCATAGAACGGTACCGTGAGCCATCTATTTATGAGACAGAAGGGGATCCTAGTGATCTGTTTGAATCCGCGTCGGAGATGTGGCATGAACAAACGACTCTAGGAAATAGTTTAGATATGTTTATCAGTTAAAAAGTATATGTCTGAACAGAACTGTTGTGTTTATCTTGTGCCGTCAATTTCTCGTAACGGTCACGAGTGGAAAATATTTGTTGTAAAATAAAAAGTGTGCACCTCAAAATGTTGTCTGCATAGTTGTTATTCTTGTAAAGATCTGAAAGTGTTTGGATTACGACAACGATCACAACTGCGAAGAAAGAGAAGAGTTTCGACTCGAGAAGACAAACAAAAACAGAGATGGTGATCAGAAGAACAGATTCGAATAAAAAAAAAAAAAAGACGAGAGAAAAACTAAGATTAAAGATTTAGTAGGAAATTTAAGAGAGGTGACTATCTAATAGAGGCTAATGTGTTGGACATCGTATTAAGTAAATTAGAATTCCAGTTGCGCTATTATGTTCAATTTCAGACTTTGAAAAGGCATGAACCCTCTTATCCCTGCAACTATGTGTTTAATACTACTGATACTGTACTTCTGCAAAGATCGCTTTGGTAATAATTAACCCACAAAGATTGAAATAAAGTTTAACCAGAAAGAAATCAAAATACATAAAACAAAAAAATAAAACAAAAACAAAGCAAGCCAAGTGGGTATCCTCGTGGTGTAATGGTTAAAGCGATGGACTGCGGAATCGGAGTAAGCGAGTTCGTACTCCAGTCGCGCTATTACGTTCACTTTCGGGCAAATACCCTTGGGAAAGGTATGAACCCCCCTATCCTCCCAGCTATGGGTTAAATAGTACCACTACTGTTCTTCTAGGAGAATGGCTTTGGCATTAAATAACCTACAAAGGTTGATATGCCTTTAAACAAAGAAACCAAACCAAAGCAAGCCAAAACTATTGGACATACCGAAATTGTCCTCATTTATGCAAAGACAGGGTAGTATCAATAGTATTAGTCTGTGATCCCAGTAATCTGTTTGAATCGGCGTCGGAGTCGTGGCATGAACAAACGACTCTAGGAAATAGTTTAGATACTATTTGTTCGGTTGTGTTCGTGGTCGTTATCCAAATCGGTTGTCCTCGGAAGTTTTTCCGAGAGTAAACTGAACACTAAAATAAAAACAAGAACAAAAAAACACTATAATATAAAAAGAGATCATATCTCATTATCCAAATATCAGAACAATCATTTCAAAACCTGTTTACAGTCAAACATAATTCGTAAAATTGCTGTACAGTGAAATGAGGTCGGTAGTTTGGTTCAGTGAGATCGCCGAAGTTAACTAGAAATAGGGCCGTTTTGTATTTAAATGAACGACTATTTATGAACAGACATTTTCTGTAAGCAGACATGAACAGACATTTTCTTTAAGCAGACATGAACAGACATTTTCTGTAAGCAGGCATGAACAGACATTTTCTGTAAGCAGACATGAACAGACATTTTCTGTAAGCAGACATGAACAGACATTTTCTGTAAGCAGGCATGAACAGACATTTTCTGTAAGCAGACATGAACAGTCATTTTCTGTAAGCTGTAAGCAGCCTGAGGCCTTTATAAAAGACTGATTTAGTTGGTTTGTTGGTCGGTTGGTTGTTTGGGTTTTATGGCGTATCAACCTTTGTAGGTTATTTAACGCCAAATCCATTTTTATGAAAGTAATCCGTTCTAGTTCAAGCAATTCAGTTTAGCATAATTACACCGTTTAATTGTTACAAACATTTCTATTTCACACTATTCAGTTTATTCAAACAATTCTAATTCAGCTAATTCAGTTTAGTATAAGTATATATTTTGTTTACACACAGTTAAATGTAAAATAGTTCTATATTAAACAAATCAGTTTAGTGTAAGTACAGTTTCAATGTCAAAAAAACGTTCCATTTCAAGTAATTCTGTTTAGCGTAAGCACGCAGTTTAAATGTAAGTACAGTTTGATTGTCAAAAACATTTCCATTTCAAGTTATTCCGTTTAGTCAAACAATTCGGTTTACATATGTATGCTGTTAGTTCTACTTAACCCATTGATAGGGACCTATCAGGTGCTACCGCGTCAGGCCAGAGTAGACCTGGGAGCCATGGCAATGAAGGAGTGCTCTGCATTCCCCAAAGCCCCACCATTACTGGAACCTCACCATAAGATTGTTTAGTGTCATATATAGGACACTCATTGGTGGGGGTGGGTCTTTCCCCTCTGCAGAGGTGCAGTCAGTGTATTCTACAGCACCAGCCGACTGGGCGGAAGACTGATTTATTATATATATATATATATATATATATGTATATATATATATATATATATATATATATATATATATATATGTGTGTGTGTGTGTGTGTGTGTGTAGAATAATTGATAGCAGTGTAATCCAAGTGGAAGGAGAGCTTTATTGAGAAGTCGTCACTATAGCATTTCGGTTCTATTGAACCATGATCACGACCATGAGGGGTCAACGTTGGATGTTTAAAAATGCAAAATAGACTTTCATTCAATAGAACCGAAAGGCTATTGTGTCGAGTTCTCAATAAATCTTTCCTTCCACTTGGATTACCTTGCTATCAATTTTTCTACATACTGTCGGATTACAATCCTATATTTATTTTCATATATACATATATATATATATATATATATATATATATATATATATATATATATATATATACAACAATTTCTCAGATGCTGGCAAATTACATAACCCTGTCTAACTCACTAGCAAAACATTAAACATCATAATACGTGTGACCAGTACTGCTGCAACCAAACCTGGTCGGTTTAAATTGCAACTTGATAATTTCCATCTCTGCATCATCATAGCCTATAATTAATTATGTTATCTCAGTACATTTATTATTTAATTGAAAAATTGGAGGTGCCGGTGGTGTAATGGTTATCGTCACAGGATATGGACATGGCGATACGAGTTCAATTCCTGGACAAGTCTGATTGCATTTCACATAGCACTAATACCCTTGGGAAAGGTATGAATACAATTATTCTCTCTCCAGTTATGGGTAAATAGCAGGGCAGACTAGGTTCTTCAGCCTTGGTGAGGCTACTAGTCTAGGAGAAGGAAACCTCTGAATTCAAACCCTTTAAACTCCGCTTAAAAAATTGACCTTGTGTCATATCCTTCCCGAGCGGAGGGGTTGGGTAAATAGGATTATTTAATTGAAAATGATGTTATTATCAATATTATGTCTACATTTCCAATGCCTACAAATCACAGACTCTAAGATTGCTAACTCAAAGATAACAATATTTTGCAATTTCAGATGTTTTAACCATGAGTTCTGGGTATGGTGGACAGTATTCTAGCATTTAAACATATGTTTGCCTTTGTTTGTTAATTGATTCATCTAAAGAAAAAATTCATGATACCCAGTATATATGTATATATCCAAACCAGCCGCCAAGTGGCAGATCTATCAAGTTCGATTGTAGAAAGTCTTTGACATACCAAACTATCGTTCAAAGCTTGCACTGGAAATATATATTAACATAAGGACGGAGGTGCCACTGGTGTAGTCGTTATCGTCGTAGGAAATGAACACGGCGACACGAGTTCAAATCCTGGACGAGACTGATTGCATTTCACATAGCACTAATACCCTTGGGGAAGGTATGAATCCAATTATTCTCCCTCCAGCTATGGGTAAATAGTAGGACAGACTGGGTTCTTCAGCCTTGGTGAGGCAACTAGTCTAGGAGAAGGAAAACTCTGAATTCAAACCTGTTAAACTCCGCTTAAAAATGGACCTTGTGTCATATCCTGCCCGAGCGGAGGGGTTGGTAAATAGTATTAACATAAGGGCGGCATGCTTTGGAAATATCGAAAAATATTAGAACGGTTCATGCCTTACCAATTAATATAGCAATGATTAAATTTTACAATTAAAGCAATCGTACTGCATCTGAATGTATTTCTTATTATAAGACACGCTGCTCAAGGACAATTATAGAAACGGAACTGATTCTACGTGATTTCACTGTCTTTGCCTTATTTAACCATGTGTGTGAATTATGGAGCAAAAAAACAAAAACACATATTTGTTCGCACACCATTTAATGTGTTCGTTAATAAATGAATTAAATAAATAAAAGAATTAAAATATCTAATATAGAAAACACAGACAGAGACACAGACACTCACACATTCTCTCTCCCATAAACTATTCAAGTAAGACGAAAAAGCCACATTGGTCACTGCTGGAAAAAATAGGACTTACTCAGAAGTGATGTCCTCTTATGGACATCTTCTCTCAGACGTGCCAGTGTTAGCCGACGAAAGATGTAGCCTAGATGACGTGATAGGACCATGATGAGGATGAATTGTGAGAGAGAGAATCAGTGGACTCCACGATGCTAGTATGATTGATGATAATGAAATTTAAGGAAAAATATATCTCACACACAAACGTTATGACGAATATCTAATATTTAAAAAGGAAACGTTTATCCTCTCAAAAGATTCAGACTATGAATAAATTCATCAACTAAAGACCGGGTATTTTTCATATTCGTATATTTTCATATCGTCAGATTTACTTTCATTTTCACATATACAGACATACTTTTGTGTGTGTTCGTATGTATTAGATCTGAAGAAGTCCTGTTATTTTTTGTGTTATTGATTCAAGTCAACACCCATTACAGGATGGAAATCCTGGAGGTGCCCGTGGTGAAATGCTTATCGTCGTAGGAAATGGACACGGCGACACGAATTCAAATCCTGGATGAGACTGATTGCATTTCACATAGCACTAATACCCTTGGGAAAATTATGAATGCAATTATTCTCCCTCCATCTATGGGTAAATAGTAGGGCAGACTAGGTTCTTCAACCTTGGTGAGGCAACTAGTCTAGGAGAATGACAACTCTGAATTCAAACCTATTAAACTCCGGACACACACACACACACACATATATATATGTGTGTGTGTGTGTGTGTGTGTGTGTGTGTGTGTGTGTGTGTGTGGTTATGATGCGTAAAGCATAAAACACAAGCTCACAGACACTATCATGGGATATATATATATATATATATATATATATATATATATATATATATATATATAAAACCTTTATCATTGATATCGAGAACTATTTGATGATACCGCAAAATTTTGTCCAAAATTAACTCACCAAGTGTGCTCGTTAGAACCACACACCTCTATACCACACACACACACACACACACACACACACACACACACACATATATATATATATATATATATATATATATATATATATATATATAAGTAGAATAATTCTTCATAATAAAAGAAGACATCTTAAACTATATCTTTTGTACCTCATCGTAAATATAACAAACTCACGGATGAGGAAATCGGTAATTTATTTTTCAAACCGAATTGCATTAACAAAAATATGCATTTTAAAAGACAGAAAGTCGATTGAATTTTGTTAATTTTTCTGCGTTCAAAAATTAAACGAAAACTTAGCGTGTACAATATCGCAGTAAATTTTTAATTAACTATGCATCGTACTTAAAGAAATGTAATCTTTGCTTTAAATTGTTGAAGAGTTCTTTTTAAAGAAGTTATTGAATATCTGTCATAGTTCACACAATTTATATCCAATACATATGTATATATTTTATATTCAGAAGAGTGCCTCAATGTAATCTTTATCGAAGACAGTAACACATAGGTGAACTGGCCGCCAGCCAGTGCTTTGTTAATATAACAGGTGTACATGATATGAATCCGAAATACATGCATATATATATATATATATATATATATATATATATATATATATATATATATATGTATATATATATTGCATCTTTCTTTTTGTTTGAAAAAAAGGTTTCATTTCTCATTTTTAATTGGTTTCTATTGATCGCCACGAGAAACTCACTATAATACGAGAGGATTTAAGTCCATTATGGTCGCCGGATACGTTTTACTATCAATATGCAATGAATGGCTTCAAGGCGTAGTATTTCACTTTCGATGTGAACATTTGGATCTCTTTTTGTGAAAAATAATTTCTTTTCATGGAGTCATTAAAACGCTTGGTGTATTCTGTAGTGATTCTAGTTTAATTAATAGTGAATATCAACTTTTACAACGAATCGCTGTGGGTGTGCTTTTCCCTCACGGGTACGTATTACATTATCTAAAAATGTCTAATAAAATAGATCTCCTTCACGCTATCTCTCTCTCTCTCTCTCTCTCTTTCTCTCTCTCTAAATACATGATGGCAATATGAATTATATATATATATATATATATATATATATATATATATATATATATATATATATATATATATACTAGTCATCATACCTCAACTCCTGTGCGACATCTTTTTTTTTTTTTAATTGAGAAAACAAAACAAGAATAAAATAAAATGAAGACCACGATTGATGCCGATTCCAGATATTTGTATAAAAATACCGTCTCTGTAAAAGAATCTGAGAGGTAGAGTTGCTAAAAACTATGGAATCCTTGTTAGCCAGTTCTAATTCTAGGGATTCCATAACGTTCACCTCTGAACTAATACCCTTGGGAAACAAATACCTCCATTATCTCTAAAATATGGGTTATAAAATTGCAACATTGTTCTTAATATTGAATTACCCCCAAAAGTTGATAAGCCATCAAATAAATAAACAAAGCCAAGTAGAACCTGAGTAATGCTTTTAGAAATCAGTTTCCTTTTAACATTATGTGATAAAGTATTCCTTGTATATATGAAAAAACATGAAATATGACCAGAAAAGCACTGCAAAATGTTTTTATTTAAAAGTGATTTTTTAAAATCATTAGTATATATATATATATATATATATATAAGAAAAAAAATCGGTCACAGTAGGATTATAAATTTATTTCCATCCTGGTATTGGTACTGATAAATATCATTAACACAAAAAAAAAACATGACTTCTTCAGATCCAATGGATATTTTGGTGTTATTGATAAATATCAATAACACCAAAATATCCATTGGATCTGAAGAAGTAGTGTTTTTTTGGTTGATGTTATTGATATTTATCAGTACCAATAACAGGATGGAAATAAATTTATAATCCTACTGTGACCGATTTTTGTTTTTCTTAAAGAAATTATTGCTCTGGGATATTAGTTACATTGAGCTCTTTACCAAGAAAATTTTAAATGTTCATAGTGGAATGAATTTGTCCTGACGGAATTATTTCCGACTCCGGTTTAACTGAACTGAATATATATATATATATATATATATATATATATATATATATATATATATAGTGTATCACAAAAATGAGTACACCCCTCATATTTCTACAGATATTTAAGTATCATGGGACAACACTGACAAAATGACACTTTGACACAATGAAAAGTAGTCTGTGTGCAGCTTATATAACAAAGTTAATATATTTTTCCCTCAAAATACTCAAAATATAACCATTGAAAGTTGCCAACAAAAGTGAGTACACCCCTAAGAAACTACACTCCTAAATGTCCAAATTGAGTACTGTTTGTCATTTTCCCTCCAAAGTGTCATGTGACTCATTAGTGTTACAAGGCCCATGTGTTACTTGGCCTAAAAGTTACTAGGCCCATGTGCATAGGGAGTAGGTGTGTTCAAATTTGTAGTGCAGCTCTCACACTCTCCTACTGGTCACTGCATGTTCCAACATGGCACCATATGGCAAATAACTCTCTGAGGATCTTAAAAGACGTATTGTTGCGCTACATGAAGATGGCCAAGGCTACAAAAAGATTGCAAACACCCTGAAACTGAGCTGCAGCACAGTGGTTAAGATCATCCAGCGTTTTAAAAGTGCGGGGTCTACTCTGAACAGGCCTCGAGTAGGTCGTAGAAAGAAGCTGAGCGCGCGTGCTGAGCGTCACATCCAAATGCTTTCTTTGAAAGATCGGCGTAGAAGTGCTGTCAGCATTGCTGCAGAGATTGAAGAGGTGGGAGGTCAGCCCTGTTAGTGCTCAGACCATACGCTGCACTCTACATCAAATTGGTGTGCATGGCTGTTACTCCAGGAGGAAGCCTCTTAAGAAGACGATACACAGGAAAGCCTCCAAACAGTTTGCTGTAGACATGTCAACAAAGCACATGGAATACTGGAACCATGTCCTATGGTCTGATGAGATGAAGTTTAATTTATTTGGTTCTGATGATTTCAAGCATGTGAGGAAGCGACCAAGTGAGGAGTACAAAGATAAGTGTGTCATGCCTACAGTCAAGCATGGTTGTGGTAATGTCATGGTCTAAAGCTGCATGAGTGCTGCAGGTGTTGGAGAGTTATATTTCATTGAGGGAAAAATGAACTCCAACATGTACTGTGAAATACTCCAGTACAGCATGATTCCCTCCCTCCAGAAACTGGGTTGCAGGGCAATGTTCAAGCATGACAATGACTCCAAACACACATCCAAGACGACCATTGCTTTACTGAAGAGGCTTGGTAAAGCTGGCCAAGCATGTCTCCTGACTTGAACCCAATAGAACATCTTTGGGGGATCCTCAAGCGGAAGGTGGAGGTGTGCAAAGTCTCAAATATCTGCCGGCTCCACAACGTCGTCATGGAGGAGTGGAAGAGCATTCCAGTGGCTATCTTTGAAGCTCTGGTAAACTCTATGCCCAGGAGAGTAAAGGCAGTTCTGGATAATAATGGTGGCCACACAAAATATTGACAATTGACATGGTGTATGTTAATATTGACAACTCTCCTAAAGGGGTATACTGATTTTGTTGGCAGGGGTTTAGCTTTTAATGGTTATATTTTGAGTCATTTTGAGTTTTATAAGCTCCAGACAGACTACTTTTCATTGTGTGAAAGTGTCATTTTGTTAGTTTTGTCCCATGAAGAGATACACTTAAATATCTGCTGAAACGTGAGGGGTGTACTCACTTTTGTGATACACTATATATATATATATATATATATATATATATATATATATATATATATATATGATTGACCATAATAGATGTTTTTTGTCTACATATTTTCTTTTGCTAATCCTTTTGAATTGCCATATTGATCCTATGATGTTCAGTGGGAATAGGTTGATAAACCTTTCATAATAATAATACATTTTGAAATACAAACGTGATCTCGTGAAGAGACAAATTACACTCTGTAAGAATAACATCAATTCACCAAATCTTGAACTCATCAACTAAAAACTACCGCTAATTAGGAACATACAAACCAACCTTAATAGAATTAATTTTGAAACCAGTACTGACGTACTTGAATATCTTTAGCTACTGATATTATTCATAGAAAAAAATTCAAAAAGTAAACACTACACAATACAACAGTACAAACTCTCATTCTTGCAAAGTAGTAATACACATACAAAATTTACATCACTTTTGTAATAGATCCTCCCCTGATGATGGCCCAAAGTTAGGTAGAAAGTATTGGGGAAATAACTAATTATGGAAGGTTTATCAACCATTTCCAGTCGAGTATCAAAACATCAATACGGGAATTCAAAAGGTTTAACAAAAAAAAAATCTGTAGATAAAAAATATCTATCATGTTCAATCAAATATGTATCAATGAAGAAATTCTGCCAAAATACACACACACGCACACACACACACACACACACACATATATATATATATATATATATATATATATATATATATATATATATAAATTATCCAGTCAGTGTCCAAATAGAACACAAAATTAGAAGGGACTGACCAGTAGATTAATTCCACTCCTGTTTCTTAATCGTTCTAACATATAAGATGTTAACACCCTTTGCTCACGCTTATGAACGAAAGAATTTGTAACTTTGTAATTTGATTTCCACGTTATGTTTTTTTTATTTTTATTTTTATTTTTTTCTTTATTTTCTGATTTTTAATTAATTTTTTTAATTACCTTATTTCATCTTCTGAATACGAACTGTAACTCCTCATTCGCATCTCTGTGACAACACAGAGCATGTAAAAGAGTCATCTGACGAGACGGAGAATATACCAACAATATTCTCCGCAGAAATAAATTTATTATGACGGCTTAACCGAGTTTGAGTCTCCATTAAATTGTACTATATATATATATATATATAACATTATCTTCCGAATTATCCCTGAAGTTGTTTATCTTCCAATTGTTACTTTCTAGAATTTGGTCTCTGATTTACTTTTTTTATAACTGTAATTAGTTTCCGTATAATTTTGTTAGCTTATTCTTTATTTCAGCTATGATTCTTCCTCCTGCTGTCAGCTCCACTCTCCAAGTCTTCATGTTTTTTTCCATAACGTTTATGACGTCATGGGATATGTTGTGCATTTTGAGGCAGTTTATTATCCAGCTTTGTGGAACCCTATCATATGCCTTTTTGTGGTCGATCGACGTCATAGCTAGATTTTTTCCGTCTGGTCTTGCTCTCATTTAGGATGCGTTGATCTATGTAGAGTAATTCTGCTGTATCTTTGGATCCTTGGCAGCATCCTTTCTGTTGGTCAGGGAACAATCCGCGGCTTGTTAGCGAGTAGTAAATCTTTTCTCTTGTTTGTGATGTTTGTATTTTACACATCATTGGTAGGCAAGTTATGGGTCTGTAATTGTTTGGAACAGTTCCTTTCCTTGGGTCCTTTTGGGCCAGTATGGTCTTTCCTTTGGTCATTCAGTCTGGTACTTGTGCACCTTGTAAGCATCTGTTCATTTCTAGTGCTGGTCTGTCGTGAATGTAGGCGAATTTCTTGAACCAGAAACCATGTATTCCACCATGGCCTGTCATTTTCCCCTTTGATATTCTTTTTAGTGTCGTTTTGAGAAAATCGATGCGTACTTCCGCCTAGGTGGCCTTCTTCAAGTCCTTCTAGTTCTCTTGTAATATTCTTTATCCATTCAGCCCTTTAGTCATGTTTTTTGGGTTGCCATATTTTAGTCAAAAATCTTTCGGTTTCTTTGGCATTTGGTTGTTGGTATGTTTTCAAGTCATCCCCTCCCACAAAATGATATACCACCATTATCATCATTATCATGTCACGCCACCGCTTCCGGCAGGTCCTCAGGGCTACACCCCTTATCTACACAGAGCTGCTGCATGTATGTTCGCGATGGTCACCTTGCCTTTGCTTGGCCATGTGAAGGGGTCCACATGAATACATCACTTATGAGCTAGTCCCTTCTTCTCCAACAGTGTCCTGCATATCTGGTTTGTCTAATTTTGATATTTTTTTGTGATGGGTGGAAGGTGGCCGTACAGCTGCTGCTTTGTTGGGTGTTACCTCCAGGATTTCTTAACCATGAAATAATATATAAAGGCCTGTATTTTTAGAATTTTAAATCAATCCTTTTGAATCTAGTTTCGAGAAGAAATAATAAACTATATTCAAAGTAGATATAACATTTAATACCAGTAACTAAATTAAAGAAAAGATTATAATATTTGTTTACTATTAAAACAGAAATTACAAAAAAAGGCTACCACATTGATTAACCAAGCAAGGGTAAGTCCAAATAAATTACTGAATTCATTGCATTGTATACATTGATATACGAAATCAGTTGTGGGTGCCCTCCTGGTGTAATGGTAAAAGCGATGGACTGCGGAATCGTAGTACGCGAGTTCGTACTCCAGTCGCGCTATTACGTTTACTTTCGGGCAAATACCCTTGGGAAAGGTATGAACCTTATATAATTGCTTTGGCATTAAATAACCCACAAATGTTGATATGCCATTAAACAAAACCAAACGGATTTAATTTTCTACCGTGAGAAACCGAGCCGTGAACATAAAGATGATAATGACAAATTATGAGTTATTTTATAGAAAACGACTTATGAAATCTTCATTTTAAAATCCATGATTCGCTTCTCTCATAATAAAGTGACAATCCATCAGACATTCCTTCCGAAGTAACTGTTTATCGACTACGAATATTATTTAGATACTTTTTTTCCTTCATAAGGTAATTTGTTTACTTCATTTAAACGTACTCATTAACACTTAAATAACATTTTTACGTTTCCTGATTAATGCCATATTTTCCAACATACAGGACGAATGTTTATCATTAAAATGATTATTTAAAATGGCAGACAGGTTCCTAATCGTTGGTTATATGATTAGATTTCGTTTGGTTTGGATTGGTTTCTTCGTAAAATGGCTCATCAACATCCATGGGTTATTTATATGCAATCTAGTTCAAATATTTGACCCATATCTGGGGGTATAAGTGGATCTATATGATTCCAGTGAGAGTTTTTCCGTGAGTGAATGTAATGTTGTTGTATAGTCATAAGCAGATTCATGCTGAATCATAACGACGCAATATATAATAACGAGCGAAGACTTCTTTAAAAAAATATACCTCTCAATATATTTGCAAGGTTTGAAAGGGTTGTGTGTGAGAGGGATTTGGAGACCGAACATAACTGCAACATATATTGACCCCAACTCTAATGGCCATAGGCGTTGTGTCTTTCTCGTTCTCCTCATGCTCAACCAGAGGCCCGGGGGTCCGGGGGTCCGGGGCCCCAGCTCTCTGCTGAGTGCTGGCTTGCTCTACCACATCTCGTCTTTAACTCATCTGATCTCCAACTCACCCGGGGGTCAAGAGGGCCCCCTGCGCCGGGCGGTGGCTTTCTCTACCAAATCTTGATCTCCGACTTCTCTGGTCCTCCACTCGTCAGATCACCATCTCACCTGACTCCAACTCGTCTTATTTCCTGTCTCACCGAGTTATAGAATAGTTCAATCGCCCACTCAATCGTCCACTCAATCTTTGGAATAGCATGTTTGATCGTCATCAAGCGGAAATAACTGTCATGCAGCTCAGAGGTCACTCTCTTCTGGTGCATCAGTCTATGTGAGTATCATGGACTTTTACCTTGTCCCATTTCGTCAGCCAAATCCGCCAACGCGATTTCTTACGATTACTGGCCATTGGAATGTGTCACTTCTTTCCGGTGTATCACTTTGAAATGGCATGTTTGGCCGGGTCGAAGGTCAAAATGCAACAATACCACAGCAACAGTCTCAAGTCGTTTACAACGATGTCGCAGCCCAGCAAGTCAGACATAACGTTACGTCAACTCCTTAGAAAATTATCCATTGAACTTCGAAATCAACTACTACGGATTTTAGAAGGGTTAGAGTTTTCAACAGACCACCAAATATTTTTGCAAATCATATGTCTTATATAGTTGGAAAAACGGTACGTAAAGGAATCTATCACTTTTCAAAGTAATGTGTCAGCTACCGTATTTCTCAGCATATAAGAGGGGCATTTTGCTTTAGAATAAGTATTTGCTATTACTAGATAAACAATAATTACCTTTTTTGCATTGCTTTATATAGGGAGAATCTTATAGCTGCTTACATCGATCAATATGCTATTAAAGCAGCACAAACGCTTTATCGTTAATAATTATTAATGAAGTCATTTTCTTAATTTTCCGTTAAAATCCAGAATATTGTGATATTATCGAGGAACTTTGAAAATTTTGAAATGAGCATTTTTATCCAGAAATAATGGCAATATCTTTAAACACTTTAGAATAAAAATGATAAGTTTTATATTAGAAAAAGTGTATGTCATTAATCCAGTTACTGCAGTATCACCTTTTGGTGTTGGTCCACTGACTTTAAAATTCCATCTCATAAGGCAACATATATATATATATATATATATATATATATAATTTAAAGAAAATGCAGTATTCGGTCACAATAGGATAATAAATTTATTTCCATCATGTTAACAGCATTGATCAAAATGAAAGACCTTAAAATAATTTTTAACAGGACATCATCAAATACAATAAGAAAAAAAGGACCTGATGAACTCCTGTTTGAAATTATTTTAGAGTCTTTCATTCATATCAATGCTATTAACAGGATGGGAATAAATTTATTATCCAAATGTGACTGAATATTGTTTTTTGTTTTTTTCTTGAAATAATATTTGCACTGTGAATTTATTTGCATTCAGCCATTTACCAGGAATATTTAAATATTCAAAATTTGAATAATTTATTTGTCCTGACGGAATTGTTCCCTACTCCGAACTTACTGGATTGAAGAATGTGTGTGCGAGAAAAGTAGAAATATAAAAAACATAATGTCTTCAGAAGCTGATTTTATTTATTTTGTGATTTATTTGTCAACGTTGAAATTTTTGCTTTTTACATATTAAAACATTCAAACTTCATATTTGTTCATTTTCATACCATTAGATCCATATATATATATATATATATACATATATATATATATATATATATATATATATATATATATATATATCAGGCGCGGAGATGGGACTAGTGCTACTCGTGCCTGGCATGACCAATAACTCGGTCAATGTTATTCAAAATGGATTAAAAATCATCCATTAATTTGAAGCAAACATACCTAGTCTGATCTCAATTAGATTACGTATCTATTCAAGTTTCGATAACTAAGGAGCCAAAAGTTCATAAATATATCTGGGAATAATACAACGATGCTGTTTTGAACGGATGGTCTTTTTCCAGCCACCGTCAGATCCATTGAACATCCCATAAAATCGGCTATAATGTTGAACACGCGTAATCCGTGCCAGGCACTAGACCCTTTTAATAACAGTAATGTTAGCGAAATCTCGCTTTCTAGCTGTAGCCAATAGAAAAAGCAAGCCAGAATACAATGCTCAAAAATATTAGCACATTGTGACTGCTGACAGCTGTCTTGGGAAGAGGGAGAGGGACCGAGAGAGAGAGAGAGAGAGAGAGGGAGGGAGGGAGGGGGATAGCAGATTATAGCCGTCGCCGACGTCATCATCATCGCTATGGTAAATGTTGGTTAAACGGCGTGTTTTAATTCGTTTTTTCACTAACAGATCTCTATTTCTTTAATGAATGTTGCATATATTACATTCTGTAACTAAAATTTGTTTATTTGAATACATTTTCAACAAATAATCTTTATTTAAGCGAAATTAAAACTACTAGCTGTGTCTGTGTATATTGTCATCAATTTCTTTATTCCAATAAACATATTTTTCTCGTCATAGTAATGAACATCTTCTCTTTTCTTCTATACTTTTGAAAGGAACAAAAAATCTTATCTACTGTATTAACAAGACTACAAATTATATAGTATCTTGATTGTTTACAAAAAAAAAAAAAAACACCATGCAAGGTACGTTTGTCAATCTTTGCTATACAATGGAGAATCACGCAATAGCAACTATGATCACTTACTGTGGGTCCACGGAGCACGGGTTGGGAACTGAAGTTGACAGAGTGCAGTGGGGGTCAGGCGTAGCAAAAAATAGGCTAGAGTCGCCACTGATATATATATATATATATATATATATATATATATATGTAAGAAAAAAAAGCCTTTAAAAATCACTCATATTTTTGCTATATAGTCTGGTTTTGAGTTGCTTTCTCTTTCTATTTATTATAATAATTTGTTCTCTTTTGTGAGTTTTTTCGGGCTAGAGTTCGTTGATGGTTGTTCAATGATTATTATCATTACCATTATTAGCTCATTAGAGTTTTTTACATCATTGTTAGCTGATAGTTTTTCATTAGAGTTTGAGTGACAGCAAGTCTTCTCAAGTCTCCAGGACTCTTCTCAGTATTCTTGCTGTTCTCAAAAATGTTGTAGTTTAGATGGTCTCCTCTTGTTTGCCAACTTCCAAGTCCTCCAGTCCTTTTAATAATCCTTTTGTTACTGTACCAAAAGCTCCAATCCCAATTGGCATAATTGTTGCCTTCATGTTCCAAGTTTTTTTCAATTCCCTAGCAATGTGCCGGTACTTATCCTTCTTTTCACAATCTTTCAGTTTTATTTTGAGGTCAGCGGGGACAGCTAAGTCCACAATTCTGCAAATTATCTGTTTTTGTTTATTATTAGGTCTTGACTTCTAGCCGAGATTAGGTGATCCGTCTTTACGTCAAAGTTCTAAAGGAGTTTATGTGTTTCATTTTCTGGGACAGATGCTGGATTTTGCATGTACAATTTGTTCGTTGGGTCAAACTTAAATTTCTTGCACATCTCCCAGCAGATCACATTGCCTACCCAGTCGTTTCTAGTCTTATACTCCTTCAGTGCTAGTTTGCTGCATTCACGTATTTTGTGATTGATGGTTTCGTCTCTATCACCATATAGCCTACATTTGCTATTTTTTTGCGTCTTATTTATTTTCGCTTTGATATGATTGGTTCTTACGGCTATGTTTTGTGCTGCTATAAGGATAGATTCAGTTTATCTCTTACAATTTTCTTTTGTTTGCCTGGTCCAGATTTTCTCGTGTGAGATATCATTTATTAGTCGTTTAAAACGCCTATAGATTTATTTTTCTTCCCATTTTTGTTTCCTATTTATTGTCATTCTTCACTTCAAAAAGGGCCCGAATATCTAACGAGGAGTACGGCCCAGATATTTATTCCTTTGATAAGGTTTCTGCGAGATAGTTTTGTCTTACGTAGCTTTCTTGTTCCCCTGAGATATTCTTTCTTAATTTTTAGATTCATCTCCATTGTTTGATGGTGTTAGCCTCTAATATGCCCATCTGTTTGTAGGTTTCCTTCTCTCCGAGCGTTCTAATGTTGTCTTGATTTGGTTGTTCCATTCCCTCAGTTAGTTGTTGTTTGCCATTTTTCATTACTAGCATTGCACGTTTTTCTATACCAAATTCCATTCCTATGTCCTGACTGTATATTCTAACTGTGTGTATTTGAGTTTCCAGTTCTTTCTCATTTTTTTGCAAATAGTTTGACGTTATCCACGTACTTTAGGTGATTGATCATTTCTTGCGATCTACAAATGCGGTTTTGCATTTTCTGAGTATGTGGTTAAGTGGCAACAAGGCAATTATGAATAGTAACGGTGATAGTGCATCTCATTGAAATATACCTCTTTTTGTTGTTCATCTAGACTATAACTAAATTTTTCTGTCTGGTTTTGCTCTCGTTTTGGATGTGCTGGTCTATGTAAAGTAACTCTGTTGTGCTTCTGTATCCTTTGTGGCATCCTTTCTGTTTCCCAGAGAACAATCCACGGCTTGTTTGCGATTAGTAAATCTCTTTCCTTGTTTGCGCTGTTAATATTTTCCACATCATCGGTAGGCATGTTATGGATCTGTAATCGTTTAGGGCGGTTCCTTTGTTTGGGTCCTTTTGGATCAGTGTGGTCTTTCCTTTGGACATTCATTCGCGTACGCGTGCTCTTTGTAGGCATCTGTTCATTTCTAGTGCTCGTCTTCGTGAGAGGGGGGTCCTCGTTGTGTAATGGTTAGAGCGATGGACTGCGGAATCGTAGTAAGCGAGTTCGTATTCCAGTCGCGCTATTACGTTCACTTTCGGGCATATACCCTTGGGAAAGATATGATCCCCCTTATCCTCCCAGCTATGTGTTAAATAGTACCACTACTGTTCTTCTACGAGAAATGTTTTGGCATTAAATAACCTACCAAGAATTAATATGCCATTAAACGGAAAAAAAAGAACCAGATCGTGTTCGTGAATGAAGGTGAATTTCTTGAACCAGAAACCCTGTATTCGATCATGGCCTGACGTTTACCTGCTTGATATTTTTTTAGCGTCGTCTTGAGTAAATCGATATGTATTTCCACTTTTTGTCCTTGCTCGAGTCCTTCTAATACTCTTGTCATGTTCTTTATCCATTAGGCCTTTTCGTTGTGTGTTTGGCTGACATATTCCAGTCCAAAATCGTTCGGTTTCTTTTGCATCCGCTTGTTGGTGTATTTTCGTGTCATGTCCTCTCAGTTGTTGATATAATTTTCTTTCGTTGTTTTGGAATGTCCCGTTTTGTCTGTATTGTTTTACCCTTTGTCAATATTTCTTTAATCTTCCTTCTTTCGGCAGTACTTTCTGGTTTATTTCCTCGATTGTACTGTTATTTTTTCTTGTGTTGCCTTTTCTTTTTGGTTCTTACATATTGGAGCATCTTTCTTTTGTTTAATCATTTTGACCTGTTTTCGTAGATTTATTTTCAACGTTTCGTGTCGATTTTTCCATCCTGGTTTTGATTTTTTCTTTGTGATTTTTGTGGGGATCCCAATTTTCTCACAAACCAATTTCGCCCCTGCATAAATTAGTTCATTTAATTCGGTTATGTTATTCGTTGATATAAAAGATAACATTTGATTTATTTTATTCTTTCCCTTCTTAACTTTTCTCCCGTCTATGTTTCTTAATGATGGTGTGACGGCAAATTGACTAAAATCCCAAAACGGGACTTTATTTTTGCACCTGTGAAGACGGGGCAGGTTGGCACTTGATCCCTTATAGAATAAGTCCTCGTTCAGAGTTTTTTCTCAGGCATATAAGAACTGTCAAATTATGTGAGGGATTGATTTAGGGCTCGACTGACCGCCGCTGGCAAGGGGTTCCAAATTTCACACTATACACACACACACCAAGGCCACTAAACTTCCTCCCCTAGACAATGGAAGATATGGGCCTCTAGGTTGAGACGTAATAATACTATATTGTAGTAGTCGGCAACTCCGGTTTCCCGTGTGATATTTTAAAGGAATTAATAAGACAATTCTAAGCAAGATAACATAAGGCGAATAGAAGCTGAAAAGGAAGCATGAAGTAACAAATTCGTAGCAGACGCCACAAATAACAACTTAGACCACGTGGTAACATTAAAATACATGAATCTTTTACTACAATTATATGCACCTTCAAAGTGTCAAATATATGATAAATGAACAGTCTATGAACATAAATGTCTTTCTTCTTTTCTTGTCTTTCGTTTTCTTCGAATTGAGAGAGAGGGTATACAAAATTTGGTATAAGGAGAAACAGTCCCAAGAGTACTTATCTTATTTCTTTAATGGAGTTCCGTGGATGATCTTCCTTCTTTTACGGGCTAATAGACTTTATGCTATTTCTAATACTGGCTTGAAGAAAATGGCTTCTTCGTGTCTCGCAGATATTTTTTCGTCTTCTTCACCCGGAGTACTTGGCTTTTGGTTCTGTTTCCTACGAACCATGTCCAAAAACTGACTTTTCTTACTAGCTATTTCCGCTGACGGGAAGGAGTCCCCACTTCCGTTTTGGGATCCCAGCCAATCATTTGGCTTCTCTTTCCTTCCCCCTGGCCAGGCGATCCATTTGGGCTACTATATGTCACCCAAGTCCCATTTTTTTCCATCAGGTCACCAAGTACAAACATCTGTTTTCCCATTCTGACCAGGGTTTGTTACTTTGGGATTGACCAACGTTCTTTCATGTCTTAACGGCCATTCTTTGGTGGCTTGCCACTGTTAATTCTAACGGGAGGATAGTATTAATCTTATTTCTATCGTCTCAGTGGGACACCACGTGACAATGGTAAGTTAGTCTTCGCAGTTCATAATTTTCTTTAAATTTTCTAGATTTGCCTGATGTTTTCTTGATAATGATTGTTTTGGGTTGTTTGGTTGTGCGCTGTTAGGTTGTGTTGTTTATCCATTTTCCGAAGTGGGTGGTTCTTTTCTGTTGGGCTGTTTTTGTTTGTTAATATTTGATGTGTCTGGTAATGTATAATTATCTTGTTCATTATTTATTTTCTGATGTATTTCTAGTATTCCAAGGTGAGAAAAGCAACTTTCTTTGTTATTGTTTTAACTTTGTCTGAAAACTTGCGCATTCTTGTCAGATCTCCATCATTCTTTTCCTCTATGCTCTTTTTGTAGGTTTGCACATGTAATAAGAGTAAAGTGCAAGTTTGTTGTCTTCCCAAGTCCATGCTTTGCGTTTACGTCTCTGGTTGTTGAGGTTCTTTAAAACGTCATTCGTGTGCCTGAAAAAGAACAGCCTCCACTCGCAGGATGACGACTGGGTCTCCCATGCTGGCCACCAGGAGAGGACCTACTAATCATGACAACCGAGCGTGTTGCCTGGGTCCCACGTTGTGTCATATTTTGATTCAATATTTTTGTCTTAGGAGGTATATAGTGGCTATACCAGATCCAGGGGTTGTTTATTATCTTCGGACCTGGCACAGTTGTGACCGAGAACTGTCATGGTAACTATTCATGAACAGCAGATCACAAAAAAACACACACTAAGTTTTTAACTCAGTTAAAATCAATTATTATTATTATTATTATTATTATTATTTACTCCTTTAGAGTTTTTCACATCAGTGTTAGCTGATGTTTTTCATTGGAATTTGAGTGACAGCAAGTCTCCTCAAGTCTCCAGGACTCGTCTCAGTATTCTGGCCGTTCTTAGCAATGCTGTCGTTTTGATAATCACTAACCGTCCGCCAACTTCCAAGTCCTCCAGGCCTTTTAAAAATCCTTTAGTTAGTGTGCCTATCACACCAATCAAAATTGGCACAATCTTTTCTTTCATGTTCCACAGGTTTTTAGTTTCTCTAGCAAGGTGGAGGTACTTATCCTTCTTTTCACTTTCCTTCAGATTTATTCTGTGGTCCGCCGGGACAGCAAAGTCGACAATTTTGCAGATTCTCATTTTTTTGTTGATTATTATGAGGTCTGGTCTTCTGATCGGGATTAAGTGATCCGTTTGTGTGTTAAAGTCCCATAGGAGTTTATGCGAGCGATTTTCTAGGACAGGTGCCGGGTTGTGCATATACTATTTGTTGGTATGGTCGAATTGAAATTTCCTGCACATTTCCCAGTGGTCCACCTTGCCGACCCAGTCGTGTCTCGGCTTGTACTTCTTCTGTGCTAATTTGCTGCATTCGCTTATTATGTGATTGATCGTTTCGTCTCTGTCACCGCATCGCGTACATTTACTGTTTTGTTGCACCTTATCTATTCTCGCTTTGATATTATTGGTTCTTATGGCATTGTCCTGTGCTGCTATTTGGAGGGATTTCGTTTCTCTCTCAAGGTTTCCATTTCTTAGGCAGGTCCAGGTTTTCTGGTGTGACATTTTTTACATCAGCTTAGCTGATGGTCTTTCACTGGAATTTCAGTGACATCATGTCTCCTCAAATCTCCGTGACTCTTCTCAGTATTCTGGCCGTTCTCAATAATGCTGTTGTTTGGATGGTCACCACTCGTTCCCCAACTTACAACGCCTCCAGTCCCTTTGATAATCATTTTGGTACAGTGCCAAAAGCACCAATCGCAATTGGTATAATTGTCACCTTCATGTTCCATTGCTGGTATTATATTATTTCCTTTTTTATTTTCTTTTTATATATTTTATTGGTTTATATGATTTTATTTCTTAAATATTTTTTATTTATCTACTTTACTTTTTTTTTCATAAATTTTATTAATCTTTGGGATTGTTAGTTTTTTAGGTGTCGTAATATAAATTTCTCTTCGTACCTATATTTCCCAGAATTTTCCACAAACTAGATTATCTTTTATCATTCTCAACAAAACAACATATAAAGGGTTACCCACTGCATTGAATCTACATGAAATGAGGATATAGGAGAGAAACTGACAGTACCCAAGAACGGTCAGATCCGTGTCTATATGATTGAAAAATCTTTACGGTGAAATCATTCAAACATTACTTTCTCTACTCAATCAAAAAAATCAACCAATGTCAAATAATAATGAAGATAGATATAAACCTTAATTCAAACTTGTGGAAAAAGAAAATATGTTCTGAATATTTTTGGTCCCAGCTATGGGTTAAATAGTACCACTACTGTTCTTCTAGGAGAATAGCTTTGGCATTAAATAAACTACAAAGTTTGATATGTCATTAAACAAAGAAACCAAACCAAACCAAACCATATTTTTGAATACATGGGTTGGCAGATTAGATTAAGGTAGCGAATCACAAACTGGGGAGAAGTCTTCTCCGACCCTAACGCTTAACCACACCGAGAATTCTCCGAAACCCGAAATATTATATTATTGCGGAATGATTTCTTTTTTATATTATCATTTTTCGTTGGTTATATCTTATCATTCGGTTTAGTTTGGATTAGAACAATTCGTGCATGTGCAGGTGCACCCATTGAGTGCAGTTCACGCTCGCGCGCGGAGGATGTGACAATCACAAATGTGATAATTAAACCCCAGATAGAAAATATGACTGGGGTGTGAATGACGTTATGTCAGGAAGCGAGTGGTTGGGAATTTTGGAGATATAAAAAAAAACAGCTAGTTGAGATTCAGACCAGGGTGAGGCCAGTCCAGTTGTGGCCGAAAGTATGCGCCGCGCGTTTGTGTGGTCAGTGAGTTGAGATTCTGAGTTCAGGCGGGGAGTTGACTGAAAAACAATGTAGAAACAGTCAGCATAGTAGAAATTGTGTGTCTCTCACTCTCCTCATGTCGAAAAACTAAAAGTCAAAAAACGTTAATAAACGTTTCGTACCTGAACTAAAGAGAGTCGTCAGTGTTTCGCGTATTTCGGGATTCCTATGCATGCGGATATTTTACGTATTCGTATTTTGAATATGTTACAGAAAGAGAATGTAATGGTCAGAGGGAAAGTCTACTGAAACCATCGAGATGAACAGAAACGTAGAATATGGTTATTTCTGGAGGGACACGGAACATTCTATTTTCTTTATTGCTCGCATAATATGGTTAAACTCGTATAATTTTTCATGTGTTACTGCATTTTACTTCAATCAGATTAAAACTTTCTCTTGCATACGCAAAGCAATGAAAGAGTAACATCTAAGAATCTGAATTCAAGTAATTATGCATTCTTGAACATTTTAAATCTAATGATGTGTACTGGGCTTTCGAGATTATGGAACAGCTTCGGCAACCAATATGAACAGACAAAAAAATATTCGCTTTATAGAACTTTTTTTTTTTTTGAAAAGCAAAATGCTCCAAACTTGAATAAAATAAAAAAGAATAAACCGTGATAAAATAAAACAGAATAATATTAGAATAATTTGCCTTTGAGGGTTAGACATCAATGTGAATAATTTAAACAATTCAAAAAAGAAAATTGTTGTGATTACAAACAAACAAACAAATGTAGGACTGATTCAGAATGACCCTGTCGAAATAAGATTATTATTCACACATTGATTATACTCTGAAATACTTTAAAAGAAGAATAAAACAGAATACTAATTTTATACGAAAAATTGCTGAAGATTGCATATTTAAATAAACTACTTCATATAAGTTAATATTATTTAAAAATTCATAATTATGAGAATATCGTCGTTGAATGCTAATTCATGATCAGAATATATTTGATTGCGTCATCATTTACTGGGAATTTTTTTTTAAAAAAGCCTAGAAGATTACATTTCTGCAGATAAATTGGAGACCCACTATTATAGAATGGAGCATTTCTAATTTGTACTCACTTGCACGGAACTTTATGACGGACTTACCCACATACAAAAGTAAAAAACGCACTGGCCTCGTTCTCTATTTGTACCTCCTAGGGTACTTTAGGGGGTGTAGTGATTACAAGCAAACCTTCACGAGTGAGTTCGAATCTCATTAAGTATCCCAATCATACGGTCTTGCGCCACATCTAAGCAAAGCGCTGAGTAAATTACTGTTTTCACCTAATGGCCCATATGGTAAAGTAATGGTTTCTTAGCTAGACAAGCAAAGCTTCACGAGTGAGTTCGAGGCTCACTGGATGTCCCATTGTGCCACATCTAAGAAAATATATTAGGAAATTACTATTGTTACCTCCTAGCCACCAAGGGTGATGTAACGGTTACCAAGCTAGACTAGCAAACCTCAACTTAGTTAATTTCAGTCTCCTTAGGTGCTTCTTTCCTTTGGCCTTGTGCCAAATCTAAGCAGAAAGCTTTGTAATTTATTATTTTCACCTTCAGAGCGTCTTAGTATCGTGTAATGGTTAACAGACACTATTAGTAGACCATCTTGGCTTAGTAAATAACTATTTTTGCCTCTTCTGAGATATATATCGACATGGGAATATTGTGTCGATAGATATTTCCCTGAATAGCGGCTCGGGTTCTGTTCTGGCAGTGACGAAAGAAAAGTATCACACACTACCAAAAATAGGCTTGGTATCTTTCTTTAATGCTATATCATATTTCTTGGGTTATTTAATGTCAAAGCCATTATCATAGAAGTACAGCAGTAATAAAATGTAACCTATAGCGAGAGGAAATAAAGGACTGTATGGTTTTTCCCAAAGGTATTTGTCCAAAACTCGGTAATGATTTTGCATTTCCTTCTATGAAGAATTGAAATAAAATAATGAAAGCATTTAATTTTAGACTTGACTTTCACATTTGCAATCTTAATATTATCTAAGAATAGCAACGACTTTGGATATCACCGAATGTTATTTTTTATAATCTCATTATATCCATTACCCGTGACCCCAAAATTTTATTGTATCCTGAGTAAATCCCACGACCAAAGCTTCAATAACATACGTAACACGTATATCTGAAAATAGAATATACCCTAGTTTATTTGATATCTATAAACGTGCACGTTTTACATCTGAATGTCCTTCACATTGATGCACTCTTTAACAAAGTGAAGAATCTTCTGAAACAACAAATTAGATTATTATAAAAACGCTCAGTAATAATTAAATTATTAATTTGATTTAAGTCATGTCGTTATGCTAATGTTTCATGCAATATATTGAAATATCTTTCATTGACAAAATATTCCGCCATCTTTGAGCCTTGAATTGATTTGGTCTGGTAGTGTTTTATTGCATATTAAAACTTACATTTTTTTAAATCCCAAATCCTGTTTCATATATATATATGTATATATATACGAGGATCATTAAATATGTTTTCGTGTGGGCACTTTTATTGACAGTACACACATGAAACTCTAGTCCCCTTCGAAGTAATCTCCTCCAGTTGCAATGCACTTGTTGTACCGATCAACCACCTTCTTGAAGGCCCAATGGAAGTCCTCTTGTGTGAGCGTGTCAATCACCTTCGTCAAAGCCTCTTTCATCTCCTCAATTATCTCATAAAGACAGCCTCTAAGCTTAGGGAATAAGCAAAAGTCACAGGGTGTAACATCTGGACTATAGGGAGGATGAGGAACAGTCTTGATACCCATCTTGGTCAAATAGTCTGTGACGAGGATGGAGATGTTGACTGGCGTATTGTCCTGGTGGAAATGCCACTGATCCTATTTGAAGTGTGCCAGCCTCTTCCCTAGGAATCTCTTCCTTAACTCCCTTAAAACCTCAACATAGTAACCCTAACCCTCACCATTCGGCCAATCAGCTCTGGTGTATTGACTTCCTTACTCCTCCCACGCCTTCCATCATCCCTCAAAGAGTCGCCGCCTTCCTTGAATCTCATATGCCACTCAGAAACTGATGCTCAATTCATGCAAGATGGTCGAAAAGCAACCTGAAGCATTCCACATGTTTCCGTGGCATCTTTCCAAGTTTAAAACGAAATTTTATTGCATATCGTTTTTTTCTCGCGTCCAGACTGCATTTTTGAAATTCACTCACTGTGACAATCAGGTTTTAGTATGGTGTATTCCAATTCCATCAGTAGCTGTTCATTTGAACCTGAAATCATAAAAATTGTTCAGTCATCTCATAAGATATATAGTAATAACATACTGAATTTTCCAGAGTCTGCAGCAATGTTAAATGACTGTACGAAAAAAGTGTGGAAACTTATTGAATTCACCAAGTATATCTGAAAATAAAATCTACTCTACATTATTTGATATCTCTAAAAATGCAGATTTTACATCTGAATGTCCTTCACCTTGATGCATCCTTTAAGAAAGTGAAGAACATTCTGAAACAACAAATCAGATAATTCTAGAAATGCTCAGTAATAATAAATTTTTTTAATTTGATTTAAGAGTAGTTGTTATGCTAATGTTTCATGCAATATATTGAAATATCTGTCATTGACGAAATATTCTGTCATCTTTAAGTATTACATTGATTTGGTTTGGTTGTGTTTTATGGCATATTAAAACTTGCATTTTTTTAAATATCAAATCCTGTGATAGATAGATAGATAGATAGATAGATAGATAGATAGAGTAAAATTGATAACAAGGTAATCCAAGTGGAAGGAGATATTTATTGAGATGTCAACACTATAGTGTTTCAGTTCTACTGAACCATCATCAGGACCATGAGGGGTGATATTTACGATGTTAAGTTAACGATGGATGTTTAAAAATTCAAAATACAAAAACCTAGGAGAAAATTTGTATAAAAAGAAAAAGTTGGCCGTTTAATAGGTGAATCAGCGTTTGTTGTTTAAAGTTACGTCATTTGACTTATTAGGAATATTGAATAAAATATATGTTATGTTTGTTTATCGAGAAAGATTTCGAGTCAAAAGGAAGAATATATATATATATATATATATATATATATATATATATATATATATATATATATATATATATATATATATATATAATTTGTAGTCAAATAGCTTGTAGGTAACATTATCTTAATACGAGCCAATAACTTTTTATTTTAAAGCATTTAAATGATTTCAAATATTGTTATCGAACTGTAATTATTCTATTGAACATCCATCATTTATTTATACTCAGTTAAATTATTCTAAATATTGCTATATTGCAATCACACACAAATGATTCTAGTCAATGATAGCCATTTGTTTGCACCCAGTTAAAGTTTCAAATATTGATATATCAGTGCAGTTGACATTCTATCGTCGCATTCAAGCACTTTTTACGAAAAAAGGGAGGTGTTTTTGTTTTCCTGAAAAGTAATTTGCAGAATTTGGTGGGAACATATTGACACATTCTAAAACTTAAAATGACTTACAGATTCATTGAATCGGGCTTCTTTGGCCGCCCGTATTGACTACTAATGCCAAAATTAGTGATGGAAGTTATGTGACCACGTCTTTTGCTTGATCAAGGACTACTAAGCAACCAGGATCCTGTCCTGAAGTATTTTGCATCACCAAGTACGATTAGCACTTGGTTCCGTTGCATCAGGTCTTACCCTTCTGCAGATGTGCACCCATCCGCGTCTATAATGCCTTCAGTATGAAGGAACCCTGTTTGTATTATGACCGAAACAATTAGTAATCATCATAAAATAAGTGGGTACAGATGACACGGAAAAACAAAGAAATAATGTTTTTTCCAGACGTGCAGGCGTCGAATTCTCTTCAGTGGGACATGCAGCATAAACTATGCAAAGCATCTTCTGCATATCATAATATAAATTTAGATTATTAATTTTTTAATGGCATATCAATCTTCATGGATTATTTATTACCAAGCCATCATTGTGGAAGGATAATAGCGATATTATTTACTCCCATATATACTTATAAGTTCAATATATTCAACAAAACCACTGGTTAATATTGTTAAAAAGTTAGACATTGACTTTAGCTTTGATGGTAACTGCTCATCTTCTGCAATAGAAATTACCTATTAACACACTTCATATCTTCGCTAGAAAACAGTTACTCTCTAGATTTCATAATTCAGCAATTTTAGTATAATCTCCTTCCGCATTACTTATCTAAGTCTAATTAAGTGGAAGGAAATTGGGAAAGGAATGAAATGATATTTACTTCTTTGTTGGAATTTTCACTTGTTCATTTAATCTGCATTGTTCTTTTAAATCTATAAGATCTAAGAAAACTCTGTACAATTAATATGAATAAATTTCACACTGTCTGCTCAAGGGAATTCATAGCCAAGTCTTCTGTGGCAGCAGAATACGCGGACTGCATCTCTGCAGAGAAGTAAGATCCGCCCCCGATGAGTGTCCTTGATACACCTTTAAAAAATCTGATGGTGAAGCCACAATAATTTTGGATATTTGGGGAATGTGGAATACCCCTTCATTATCATCATTCCCAGATCACCTCTAGCCCGGATCGGTTGCAGCTGAAAGGGTCCTTTCTTTGGGCCTAGTAGAAATATTTCGCATTTAAAGTCAGTGCAGACAAATGATTGGTTTAAAATTGAAATGTTTGAAATAGAAGAGTTTGATCATTTAACTGAGTGTAAAGAAATTACTGATATTTAATTGAATTGTTAGATTCGAGGCAAGACTTTGAACCATTTAACTTTGTTGACTTATGCTAAATTGAATAGTTAGAAAAAGAACCGTTTGATCATTTAACTGTGGGTATCTTGAAATTTGTTCACAAATGATAAATCTAATATATATGTAAAAGTAGGTTTTGGCATTAAATAACCGAAAAAGTTTTATATGCCATAAAAACCAATAAACCAAACCATCAAGTAAATTCAGTTTATGTTTGAATTTCCTGATATAAAACAAAAAAAAAATGTTGTTGTGTTACAATTTTTCTTTGAGATGAATTTAATTCTTCGATGTTAAAATGATCGTATAAAATTGCTTTTTCTAAGTTCTTAACTAATATGAGTTAAATGAACTGTAGAGGAAGAAATGCCCGTTTGCTGGTCTACTTGACATGCGAGAACAATCTCTCGTTCGAACTGAGAATCAATTAAATTGATTTAATCTAAATCCACGTGTTTACCTGGGTAGGAAATACTTTGTTCATCACTGTAATCGTATATCTATTTCTGCAAATTACCCACATATAACGAGAACCATAGCTCGTTCGAACTGAGAATCAATTAAATTGATTTAATTTAAATCCAGGTGTTTATCTGGGTAGCAAAGACCTTTTTCGTCAATGTAATCCTATATCTTTTTCTGCAAATGACCCACATATAACGAGAACCATCGCTCGTTCGAACTGAGAATAAATTAAATTGATTTGATTTAAATCCTCGTGTTTACCTGGGTAGCAAAGTTATTGCATTCATAGTAGATGAAGCAATAGTATCTATTATTTTGACTAGGAGTTTTTGTTTTTTGTTTCTTTTTCATCTTCATCGCAATTCACTATGTTCGTTATGTCCATGACAGTAAGAAAAACAGCGACAATCGTAGTCAATAGAAATGACGCCTACGTATTCATACTGGTTGCTTTACAAACTAACCTACGAGAACCCATATAATCGCAAAACCTATATTAAATTTTTAACCGTCCTTCAGTTGGTCGTTTTCTGTTATCTCGAAACCATTTGTAAAAGTCGAACAAAGTAATTGCTTTACTTAAGTATTATTCAGATATAACTGTGGTTCGCTTAAGGCGGAGATTCTTTTCGTAATAATGGATGATCCACGTCGAGAAAACTATCTTTGACATCACGGCAAGTTTGTTGTTATTGCCTCTTGCACGAGAAAGACTCAATCGCTAATTAAAATTTGAAATGGAAAGAAAATACATTTCAAAAGACTAATAAGATATATAACTAACGACGATGACACTCTGTTACCACATGTTCATTTATACTTATCAATCAAAGCTACGACTTCCTTATTCACCAACCCCTTCCGCTCGGGTAGGATATGCCAAGGTCAATTTTTAATTGGAGTTTAACAGGTTTGATTTCAGAGTATTCCTTCTCCTAGACAAGTTGCCTCACCAAGGCTGAAGAATTCAGTCTGCCCGGCTATTTGCCCATAGCTGGAGGGAGAATAATTGGATTCATACCTTTCCCAAGGGTATTAGTGCTAAGTTGAATGCTATCAGTCTCGTCCACTTACGACTTCGAAGCTAGGAAAAATATAACACAGGGATTTTTAGACATTTTCGATATCAGACCCCTTTCCATTTCAGGTTCTATAGCGTTAAAGTTCAAGAAAATTACTAAATGAAAATTACATCCAAAATTCCAGTGAGAATTGACATTTAGTAAGAGAGATGTGCTTGTCTTCTTTGGCTCAAAATGTCAAATTTGGTGAGATTTTTTATAAAGATACGCGCACTTCACTTTCTACGATAAATCCAGATCTGTATTTTGTCTTTTTATATTGGGTAGAGCTGAAAATAATATTCAACATAACTATGTTACTGCAAAATATAAGAACATTTTGACCACCGATCAAAACAAAAATAGATATTTAGAAGCAATGCTAAGCCAACATTTTACTATTGTTGTGATTTAAACTAATTTTCATAGGGGTATGATGTTAACTTAAAATAATTCTTTGCTACTTTATTAATAATAGGATAATATACATTTTCAAAAAACCAATGCAGAATCTACGAACCTAAACTGTTGACATTTTGGAGCTTCTGTTGTCCTGGTTATGTGAGGATACAGGTTGTTGTCCTGAAGACCTACCTAGGGCGATGAACGATAGGGAGGAGTGGCGAGAGAGGGTCAGGGATATCCGTGCTGCCAGCACGATGATGATGATGATCGTCCTGGTATGACGCGACCTGGGATTGAACCCAGGTCTCCCGGACAATTAGCGACCACTCTACTGACTAGACCAATAAGCCGGTATGAGAATAAAAACAGCCATCGGAAGAAAAAAAACAACAACAGGTGGTGCATCCATATAGTAGTATTAAAACAACCGCTGCTTAGAAAAAAAATTCATCTTTTTTTATCGGACTCGTCTGACTTCCATAAGACCTATAATTTAAGTGTAAGTGGAGGTGACCGTGGTGTAATGGTTATCGTCGTAGGAAATGGACACGGCGACACGAGTTCAAATCCCGGACGAGACTGATTGCCTTTCACATAGCACTAATACCTTTGGGGAAAGTATGAATCCAATTATTCTCCCTCCAGATATGGGTCAATAGTAGGGCAGACTGTTTTCTCTAGCCGTGGATAGGCAACTAGTGTAGGAGAAGGAATACTCTGAATTCAAACCTGTTAAACTCCGCTTAAAAAAATGACCTTGTGTCATATCCTGCCCGAGCGGAGGGGTTGGTAAATATAAGACCTATAATTTATCGATAGCTGTTCATGCCTTCGGTAGTAGGTGAATCTGTCCACTATTTCAGAGAACCACCATTTAGCGTGGTGATGTCACCTCTTTATTTAACGCACATCTACTCGGTTTTTTTCTGGGTTCACGTGGAGGCCTGTGCCAACTGCTGCCCGTTCCAAACTTTGCCGAAGAGATTCGGCTTGGGCTGGTGTATTTGCTAGAAAAATAGCGAGCTAACTACGTTTGATTGTTTTCAGTGCCATGTCAACCCGTCTACGGTTATTTTTGCCGAGAATTTAAGCAATCGTGTTTATTGTACTTTCATATTTACATTCTTAAAGTCTTTTTTTTGGCACACAATCCAATCGATAAAATGAAACGCATTTTTTTTTCAAAGCATAGGTCGTGTCGATCCTGCTATATGGATGCACTACCAGGACGATAACTAAATGTATGGAGAAAAAGCTTGATGGCAATTGCAGCGAGCAATATTGAACAAATCCTTGAGTCAACACCCCACAAAGAAGCAGCAGTACGATAATTTACCACCCATCAGGAAACGTATCCAAGTTAAAAGAACCAAACATGCAGGACACTACTGGAGAAGAAAGCACGAACTAATAAGCGACATACTCCTATGGACCCCTTCAGATGGACGAGCAAAGGCAGGACGACCAGCAAGAACCTACATACAACAGCTCTGTGACGATACAGGAAGTAGCCATGAAGAACTACCTGAAGCGATTGACGATAGTGAAGGTTAGTGATGGAAGGCCAGGGTGATCCGTGCTGTTGGCGTGACATGATGACGATAATGATCCAATCGAAAGCAAATAATTTGTATGAGATTTATTTGACACATAGAACGGATTGGAACAGTTACTCTCACTCCTGGTCAGATTGAAGGAGATTAATGGTTATGAAGTAGTAAACCACTCTCCCCTTATCTCTATAACTGAAACCTCACCAGCAGATCACCCCAATTTGGAGGGTAGTTACCAAACCTCTTCAAGGAAGGTACCCAGCATTTTCTATGTTCCACCTACGGCTGTTGAAGTTGACTTACGATTTTTTAATTTCGTGATCATCGCTTATATACGGCATGATGTCCGTGAAATGAAATGGAGGCTACTGTTCAAAATTATGTGGCCCAACTGTTTATACTTACAAGCGCCTGTGCAGTGGCATTTTTAAATCCACAAGATAATTCTGTTGGAATGTATATGACTACTATTGATTTATTCCCCGCTGAAATATCTAAACTTATAAATAATTATTTCGCCAATAGCATTCACTTGTAATCATAAGTCATGTTAATACAATTAGCAGCCATGAGAGGCAATTGTAGTGTAACAGTTATTTTAGTAGGAAACAGAATGGAGGATTTGATTTCAACTAGGAGACGAGACTGTTTAAATTCTATATAAATCTAATACCCTAGGGAATAGTTTCCAGGGAACTATTCTCCCTCAGTCTATGGATAAATGCGGGACAGACGGTGTTCTTTACCTTTGGTATGGTGACTGTTGAAGGAGAAGATAAAAATGAAAAAAAACTCAGTATAAAAATGGCCTGCTGTCGAACACTTATCGTGTGGAGGATTTGGGTAAATACAAATGCCATGCTTTAACATGTCCTCGTATAATATCCTGTCTTTTGTGGGTGGCTGATGTGACACGATGGGTCGCATTAGTTTCTTTGGGTGTGGGTGTGGGTGCCAGTCAGAGGATGCCTTTGTCTTTTTTGGCGCGAAACACACGCGAGATTTCCCACGAGACCGGAAAAAGTCGAGGGAAGGCAAGGTCCCAGAGCAGAATAAACCAGTCTACAGAACAGGGCAGTCGATAGAAGAGGACAGTTAGCAAAAGAGATCAGTCAACAGGGGTCAAGTCAAGGGAAGCCGACTGCTAGGAGTTGTGGACCAGAAGCCGGGTTGGCCAACGTGAGAGGATTAGGCGGCATCCCGGTGACTTTTGGGAAATTTCGCTAGAATACACGCTCGCGCTAGACCACAGATGCACAGAAAGCTACGCAAAAGTGTCACAAACTTCTCCCTTCTTGCGCTTGGAGCTAACCTAAGTCCATGTTTGTTTGTTCACTTTTCTTCCACCCTCTCGGTTGAGTATGTTGTGTTTTGAGTGTCTGTAAAGAAATGTGAAATACCCCTGGCCAGAGATGAAAGAAACCACTAGACGGTCAGACGCCCATGGGTGTTTTAGGAGGTTGAGATAGAGGGGTCGGCCAATGTCACACCGGTGAATAAGATACAAATGCCAGCCACATACTTTCTTACAAGTCATGATACTCACACACATATGACATCACTGATTAAGAATATTAATCAATGATATCATCTAGATTAGTCATCAATTAATTTCTTTTCCCTCAACTATGGGTACATAGTTAGGCAAACCATGTTCTTTAACCGAGTTTAGATAATCAGTCTAACAGAATGGAAACTCTTATATCAAGCCAGCCTCATCCCGCTAAAGATATTTCCCTTGTATAGTATCCTAACCTTGACGGAGGGTTTGAGGAAATACATATATTTTTCGAGGAATTATATCTGAAGACCTGGAATTGTCTCATTCATAACAAATATTTTTGCAAGTTGCTTTTCTTTACTTTTTTCTTTTATATCACTATATTTCGAAGATATCTTGATGGGCTTTTTTAAACATTTATAGCATCCAGTAAGGTTACCAGGATTATGGGGTTGTCAGTAAGATTCATACTCGCTAAAATGTAAAAGGGTATTTGTACAAGAAATGTATGTGGAAATATATTTAAAAAGACAAAAAACAAAACAAAACAAAAAAGAAATCAACCAGAAGCGATGTTAATTCAAGTATCAAGCACCAGCAAAGCGTTCCTTTTTTTTATGTTTTTCTAACAAAGAAAATAAACAATAAAAATGCATCAATTCGATTGGGCGATTTCATAAATGTTATAAACTTTTTTCTATGCTTCAAAACGTTTAGAGAATCCATTTGAATGAGGACCAATGGCTGCATGAAGATTTTCATATATTTCAAGAATTTTAAAGCACAACGCAGTTTTTTTTCATCCTTGAATATTTCGATACAGTTGGCAGAATTGTTGAATTAAACACAAAGCAAAAAAATGTTGACAATATTTTTCGGTAGTTATATGATTTTTCTTTTCATCTACTTGAAAAAAAACAACAAAGAATTCATATTTCAGCTCCATATTTTTGTCTAATTAATTAGCTTATAATAATTAACTCTATAAAAATATTATGATCAGATATATTTTCTATTTATGATGACATACCAACCAACAAATTAAGATACCCCCGTCCAGTCGGTTGTGTTTGTAGATTAGGTCAGATTCACCTTTGCAGACTGAGAGGACTCCCACCTCAGCGTATACCATTGGGATGAAACTTAACTGCTTCCGATGGAGAAACGTCAATCCTAAAGATTTTGGGAATGTGGAGTGTCCCTTGATTTCCATTACTCCCAGGTTCACTCTGACTCGAAGTAGATGTGTAGGGTTCCATCCATAGATTAATTAGAACTGTTTATTCATTGACTAAGGATTATTATCATTAGATGTTTGAAACCTCACAGCAGTTTGCAAATTGTTTATATTAAGAATAACCGATAAATAGAAATCCTAATGCTAAATCGGAATACTTGAAACCGTTTAACTTTGTACTAACAACTATACCTACTCAATTTAAAAAAAAAGATACTTCTGAAATATTTGCCTCGACATCAAAACAACGAAAAAAGATTTGGCATTAAATAACTCACCAAGGTTGATATACTCTCCCCATCTCTCTCACAAACACACATAAATACACACACAGAGACCTTTGTGTGCACCCGCGCGTGTGTTAAAAGAGGTACAAAAGTGATAAGCAAATTGTAATATTTCTTTTGTGTTATTTCTTTTTTGATTATTTTCAACTTGTTTCGATCTTTGATCATCGTAGGACAAATGTTTTTTAAAAAAAATATTTTAAAAAATATTACCTAATATATATTTAAAATGTTTTTCTTTTACAAGATTTGATATTCAAGAAAGAAAAGCGATGAAAAACTTGTGACGTAGCCTCTCAAACAATTGAACGGAAATATTTACTGAATATATAGTTTCTGGTCATTATATATATATATATATATATATATGTATGTGTGTGTGTGTATGAATATTCACAGTTTCTTGATTATCATAAACAAACGTCTATAAAATGCTATTTAAATTAGGTTAACATCGGACTTCCATTATTTAGAACTTTTTTATGGATTCTTTAAAAATACCTTGTGGGAGAATTGAGACTTTTGCCTCAAAGTTATGGAGGTTTCTCACATGTATTTTACTGCAGAATAAATATCTACAATACTTTACAGTCTTTTGACTGTGTTGCGCCACATGAATACCTGAAAATAAAATCAGAGAAAAAAAAAAAACAATGATAGAGTGAGTAAAAGATACTGCGAGAATGTTTGTGTGTGTGTGTGTGTGTATGTGTGTAATAGAGAGAGAGAGAGAGAGAGAGAGAGAGAGAGAGAGAGAGAGAGAGAGAGAGAGAGAGAGATGGGAAGGGAGTTTGGCGATGAAAACAGAATAATAGACGGAAAGAGAATAAAATTGATCGATAAATCTTCGCACACAGAACAGAAAATGCAATTCCAAGAATATATTCGAGAAAATGTTATGCATAAATATTTCTTGCAACTATCTGGAGGCGTTATGTTTCGAATTTATTTACATAATATAATTTAATATTTTTGCCTTTTTTTCCCAAGACTTTTTGAAAACTCAATGAAGTATTTGCAACTATTTTTTCAACTGCATATTGTCTGTTTATTTTACCTTTAATACAGGCTGTTGTTAAAATGTGGAATTAATTCGAAATATACACGACCGACACGGAAATTCATGGCAGTATTTACATTTACTGGAGATCAAAGGTTATCAATTTTCCTGCAGATTCAACCTTTACAATTCTACCAGAAAACGTTACCAGTCGTATCATAAAACTACACGGGCTTTAATCACGGAACGCTCCTGTTTTTAGCGAGCAGGTTCTTGTTCTTTAGTGACAGTATGTATGTACCATAGTGATCAATTCTATTATGGGGCCCAGGGGCAAGCTGTGTTGCCATTTGCTATCTGACTCTATTCTGAGGTTACTCGATTCTTCCCCACTTTTATTTTGTTGGTTTAACTTCTTTGATAAGAAGGATTTAAAAGAATAATATGAAAAAGAAGATAGTAACAGATTGGAGACGAAGACATCTTTTATATTTTTCCTTTATTCCTGGGTTCAGTGGGTGAGGAAATTCTCCCTGAATACAATTGAAACGGTTAAATCTCCCAGTCAAGGTGTTAAAAATGCGTTAGTCGTTTCTAGGATATATATGTCTTTATTTAGTATTTAGAACTTTAACAAGTTATTCGGTATATAAAGCTTTAGCGACGTCTTTGTCACTTTTGGGGGTTTGTCTAAATTGAATGTTTTAGTCATGGGTTAGTGGTGAAAAAGAGACGAGTACTACAAGTGGAATGGTTAACCATGCATCGTCTAAAGACGAACGCATAGCGTCTTCCACCAAACAATAATGCATGCAGTGAGACATAACTTGACCTTTAAATTGATAACAGTGTTCTTATGCGTTGTTTATTCTCTGTTTATGTTCAACTAGCGTCGAATATCAATGGTTCAAGTTGTCGGTATGGGGACATTCCGTGACACATTATCTTTATATACTCTTTCTAAATAGCGCAAATCCAGGTTATTGTTTGAAAACTCTCACCTGCACTGTGATATCACAAACATCTGTATCAGTCTTTTGAAGAAACATGATAAAAAAAACAGGTGGCATACTTTCGAAGGGAACTATTCAAAAACAGAGTATGCAAAGGGTTATTCACCACTTTCGAAAAAACAAGGATAAGGACAATTAATTTTAAAAATATTGCTTTGTAACAAAAAATTACCTCTACCTTCCACCTCACACACATTCTGTCTTTTTTTCTCTCTCTTTCTCTCTCTCTCTCGTTCTTTCTCTTTTAATCTCTCTCCTTCTCCCTCTCTCTCTCTCTCTCTCTCTCTCTCTCTCACGGACACACACACAGCTATATATATATATATATATATATATATGTGTAGATAGATAGATAGATAGATAGATGGAGGGAGTAGGATAGTTCCAGGTTTAGCGTGTCCGTTATCTTTTCAGGAAATGGGATCGTTGACCTAAGTTCAAGTCCTGGACGATGCTGGTTGCCTTGTAAGTCAGGCTAATACCCTGCGAAAACTCATGAATCAATCTCTTCTCTCTCAGAGCGATGTGTAAATAGTAGGTCAGGCTATTTTTGTAGCCTTGTTGAATAAGCAATGTAGGAAAAATAAAATTCTGAATTCAAACCAACTTTATTGTGCTTCAAATCTGATCCTTCTTGTCACATATGCCCGAGCTGGGGAGTGGGGCAAATACAATGCTTAAGACAATATAAAAATTAATCTTTTATTTCTGAAAACTTCTTCTAGTCGGTTGTGTTATTGGCCTTTGTTTCTCGAATACAGGTTATATAGAAAAGAATAGAAACCTTTATTTTAGTAGCATCATTCATATAAATATATCCAAATATTATATATTCTTCAGGAGAAAAAAAATCTTCTTCCATATGTATTAGGAGGTGGATTTTATTACAATTCTTGAAAAATCAATTACCCAGTAACATTGCAATATTTAAATCGTGGGAATACTCCTCCAAAATATTTTTTAATGCTGACCTAATATATAGGATTATCCAAGTGCAGTCCGTTACACTTTTTTATCAATATCTCTGAGAACAGCGTGTGCGCTTAAAAGTCCTTCAGAATACATCGAAAGAGGAATAATAAATAATTTAATACGACGAGAAATCCCTTGCTTTTTACTGTGTTGTATATGTCTTCAGAATGTTTATTCGTAAAAAGCTTTTAGTTTTGGATGCATTTTAAAATCAGAATCGTTATACATTGGTACCAATATATATTTTAATTTATTGTTTTTTTTTTAAGTATGCAAAATGCTATAATGAAAATAGGTTTATTAGTTAATTTGTTTAATGGCATATCAACCTTCGTAGGATAGTTAATGCCTAACCCATCGTTGTAAAGCAGCTGTAGCTATACTTTTTAACCCATGACCATCATCATCAGGTCTTGTCGATCGTTCATCGCCTCCGGCAGGTCTTCAAGGCTACATCCTGTATCCTCACAGAGCTGCTGTATGTATGTTTGAGATGGTCGTCCCGCTTTTGCTCGGTCATATGTAGGGGTCCATAGGAGTACATTACTTATGAGGTCGTCCCTGCTTCTTCAGCAGTGTCCTGCTTGTCTGATTCGTCTAACTTGGATAGTTTTCGTGATGGGAGGCAGGTGGCGGTATAGCTGATGCCTTGTGGGGTGTTACCGCCAGAACATGTTCAATATTGCTCGCAGCATTCTTGTGTAGTTGCCGTCCAGCTTCTTCTCCAGCCGTTTTGTTAGCTTCCAAGTAGTGCATCCATACAGCAGTATCGACACGACAGCTGCCAGGAAGAAACTGCGTTTTATTTTATCGGTCAGGTCTGATTTCCATATGATCGATAGCCTAACGATAGCTGTCCATGCCTTCGTTAGCTGCATGTCGATGTCGTTTTCGGTCGATGAGACACTGCTTCCTTGGTAGGTGAATTTGTCTATCAGTTTCAAAGAGGGTCCATCTAGTATGGAAATGTCGCCTGTTTGATTATAACACATATATTAAGTTTTGTGTCCATTGACATGGAGGCCAATGCCTGCGGCTGCTCATTCCAAAGTATGCAGTAGTGTTTCGGCAACCCATAGCTATCCATAAAAGTGTAAAATGAGCATTATATTCCATAGAAAAATGTAACTTCACAAATACTGAGTTTGAAAGACAAAATAAATTGTATCATCCACTGTTGCAGCAAACTGACTTTTCAGAGTATATATTTTCAACAGTTAAAATAAGTATTTCTAATGGAAATGAAAGAAAGATAACCCAGAAAAGGAATCGATAGTCACAGAGAGATACACATTTTCTTTCTTTAGCAAATAAAGAATTGCCTCAGATCGTGAAAACATGCCTTTTAATATTCGTATCAAGTTTATGTAATATAAAATTACGGAAGTTCTACGATGAGGCAACGAAATCTAAAGAATCAACAACGCTGAAGTTGGTTTCTTTCTCCAGCAGTCTTTGATGATTGATTAAATAAGATGATCTATTTATTTGATATCATTAAGCAGAATTTCTCATTGTTAATTTTGAGAATGTATAGAGTACATTCGTTGATATAAAATGACGTTGTGACGTAATTTAGCGATGATATGAAATTAAAACAAAAAAATTATTCATGGAATAACCCTTCGTAATGAACAACATATTTTCTAAAATATGTATTTCAGCGATTTCTTAAGAAATTACGTAAAACTTCAATGAATGCCTTTTGCATTCTAATTTAGATGTTTCCTTTTCACTCGGTTAATTTTATATCTATAAACATTATAAATATATACTGCAATGGAATCGGTGGACATTTTTGCTCCAGGAGTTTATACTAGTGTGCTTCTATGGTTGTCACGGTACTTTATTATGACCTTGGCTCCGTAGACTACCACAGTAGTTTCTTTATCAATCCCTTCTGTATCCGCGTTGTGTTTGAAAGCTCCACAGATGGGAGAGGACACAATTTATCCGGAACCTCTTCTGACGGTCGGTTGGTTTGCTGGAACAAGTTGCCTGGGTGTTGACAATTCAAAGACAATTAAAACTTCCCATTTATAATTAACAATTACTTATTGAAACACAATGGTGTAACAATATATATATATATATATATATATATATATATATAGAGAGAGAGAGAGAGAGAGAGAGAGTGAGAGAGTGAGAGAGAAAAATTATTGTTTTCGTTTGTTGTGTTTGAGAGGCAGGCCATTGAGGTATATGGCTGGTACAGTTTTTCGATGTTATTCAATTTTTCGTTCAGGAGTTAAGCTTTTGCTTGAGAGGCTTTCGTTCTTGGAGAGATTTCTTTTCTTATTATCTTGTCTTGGGTATAGACATTAGATCTCTTTTTTCATGTAACCCTAAAAAACATCTATTTTTGTTGAGGATTCCCCCAGGAACAAAGATCATTTGGAATACTTTTACTACCTTTTGACAGGTCAGCCAATCAAAGGTGCTGATCTACGTCCATGAGAAGACTATGCCATCCACGTATCGAATTTTGATTGGTCATCCAATCAAATCACAATGAATGCGCTTGGTTAATAAAGGTTCCTACCCAACGTCTTCTCGGGGAATATTTGTTTTCACTGTAACCAAAACCAAAATCAGATGGACAAGTGATGTCATAATTTAAATTCGGTCAACGCACTGAAATAGTCCAAAGCCCGTTAATCTTTAGTTTTTACAATCTGAAAGTTTGGTTAGTACTGACCTTTGAAATAGACTTGTCAATTTCATTCAAATTATGTAAGTTTGTTTTTTCCTGTTGTTATAAAAGGAAAAGTACATTTTCCTAAAAGAGAAATGTATCATAATCTCACGTATGATTTTAAACACCATTGTCATACTAGAGTAACAGTTATTCACCTTAAAAATAGAAACGATATAACGGATTAAAATTCTGACCAAGGCTTTACGTATATTTTGCAGTGACGCTTTTAAATTACTTTCTTTCCTTCCTCGGCAGTGTGTAAAATATTTGGGAACACTGAATGTCTAGCTTTGTTGGGATATGACTCTAAATTCAAAACTAGCCGTTAAATGTTTAGAATTCTCGCAGTAGAGAACAAGTCATTGATAAAACGGTAGATCAGGATCCTTGTCTCCTTACGACATCTTTCAATTAGAAGCAGCTGAACGAAAGAAACGTTGCTTTTTTTTTCTCATTTCTTTTTAAAATAATATCGATATTATTAATGTCATATTGCTATAGATTTTTTTTTATCTTGCTACAGAATTCCCTTTTTCTTTTTTTTTTATTTGTAATAACATCAAATTCTGTGTAATCAAGTCATTTTTCAATCTGTCTAATATTCTTTTTTTGATTTTGTATCTTTTCTGTTTTAATTTGATGCATTGGCCAATTTTTCATCTTTTCTTCATTTCGCATTTTTTTTTTTGTTGAGTATGCTTCTTTCATAGAGAACACGCATGTGTTATCACCATCTAATACGCATGCACAAACATGACATCGTACACATTTATGGTTCAACCAGATTTCTGTGTGTATATCGATGTTTATGGGGAATCAAAGACCTGTTTTCTCATTAAAAAACGGTTACGATTGGATTGTAGATTATGTTTACTTGTCTATTTTTAGTAATATCGATTAAATATAAATAATTACAAGACATCTCTTAAACATAATATTGTCCTGACGGTAAAGCTTGGTGTACGTTAGCAAATTCCACTGTTAAATGTTAAGATCCTTCCATCTAAAAAGGTATCGTGTGAATGGAACCAAACTGAATTTAGTTATGAGGATTAAGGCATGATTCTCTTAGAATGTGGAAACACGTCTTCATTGGCATTAATGTCAGGTCTACTCTGATTCACTGTGGTTGTACTTGTAAAAGTTCAATCTATTTCTCAGATAAATCTGTTTGAGATATACGGTAAAATATTCTTGGAAGTAACTGGATATGGTAAGTTATAAAGAAAAGGAAAAGCTAATTTCTAGGGAATGGTGTGAGGATAAACGAAGGAAAAAAGAAGACAGAGTTTGTGGGGCGGGTAGTTGTTCTCTGAGTGACTTAAGCTAAGGCATGGGGGAATGACTTTGTTAGTTGAGGATTGCTAGACAAAAAAAACCCGGAGTTTCCATGAGTGCACTGGTGCAGAACCAGGGGAAATAAATGTTCCTCCTGTCCACATCAAGTGGAAGGAAGGAGGTAACTCGGTTTTTGAGAGAGTTGGCAAGAAGAGTTAAGGAGGTAAAGACGGATAGTGGAACACTAGCCACGAAGACGTAAAGACAGACGGAAATTTACGAGCCAAATTTTGGGAATAAAATCTGAAAAGGAGCCTCACATACCAGACACACACCTGTGAAGACAAAACCAGCGGACAGGCATGTTAGAACTACAACAAGAAAATATGGCAGCAAAATTCAAATCTGTGTCTGCTCTCTCTTTCCCCTCATAACATGTTGTTTCTCTTTGCCTAGCTAAGGCAATCGACTCAACTTTATTACTCTTTCATTCGCCTAGCGACTACTTACAAACTGTTGTGGTGAATAAACATTCGCGTAGTAAACTAAAGCAGAGTTTCCTGTGTTCGTTAATGTTTACCACGGCGGGGTTACAACAGGGTCTGACTGCTACTATAGACGCAACAATACGGCCATTAAAATGTTCGAGCTCGTGGTGATAGAAACGTCTATTCGGTACCGTTATAGAACAGTGGATTCTATTTATGCATTGACTCTAAAAACACTGGTTCTGTGACAAAATATAAGCCATCGGACATTGGCATAATGGTTAAAGTGTTCGCCAATGGCCCGGGAGACGTGGGTTCAATCCCAGCTCGAATCATACCAAAGACTTAAAAAAATGGTACTTGATGCCTCCTTGCTTAACACTCAGCATTACAAGGTACAGATCAAGGGTAAAGTGGGGCAATCGAGGGAAAGGAGTAGCGCCCTCCCCGACACCTTGGTGTAGTAGCTATCGAAAAGGGAGCCTTCGGGTCACCCTCGATTATGGTCACCAACTCTACTTACTTACTTACTACTTTGTTAAAATGATCATGAAGATAGATTTGGATAATGCACCAAATTGGAGACTAAAATTGTTAATTAGCAGAAAAGAACAGAACAAGCATTGACATGACAATAAAATATTAAAACAAATTATAAAGAAAGATCGTTAATAAATCGCAAATAATTGCCCATCTGGCTGCGGAACAAAGAATAAGCTTATTGTATCCCTTGCAGAACGGTAAGATGCCCCCACTCACCAAAAAAAAAAAAAAGTTGTCGTTTGTATGACACTTATCTACATGTGATAATGATGATGGTCCAGTTTTGGAGGTCTCGGCTAAATTCAATACCCTATCATTGTCATTATTCCCTGTTTCAAACTGATCTGGCGTGATAGTACCAACTATGGTCTCAGCAATGCGTTAATTAAATCTGTCCTAAATCATTCATATTCGAATGAAAAAGAAGAAAAAAACTCTTTTGAAAAAGAATATAATGTATGAAAGTACTCTGAAAAAGACTCACAAATATCTAGGCAGGAAATAACCCTAGATCGGTTGACATGCCATTAAGATCAATCACTCCATCAATTAATCAAATGCCCGCATAACATATTAACGAAATATGACATTCATACATTACTCGCAAATAGAAAAATGGTTGAACTATTGAGACAAATTCGTTTTATTAGAAATCTAATATTGAAGATAAGACTTTTTATTCCTGTCAGGATTATATCTATGGGTTAAATATATCACTTTAAACATTATTCATAACTGTCGGCAAAACAAAAAAAAAGTATAAGAAACTACAAAAAAAGAAAAAAACTAAATATAAAATACTTAAGGAACGCAGTTCTCTAACTTCTAGTCATAAAACAATCCAAGATGGGTTGGAATCCTGTTAGAATCAATCAATCAAGCCATCAATCCAAATATTTGTCAAAAGATACTTCTCTATTTATAAACAATATAATTGGCTCAGGGTTTGAAATTTATATTTTTATGTACAAAGTCTTATAGATGTTTAATATTGAATATACCACAAGCGGAGAGTCGAAAATAATATTTGACATATTAAGAATCCTTTCCTCATTTTTCACATGTTCTAAGCTCGTGCTGTTCGAGTGACACCAGTTTATATTCAAAGTAGAATAGCAGAGACGAAGAAAACCATATGTTTCAAATAAAACTTAACGCACATTTCATGAGAATCACCTCGTTTTTATCATTTCATTCATCCGAGTTGGAGTAATTTCCTCATATTAAAATGAAATATTACATCAGGTTCGATAAGGGGTATTATATATAATCAACGTAGAGACATATCGGTTGTTACACATAAATTATAACACAAAGATCACAAGGATGGCAGCATTATAGAGATATATTTCCATCACCAGAATTATTAGCAAGCAATTAGACGTAAAACTAGGTCCTCTCACCAAAGAAGAACTCGACTTGGTTCTCAGAAGAATTAAAAATAGGAAAGCAGCAGGGCTAGACGAGATCCCCCCAGAAGTGTGGAAGACTAGACAATTCGACGATATACTGCTCCGGCAATGCAACGCAGTCAATAGTCAAAATAGGATAGAGAGATGGACGAAGGGATGCATCCTTCCATTCCCTAAAAAAGGCGACCTCGGACTAGCCAAGAACTACCGAGGGATAACACTTACATCCATAGCAGCCAAAATCTACAATGCCCTACTACGAAACCGCATAGAACCCAAAATAGACAACATCCTTAGGAAAAACCAAAATGGCTTCCGGAGAAATAGATCCACAACCTCACAAATACTAACCATCCGTAGAATCCTGGAAGGCGTTCGGGCAAAAAACTTACCGGCGACATTACTATTTGTCGACTTTACCAAGGCCTTCGATTCCATACACAGAGGGAAGATGGAGCAAATCCTACTAGCATACGGCCTACCAAAAGAAACAGTAGCAGCGATAATGATTCTCAACAGAAACACCAAAGTGAAAGTACGTTCACCTGATGGAGACACGAAATACTTCGACATTGTTGCAGGAGTACTACAAGGAGACACACTAGCCCCGTACCTCTTTATCATCTGTCTAGACTATGTGCTTAAGACTTCGATCGACAAAATCAGAGAAAATGGCTTCGAGCTGACTAAGAGAAGAAGCAAAAGGTACCCCGCAAAAACAATCACGGACGCCGACTACGCTGATGACTTGGCGATACTAGCGAATACGCCTAATCAAGCAGAGACACTACTGCATAGTCTGGAACGAGCCGCAGCTGGCATTGGCCTCCATGTCAATGCAAACAAAACTGAATATATGTGTTACAACCAAACGGGCAACATTGCCACACTAGACGGAGCCTCTCTGAAACTAGTCGACAAATTCACCTACCTAGGAAGTAGCATCTCATCAACCGAAAAAGACATCGACACACGACTGACGAAAGCATGGATAGCTATCGATAGGCTCTCGATCATATGGAAGTCGGACCTAACTGATAAAATGAAACGCAGATTCTTCCAGGCAGTGGTTGTGTCGATACTGCTATATGGATGCACCACATGGACGCTTACGAAGCGGCTGGAGAGGAGGCTGGACGGAAATTACACAAGAATGTTGAGAGCAGTATTAAACAAGTCCTGGCGACAGCACCCCACGAGACTCCAACTATACGGACACTTGCCCCCCATCACGAAAACTATACAAGTTCGACGAACCAGACACGCAGGACACTGCTGGAGAAGCAAGGACGAGCTCATAAGCGATGTACTCCTGTGGACCCCCACATATGGATGTGTAAGTGTGGGACGACCAGCGCGAACATACATACAGCAACTATGCGAGGACACAGGATGTAACCCTGAAGACCTGCCGGAGGCGATGAATGATAGGGAGAAATGGCGAGAGAGGGTCAAGGATATCCGCGCTGGCGGCGCGACATGATGATGATGATTTCCATCCGTGCGATGTCACAAAAGAATATGCATGGATACAGTTCTATTATTAAAGATGGCATTTTTAATTTATCTTTTTGCGAGATATTTTATTCTGGAACAGGACTGATTGGAGATCGATTGATAGATTGACTGATTCAACTTATTTTGGGTATTTGCATGACGAGAGTAAAAGAGATCGGCATTATTATAATGTATATTTGCATTTTCTGTGTTTTTGATTAAGAAAAGTTTTAAACGGATGTATTCAACTCATAAATATAAACCTTACTAATACTACTACGACGCTTGCTAAGAGTACATCTCCGAATAATGAAGGAGTACTCCCAGTTCATCAAATCTCTAGAACTGCAGACACACAATCTGATATGGTTATGGTTATATTCACGACACGCATTTTGGAGATATCTTACCTCACAACAGGGTATGCAGTCAGCGTATTTTATGCCCCATTGATAGAGCGACGCAATAAATAGTCACCCACGATTAATCAGACCGATGGGATTTAAGACGGCTTTTCTGAACATTGCTTTACAAAAGGAATACTACAAAATACGCACTTAGTTCAAAAGCACAGAAAACGAAGTTGTAACCTGTCGTTAGATATACAATCAATAGATCATCATCATCACCATCATGATCATCATCATGTCGAGCTATCAGCACGGATATTTCTGAGCCTCTCTCGCCACACTTCCCAAATGTCCATTGCTTCCAGCAGGTCCTCAAGTCTATATCCCGTATCGGCACAGAGTTGCTGTATGTAGGTTCGAGTTGGACATCCTGCCTTTGCTCGACCAAGTAAAGAGGTCCACAGTAGTGTATCGCTTATGAGCTCGTCCCTACTTCTCGAGCAGTGTCCTGCATGTCTGGTTTGTCTAATTTTGATAGTTTTTGTGATGGGTGGTAGGTGGCCGTACAGCCGCTATTTGTAGCGTGATACATAAGCTCCAATTTTTTAAGGCTTTTCGCATTGGAGAGGATGATTTGAATTCACATTTTTACTTCTCATAAACTACTTTCAAGTGTGGAGATCTCTTTCTTTAAATATCTCGTGGTAGAAGAGAAGTATTCCTATCTTTCTTACGCTCATGAATGTTAAGTGCAATTGTAATAAATTGATATGCAGATGTTTACGAGATCAATTTTAAAGATTTATAAATTTATACATAGAAAATTAAAAGTACAATAGTAATTAAGGGTTGTCAATGCACAGAAAACAGAATACATGTTATATAATGGCCGAGGGATTTCGTTTTATGCCTTTGGGTTTAGTTAAGCTGAAAACCTTTCGGCTCAGTTCGTGGGTTACTTAGGTTCAACATTAACATAGGTGTTCACGCACGCGCATGCGGAGCGGATGTGTCACTCTGAGATATCACAATATCCCAGATGGGAAACGGGGCAACAGAGTGCAGGTGACATCACGAACCGACAGCGCGCGGAGGATTTTGAGGATTTTTTTAAAAAATCAGTTAGTTGAGTTGAGTCCTGCCTCGGGGGAAGACGGTTGACTTTCGCTTGCTTACGGAGGCCATGGGCAGGTGTCGCTCGAGATGGGGGCAGATGAAAAAGCCAGAATAGAAAAAATGTGTATCTCTCTCCTTATGTCGAAGAAAATTTTAAACTCCAATCTAATAAAAAGTTTCGTACCTGAACTAAGAAATCGTAAGTGTTTTTCGTGTTTCGAGATTCTTTTGTTCTATGTATATATATATGAACAGTCTATGTACGTTTCACATATCCATATCCGTATATATGGCTATAGAACATACATGAGCTTTAATCAAACAGGCAACATTTCCACACTAGACGGAACCTCGCTGAAACTGGTAGACAAATTCACCTACCTAGGAAGCAGTGTCTCAACAGTCGAAAAAGATATCGACACGCGGCTAACGAAGGCATGGACAGCTATCGATAAGCTATCGATCATATGGAAATCAAACCTGACCGATAAAATGAAACGCAGTTTATTCCAGGAAGCGGTCGTATCGATACTGCTGTATGGATGCACCACTTGGACGTGAACAAAACGGCTGGAGAAGAAGCCGGACGGCAATTATACAAGAATGTTGCGAGCAATATTGAAACAGTCCTGGCGGAAACAACCCACAAGGCACCAACTATACAGCCACCTGCCTCCCATCACGAAAACTATTCAAGTTAAACGAACCAGACATGCAGGACACTGCTGAAGAAGCAGGGAGGAGCTCATAAGTGATGTACTCCTATGGACATCCACATATGGCCAAGCAAAAGCAGGACGAGCAGCTCGAACATACATACAGCAGCTATGTGAGGATATGGGATGTAGCCCTGAAGACCTGCCAGAGGCGATGAACGATAGGGAAAAATGTCGAGAGAGGGTCGGAGATATCCGTGCTAGCGGCACGACATGATGATAATGATGATTTATACAAAATACTTTTGACCATATATTAGGATGAGTCAAAAGTTAAGCAATATTTCGCTCCTTACTGGTTTCCTGCAGCTATATCACGTAGTCGAAGCAGTTCATTCCATGATAAGTACTGGAAGTGGTTTTCAGTACGGTGGTAGCTGATGCGCCAACACGTTGTTCATTGTGTATTCACCAGTATACTGACGCGTTGTTCATTAATGAACGTACAATACAGTCTAATTCAGGAACATATGCAAGTTCAAACTGATCCATAAGACCACTGAATCAACCAAAACACGTTATCCGAAAAGTTAAAATGGAGTTGATCGCTGTACTGTAATCTGATATTTCAAGAAATTTAGCTCTGGTTACAAGAACGTCGACGATAAGGCAAGTCACGTATGATTCCAATGCCTTGTCCTAAGCAATAGAGGAAAATTCTACGAGTGGCACCTGCTGAGTAGCAGTAGGAGAATATCAGGCGAGCCCGGTATGCCACATAACATTAAAGTTCGTTATATTCACGATTTTTGCAAAAGTATGCAGAGCTGCTTAATTGGGCCTCAAGTTACCAAAATATTGCAAAACTTTTTGTCTCGCCCTTGTATACGAATGTCATTCGTCAGTTAGGGGCTATAAATCCGATTCTGCTTTCACATTTCATTTAGTTTATGAGATTAGAAAATAAAACTGATGATCGCTCTCTTTAAAGTTAAATGAGCCAGCAGAAAATAATAGTTAAAAGACGTTTACTTCTTTCACTTGTTTCCGTTTGTCACATCTTTTCTCGTTTTATCAAAAAAAAATAAAGAGAAGTGACTACATTCTGAATATGACCGATCAACAATTTATTCTGGATTCGTTTGCCGCCTGGTACCGAACATATCTAACATCTCAAATGTAGGTAAAAATGTGTGAAGAGACCATGTAAATGATTTAGAATGTGTAGAAATCGCTGATTCAGTGAAACAAACAAGGTTGCAAGGGACTGATTACTTAATTTGTTATAAACTAAAAATTGACAACTAATGGCCAAGACGCCATTGTCTACGTCAGTACTTACTCTTGAACCAACGTACCCATATCTAATGCCTGTTCGCTTTTTAAAACATTTAGCAAAATCATGTCTGTAATTTAATCAGCTGCCTTATCTCCTATTTATCTCCTCTATAAAAAATATTATTATTATTAAAATCTAAAACATGGATTCCATTTTAGATTTCCGAAAAGCCATAATTTACAGTAAATAAAACGAGTGACCAGTTTATTCCGATGTTTTACAAAAATCTCTGAGGGACATATCAAGTTTTAGCTGTCGAGATATTCATAAAGGGTGGGATAACTTGAATTCACTGTTTATTATAGTGTGACGATACCCACTCGGTTCCCCGAATACGTCAACTTCTTCGAACCATTTCGCTTCTTAGCCGGTGATCATCTAGTGGTTCCGATAGGGGTATCACACATTTCTTCATAGCTACAAGAAACACAATCAAGGGAGTGGGAGAAAAAGAACAAACGAACAATAAGGCTCGGGTTAACTCAAATTGCAAGAAGAGGAGTTATGTAACATTGCATTCCCTTGTGCATGTGTAGACTAACTCTAGCGTGGATTTCTAGCGAAATTTCTACAAAGCTACTAGGAATGCGAACCCACCTTGACCGGTCGTTCCTCACTGCTCTCGACCCTATATCATACCAACTGGTCTCTCAGCTGTCCGGTGTCGACTGGCCACTCGCGTCACCCTTCGCCAACTGCTTTCTCCCAGTTTCTTTGTCCAACTCCTCTCTCGTTCCCTGCCTACTTCCGGTCACGTCGAGATCGTGGGTTCAGGCCTTTGTCTGGTTTCGCGCCAAAACAGACAAAGGGATTATCTGCTTGACGGACCACCTACATCGTGTTACAATAGTATATTCATTCAATCTTAAATTACCTTTAAGTGAAGTCCTCACCAACATTTTTTCGGGTGTTCTGCTTGGACTATATTTTCCATGGGATGAATTAATCGAAAGGATTTCCGGCAAATTTATAAAAGCCAGTAACAAAAGATTCTCTGGTCTTCACTCAATGGATCGTCCCCCGAAACCTTCAAAACTATATCATGGATATTCCACCGAAATACGTCCGAATTTCAAGCAAAACTTGCCCCGTCAATTCTTATTGTTAAACAAAATGTCACACTAGAAACACGTTACTCAATAACGTCTCAGTGTCGACTAAAACACTTATAAACGGTGTGACCAGTTCTGCTGAGAAGGTAAGTTTCTTCTACTTATATTTGTAGAACTAATTGTGTGGCTCGTTAAGACATTGAAAAAAAAGCAAAATTGAACATGACATGGTTTACACTTGAGTGAAGAATCGAGTCTAGAATTAAGGATGACATAAGACATGCCTATTTGAAAATAAAAGGCAAATAAACAATGCTGTTAAATTATGTACAACAGTGAAAATAAAAATGGGAGAGAAAGTAAGGTGGAATTCGGCGTTTTTAAAAATAAGTTTTTGCTCATAATAGGAGATTTAAAAATGGTAAGGTACTTATTAAAAAATGTATATTGAATCGGACTCCCTGAAGTAAACATTCCAAAATAAAACATCCAATCTGGTATCCTAGCGTCTCCATTGAAGAAGCCATTTACAATGTTAAGTAGAATTGAAGATCATTACACCATGATTCATTTCTTTTAAACTTCAGAAAGAAGAAAATTCCATAAACGACAAGCATGGTGAATATATTTGTCATAAAGTTGCGGTTATATTTTCATCTTTACTCTATTTAAAACTATAACTAACGAGTTATATTGTAGACTGTTTACATTTAAAACACAGAGATGTTATCATTTTAATTAACACACACACACACACACGCACACACACATACATACACACACACACACACACACACACACACACACACATATATATATATATATATATATATATATATATATATATATATATATGTGTGTGTGTGTGTGTGTGTGTGTGTGTAAAAAAAAATCAAAATCTCACTTCTTTTAAGTTTCCTCATTTAAAATTCCTAGAATCAATCAAAATACAGTCGTCAGATAAAACTAAAGCTTGATGTTAAAAGTGTATCCTGGGTGATGCACGAAATATTAAGTTATGAAATTATTATAGAACGTGGTTGGGGGTTTTCATTTGTTCTATTTTTTATCCTGATCCCTTTTTTAATATACCAGAAGGGTTTAAGCAATTTGTTTAATTCACACACACACACACACACACAGATTAGTAAAATACATTTATCACCACTTGTATGGGAATACCTTTACAATATTAATGTTTTAAACAGTCCCAATCTTTTGATCCATATCCAAACATTCTTGACATCCTATACAGGTTGTCTCCATCAAATAACTTCTGATTTACTTAAAACGGACTCCTATAATGGCTTCAACTTCTTTCGAATCATTCGTTGACGATTTCAATGTATAGAAAGATATGGTGAATTGTTGGATATTTTTTGAAATCCGAATATCATAATGTTTTTGACTCACCACACACACAGTACACACAACTTTATAGATAGATAGATAGATAGATAGATAGATAGATAGGCATCAGTTTCTAGGTATGAAGAGTATGTTTGTCTTTTTCATTCACATAGTTTTTCACAATATGCATTGATGTGTATTTGTTCAGGAGCAAAATATTTTAAACGGGCATTTGTGAATAATATAGATCTTTGCATCAACGCATATATGCAACTGGATTCATATCTATTATTTTGAATGGTCGACCTTATATTGTTTGTTTAAGCAGCATTTCATCTTTAAAGTCTTTTTTTTCGTGGGGGTCGTTTTTTTTCGTTTTTTTTTTTCCCGCCTTGGCATTAGAGTTCTGTAAATATTTTTAGTTGCACGGACACCTAATTTAATGTTATTTCTATCATTTCTTTTCTTCTTTTCAGCTGCTGATGACTTCGTGAGTCGCAGAGTTTAGTTGTACTGAAAACGTTGTGTCTTTCGGTAGATCGAGCGAAAATTATATTCCATATAGAGTCCAGGCATTTTTATTTCTCAAAGTTTTTTTTTTTTTTTTCAATTCTGTACTATGCTCTTTTTTTTGTTATTTTTACTTTGATGCCATTCCTTTTTATATAAATATTTATTACTCCCCAAATATTCTCTCCTAATTTTCTCTTCGTACCTTCATTATATTTCTTGCTGTTTGTTACTTCCTTCTTTTAATAGTTAATACTTCTCAGTGAGTTAACGAGATGTTTCACGTTATGTCCTTTTTTTATTCTCCCTCTTATATAAGTACTTCTATCGCCTGATCATCATAAGGCATTTCTTTTACAATCAGCCATTTTGTTTTTCCTTGTTATGTTTTCTTTCTTTCTTTCTTTCTTTCTCTATCTTACAATGCTTCCCTACTTCTTCTTTCTTTCTGTAGTATAGCCACATAATACATATATAATACATATACATCTGCATGTGGAATCATAACGACGACACAATAAAGACGAGTGACACAGTTCTTTAGAAAAATATACCTCTCACTTTATTTGAAAGGGTTCGAAAAGGTTACTAAAGGTTTTACTGTGAGAGGGAGTTGAAGACCGAACAGAACTGCAAAATATTGACCCCCACTCTTATGGCAATAACAGGGTTTCTTTCCCGTTCTACTGGGCTGCACAACTAGGGACCCGGCCTCTCTGGGAGATGTTCCTCATTCCAGCATCTTCTCTCCAACAGATCTTCTTTCCAACTGATCTGAACTTCAACTGCTCAATCGAGGGTCCTGAGGGTCCCTTCCGCTTGCTACTGGTTTGATCTACAGCATCTTATCTCCAACTGATTGAACTTCCTGTGCACCGAGTTGTATAATTGTTCGACGTTGACCTTCTTCTTGTGGGCGTCACAAATCGCACTCATTCAACTCGTCCGCGGTCAAGGTTATATCCTGATATTCCTCGACCGGATGCACCTGTTATTTACTCAGGTGCATTTCCTATTTTGACAGCTAGCCGGGGTCCGAGATCAATATACAACATTTCTTCCTGATTTCGCCTTTCTAAGTTTTCTCAATCATCTTTGTCGTAATGGCTAAAATGACTCTAAGTAAGTGTTCGAGTTCCAGTTACATTAAAATGTTCACTTTTGGACTATTTATTTTGGGAAAAGCATAAGTAAAGTTGGTGACCGTAGTCGAAGGCAACCAGAAGGCTTCCTTTTCAATAGATACTACACCGAGGAGTAGGGGAGGGCGCTACTCTTTCCCCTGGATTGCTCTCCTTGACACGTACCTTATATTGTTGAGTCTTAAGCAAGAAGGTATCAAGAACTATTTTTAAAGTCTTTGGTATGACGCGACATGGGATTGAACCCAGGTCTCCCGGACCATTGGTGAACAGTCTACCCACTTGGCTAATGAGCCGGTAGGGAAGGTATGAACCCTCCTTATCTCCCTAGCTATGAGAAATACAGCGTGTCACAATATACGGGGGACCAATTTGACTACTAATAACTTCACTAATAACAATGTTAGGTTTTTAGTTTTAGATTTGGTATAACAACTATTAATCCTTAATCACAATGCCTTGGATAAATAAGGATACATATTTTGTATCACTGCTTCTTAAGAGACAAAATCGTTAAAAACTGTTTCAAAATAGATGCAACCCTTGAATATGATAATAATTTATTACTGCGACAAGAAACTCATTAATGGTTTGCTTTTTGTGGAAGCTAATTAATGGCAATTTAAAAAAAAAGATTAATCTGATGCCTCTAGCACAAAGGAAGTATTATTTTTTCAGAACATGTTCCAAATTGTCGCCATTGCCTTTTTCTCTGTAATAAATCAGTATCATATCAGTAGGTTGAATGTATTTTGAGACACCCTGTAAAATGCCTACTTACCTTCAGCAATGATTGTTTTGTCTGGCTTTTTTTTTGGTATTAAATAAACCACAAAGCTTGATATGCGATTAAAAAATATAGATCACTTTCACCGTTTTCTTTTCATTTGATTTTTCTATTTCACAATTAGACATTCAATTCTATGCCATTTTCTCTCGTTTTATCATTTCTTTTGCGCAATTATATTTTCCATTCTCTACCATTTATTTTCGTTTTATCATTTCTATTTCGCAATTAGATTTTCATTTCTATACCATTTATTTTCGTTTTATCATTTCTTTTGTGCAATTAGCTTTTCAATTCTTTACCATTTCGTTTCGTTTTATCATTTCTTTTGTGCAATTAGCTTTTCAATTCTTTACCATTTCGTTTCGTTTTATCATTTCTATTTCGCAATTAGATTTTCATTTCTATACCATTTATTTTCGTTTTATCATTTCTTTTGTGCAATTAGCTTTTCAATTCTTTACCATTTCGTTTCGTTTTATCATTTCTTTTGTGCAATTAGCTTTTCAATTCTTTACCATTTCGTTTCGTTTTATCATTTCTATTTCGCAATTAGATTTTCATTTCTATAGCATTCATTTTCGTTTTATCGTTTCTTTTGCGCAATTAGCTATTCAATTCTCTACCATTTCGTTTCGTTTTATCATTTCTTTTGCGCAATTAAATTTTCCATTCTATCGCATTCATTTTCATTTTCGCTGCTTTATTCCTCTTCTATTGCTTCTTGTGTGATTTTTTTTAACACTAGATGTAACTGAAAACTTTTCAATGCATTTAAAATCACAGTAAGTCTTCCCTGGTCACTAGGACTTTTTAAATTATTCTCGCCGATTTCAACAGTAATGTGACCTAGATCTCGATTTTTCTTCGAATACCCAGTTCCAGACAGGGGAGAGTTACTTGTGGTGTTGTGGCTAACGTGCTGGACGCTGACCTATTAGTAAGCGAGTTCGAGTTTCAGTCACACAATTGATAAAAGCATTAATTTTCTTATTCTCCAAATTATTGTTACAACAATACAACTTCTGTTCTTCTTCCTCAAGGATTGTTTTGGTATTAAATAATTAACGGTGTTCATTTGATTTTTCTATTTCACAATTAGACATTCAATTCAATTAAAAAGCTTAAACCATTTCCCAATTCTCATATCCAAGTCTTTTTATATCATTTCAATTACACAAATTACAATTTGAATCACTATCACCTACATGTTGGACTGCATTTTCACCTTTTTGGTGAGGTTGAGTTTTTTGTCTTTTGTCTTTTTTTTTTCGTTTTTTTTTTCAGTTTCACTCATTAGTTTGATTCACTTCCTCCTTTCGGTTTCTCTTTCTTAGTCATGGACAAGCCATAATCAATGCGTGCAATTACTGTGTCGTTTGTAGTACGAGGTGCATACGATAAGTTTCCAGATTTTTTCGTACGGGCACTTTATTGATAGAACACACATGAAACTCCCTGCCACTTATGCCACTCAAAATCTGATGCTCGATTCATGCAAGATGCTCCAAAAGCAGCCTGAAGCTTTCCATACGTTTCTGTGGCATTTTTTTTTTTCAAGTTTAAAACACAATTTTATTGCATATCGTTTTTCTAAAGTGTCCTTACGTCCAGATTGCATTTTTGAAATTCAGCAGCTGTGACAATCAGGCTTTAGTAGGGTGTATTCCAATTTCTGCTGTAGCTGTTTATTTCAACCTAGAATCATAAAATTGGTTTGTTATCTCATAAGATGCATAGCAATAATATAGTGAATTTTAAAGAGTGTACGTCTATTTTAAATGCCCATACGAAAAAAGTCTGGAAACTTATCGCATGCACCTCGTATTAATACAATTGTGTTTCCTTGTTGACTTTTTGATTATTGTGGCCCTGATTTTCCTTAAGATGTTGCTGCTATCGGCTACTCTAGTCTGTATTTCTTTAATATTTTTTGTATATTCCTCGAATGTCTTTTTTTCCCATCCCTAACAATTTTTTTCTCTTTACCTAACTTCAAATTCTTTCCGAACATTAGTTTCCTATGGTGTCCACAATATATTTTTGCCCAGTCAGCTGGGGGGCTGTAAAATACACCGACTGCACCTCTGCAGAGAGGTAAGACCCCCCCCCCCAACGAGTGTCCTAGATATGACACTAAACAATCTGATGGTGAGGTTCCAGTAATGCTAGGGCTTTGGCGAATAAGGAGTTCCCCTTCATTGCCATTGCTCCAAGGTCCACTCTGGCCTGAAATAGTAGCACCTGATAGGGCCCTATCTATGGGTTGAATTGACTTAACGGTATACTTATGCTAAACAGAATTGTTTGACTAAACTGAATAGTTTGAAATAGAAATGTTTTTGACAATTAAACCAAATTTACATTTAAACTGCGTGTTTAAGCTAAACTGAATTATTTGAAATGGAACTGTTTTTTGACATTGAAAATGTACTTACACTAAACTGATGTGGTTAATATAGAGCTGTTTTGACATTTAACTGTGTGTAAGCAAAATCGGTACTTACGATAAACAGAATTTGCTGAATTAGAACTGTTTGAATAAACTGAATAGCTTGAAATAGAAATGTTTTTGACAATTAAACTGTTTACTCATGCTAAACTGAATTGTTTGAAATAGAACTGATTATTTACATAAAAATTGATTCGGCGTTAAATAACCTACAAAGGTTGATATGCCATAAAAACCAAACAAACAAACAATATATTTCTAATTTTTTAACATCAATACTAAGATCCTCATTTTTTGTTTGAAATGATTGATCGATATTTTATTTGCGGATCAGGTAAAAATATAGCAATAGTAAAATTACTGACACTCTAAGTCCGTTATTCAAGTTTCATGTGTATTATACAACCATATTATTGGAAAAAAGTTGCTTGTCATACATCAATATAGCTTGAGTTATAACTGCAGACGATTACCTCTTTATAACATTGAGTGTTTTTTCGCAATATCCTTTTTTTTTAATCATTAAAGATTTGCCACCTACGTCCTTCTTTTATCGTACTTTTTGGTGGTAATGTTGTACAGATGGAATTATCAGAATACATTTAAGTAAGCCGAACAAGACAGGTGGGTTACTGCTGGAGAAGTAAGGACGAACTCATCAGTAATGTTCTGTAAGGGACCGCGACACATAGATGTAGCATTGTTTGATAACTAGCAAAAGCTTAAATACAACAGCTCTCTACGGACACAGGAATCAGCCGAGATGACCTGATATTGAAAGACGGTGAGAGACATAAACAGAGAGTGAGACAGTGTGTGTGTGTGTTTCAGGGAACTACATACTGTTATACTGACTAGATGTTGATGATGGTTTCATTATATTCTATTTGTGAAGTTGTCTTCATGGTTGAACCATCTTTTTGCCTATTACATTTTAATAAGTAAAGTTAGTGAGCATAGTCGATGGTTACCCGAAGGCTCCCTTTTCAATAGCTACTACATCAAGGTGTATAAAACTGAGTGTTATGCAAGGAGACATCGATTACTATTTATAGAGTATTTGGTATGACTCATCCTGGTATTGAATGCCAATCTCCCGAGCCCCTGGCGAATACTCAAACTGCTAGGCCAATAGACCGGTTTTAGAGGTTTAATAGTTTCAATATATTTTGTTTGTGAAGTTGAATTCATGGATGAAGCGTCTATTTTCCTTTTCAATTGAGCGATATATATATATATATATATATATATATATATATATATATATATATATATATGTATTGTCACCCATAGACAGACTGTTTCGTTCTATCAGAACTCTTCAGTGTGGCTAGACCCGCAGGACGCTCGAAGCCGGGATCGAAACCCGTCCAACTTTACAATAGACTAAGGTTTCAGACCACACGGCTACAAGCGGACTACGTTGGCTAAGGGAATTTTAAGATATTTTATTTTTAGCGACAGCAGCAGCCTTTGTTTACATTTTTTTTTATACCCTATCGGCTATAGAGTGCTCAATTCTTACGAAGAGCTTTGCATTACGCCAGGGGCGGCCGACAATTCCGATTTATTTATATATATAAATAAGAAAAAACAAAAAAACGATCACATTAGGATCATAAATTGATTTCCATCCTGTAACATGTTGGAAATAAATGTATAATCCTAATGTGTCCGGTTTTTGTTTTTTCTTAAAGAAATTATTGCTCTGTAATGTCAGTTATATTGAGCTGTTTCTATCATTTCAGTTGAATCTGTCATTTTGACTTTCATCTTTTTCATTTATTATTTTAACCTTATGCTCGTTAATAATTTTTGATATTTTCATGCAAGAATAATACATATAAATATCTTTGTTAAACAGTTTATTCAGGTTAGTCGTTTTTGCAGAGTGTTTTTCCTTAATTATTTGATTAGATATTTTCCTCTGGTTTATTTTGAGACTTGTACTGGTGGTTGAGGTGTTTAAACAACAGAATGTTTCTATTGCTCATTATTTTGTTATTATCTTTAGCATTATTTTTGAAAACCAGCCTATTGGCATAATCGTTATAACGTTCGCCAAATGCCTGGGAGACCTGCGTTCAATCCCAGCTCGAGTCATACCAAAGACTCAAAAAATGGTACTTAATGTCTTCTGGCTAAACGGTCGACATTATAAGTTATGGATCAAGGGTAAAGTGGAGTAATCCAGGGAAATCAGTATCACCTTCTCCAACACATCGATGTAATAACAACAATAACGAAGTGATCCTTTTCGGTCAACTTGAAGAGCGGTCGGCTAACTTGCTGTTTTGCGTGCAATTAAATTTGATGTATTTAACTGTTTTTTTGTTCTTTTTTTGTGGAGTAAGGATGCAGTTCATAAACCGTTTCAACTTCGTTGAAAATATTAATATTGCTAGAATATTTTGGTATTGATTTCTTAATGTTTTGTTATGGTGAGTGGATGATCCGATTATATATAAATGTATAACAGTTGGTTATTCGGTTTTCTGAGATATTACCACATGCTGTTGAGCAAATCAAATTTGATATCGAGAAAATAATTTTTTTTTTTTCAACTTAGACGCAACGTCAAAATTCAAGAGATGGATGTGGAATATTTTATCCCTTTTTTTTCTTTCGTAATCCAATTTATAGCCATTAGAATATTTTAAACGAATTTAACTTATAAAGATGGTTAAGTCCGACATTTTCTTCATTGAATGTGTAAATTTCTTAAGCAGAAACTTACTAACTATTTCCCAAGTTTCAGCGCCGCAACAACTTCCACTGCTTATATATAAATATTATAACTATTTCTTAAAAAAAAAGAAGAGATTTGATTGAATAGAAAGGATTTCTGATAATTTTTTACTATCTTTAATTTTTTTTTCACCATCAATATTAATAAACGTTTGATCTAAGTTTAAGCCTCGTTATCGAGCTTTTGGGTAATTGAGGGATGATAATTATATATTTTTGTGTTAATAATGATTTAGTCTGCGTATGCATGCATTCGTCTATGTGTGTGTATGCATATCTGGGTGTGAATGTGGGTGTAAACGAAACATTTTATAAAAACATTTGGAAATACATGTTATAAATATATTACTCCCTTCTGGTTTCAGCTTTATTTTGTTAACAGGTGGTATTAATTCAAAAACTGTTTACATTTCACACACACACACACACACACACACACACACACACATATATATATATATATATATATATATATATATATATCATCATGTCGTGACGTTAGCACGGATATTCCTGACCCCCTATCACCACTTCTCCCTATTGTTCTTTGTCTCTGGCCGGTCTTCAGGGCTACATCCCGTATCCTCACAGAGCTGCTGCATGTATATTCGAGCTGGTCGTCCTGCTTTTGCTCGGCCATATGTGGGGGTCCATGGGAGTACATCACTTATGAGCTCGTCCCTGCTTCTCCAGCAGTGTCCTGTATGTCTGGATCGTCTAACTTGGATAGTTTTCGTGATGAGAGTTAGGTGGTCGTATAGTCGGTGCTTTGTGGGGTGTTGCCTCCAGGACTTGTTCAATATTTCTCGCAGCATTCTTGTGTAATTTTTCTTTAGCTTTTTCTCCAGCCGTTTTATTAGCATCCAAGTAGTGCATCCATATAGCAGTATCGACACAACGGCTGCTTGGAAAAAAATGTGTTTCATTCTATCGGTCAGGTCTGACTTCCATATGATCGATAGCTTATCGATAGCTGACCATGTCTTCGTTAGCCGCGTGTGGATGTCTTTTTCGTTTGATGAGACACTGCTTCGTGTGTGTGTGTGTGTGTGTGTGTGTGTGTGTGTGTGTGTGTGTGTGTGTGTGTGTGTGTGTGTGTTAAGAACTAACCTACAGCAGTTCTGTACTGACACAGGTTGTTTGTTGGTTTATCAATGTTTTATAGCATATCAACCATTGTAGGTTATTTGATGCCAATTCGTTTTTAATAAAAAATAAACAGTTTTATTTTTAAAAACCCAGTTTACTTTGCAAAACAATTCTATTTTAAGCTATCCTGTTTAGTCAAACAGTTTTGATTAAAACAAATAAGTTTAGTATATGTATAATCTTTGTTTGCACACAGTAAATGTCAAAACTGTTCTATTTCAAACAATTCAGTTTAGCATAAATACGCTGTTTATTTCTATTGGAACCATACATAGTACCCTAACAGGGTGGACCAGGGAGCGATGGCTAAGAATGAGTACTTAGCATTCTCTAAAGCTCTAGCATTACTGGAACCTCACCATCAAATTGTTTCGTGTCATATCCTGGACACTCGTTTGAGGGGGTCTTACCCTTCTGCAGAGATGCTGTCGGTGTATTCTGCAGCCCATGCAGACTGGGCAAGTACAGATGTAGGATGTTGTCTGGAAGATATATCGGCAGAGATAGATGATAGAGACGAATAGCGAGAGTCAGGGAAAGTCGTGATATATATATATATATATATATATATATATATATATATAAATTATCTTTTCCTATATCAGTTCTGTCTGGGATGATTTCGTTTCGACATCTGACCACCAACCGGTCAGTCTACAGTTTATCGTTTACACTGCAGGATTAATGAACCCTTTTATCGATACTGCGTTTGCAAGAAAGGTTATTATGTTGAAAAGTAAATATTTGATAAGATCTATCGGAAATCTCGTTAATTAACGTTTTGTTGAAGAAATATAAAAATGCTATGTACATTAAATTGATCTAACAGCAGGCGTTACTTAAAACCATATAATTCTACATAAAGTAGCTTCCTCCCACATTGTAAAATGTCACAAGTTTTTTTTGTTTTTTTTGGTTTAGTTTTGTTTTATGTTATATCAATCATTGTAGGTTAATTAGTGCCAAATCCTCTGGATACATATATGTTAAAAATTAATTTGTAAACACCTTTTGCTAATTGCACTTTTAAACGAACCTGAGCTCATTTTTTTTTTTGCAGAATGTTAAATAGTTTCAAGTATTTCTATCTAATACAAATAATTCTATTTACTAAACTCATTTGTTTGCTGAAAGCCAAATGGTTTCGAGTATTGCTATGAAACAGTTGCACATATTTAAACAGATGTACATTCAGATGTGACCGATAAAATGAAATGCAGTTTCTTCCAGGCAGCGGTCGTGTCAATATTGCTGCATGGATGCACTACTTGGACGTTAACTAAACAGCTGGAGAAAAAGCTGGACGGCAATTATACAAGAATTTTGCAAGCAATATTGAACAAGTTCTGGCAGCAACAACCCACAAGGCACCAACTATACGGCCACCTGCCTCCCATCACGAAAACTACACAAGTTAGACAAACCAGACATGCAGGACACTGTTAGAGAAGCAGGGACGAGCTCATAAGTGATGTACTCCTATGGACACCCACATATGGCCGAGCAAAAACAGGACGACCAGCTAGAACATACATACAGCAGCTCTATCAGGATACGGGATGTAGCCCTGAAGACCTGCCAGAGGCGATAAACGATCGGGAGAAGTGGCGAGAGAGGGTCAGGTATATCTGTGCAAGCAGCACGACATCATGATGATGATGATGATGATGATATATAAGAAATTAGTTTGTCAGTAATTTCATTTTTACATGAGTTAGAATTTGTTTGAACTCTAGTACGGCAATTGTTTCTACATAGTTAAATGATTTTAATTATGCAATATTATTCAATATTAATCTTTAGTTTATACACAATGAAGTAATTCCAAGTATTGCTATTTAATATAAATTATTCATAGCTCATTTATTTTCACAAAGTTAAATGGTTCCAAATATTGTTATGTATCACTAACAATTCAATTAATTAAGCATCATTGATTTGTTTACACACAAATGAATGATCAAACAGTTCAATATCTAACAATAAAATGTAGCATCAATCATTTGTTTTCCAACAGTTTTAATAGCCAAACAGATATATTTGACTCATATGTAGGATCCTATTAGGTGCTACTACTCCAAGCTGAGTGGACCTGGAAACATTGCCAATGAAGGGTTTCTCCATATTTCCCAAATTTCCAAAGCTTGAGCCTCGCCATCAAATAGTTTAAAGTCGTATTAGGACACTCGTTGGGGGAGGGATCTTTCCCCTCTACAGAGATGCAGTCTGTGTATTCTACAGCCTCAGCTGACTGAATGTTCTGTCACCTGGGTGGTGAAGGGTAATGTTAGCTCCATCTAGTAATGTTTAACCACTTTTATTTTCACTTACGATCATAGCTTGGACCTGTGCACACCGTGCATTTGCTAATGAAACTTTTTTTTAATACTGGTAAATGGTGAGCTTTCCGTGCTCATTTCATTATGCTTTTTTAGATAGAAAATCGATATTGATATGGTTTGAATATCTACATAGAACTGCATGATTCCGACGTAACCTGAAATAAGCAAGAAAATCTCTCTGAAGAGCAATTATACAAGAATGTTGCAAGCAATATTGAACAAGTTCTGGCGGTAACACCCCACAAAGCACCGACTATACGGCCACCTAACTCTCATCACGAAAACTATCCAAGTTAGACGATCCAGACATGCAGGAGACTGCTGGAGAAGCAGGGACGAGCTCATAAGTGATGTACTCCTATGGACCCCCACATATGGCCGAGCAAAAACAGGACGACCAGCTAGAATGAGATTCACCTGTCTTAGAAGCCATTTCAATAGTAAATGAGCAGTGTGCACCGGTTGAAAACATGATCATAGCTAAAAAGAAAAAGAAAAGATGTAAGACTTTAGCTAGAAATTTTTATCATTAAGTGTTTTCGGACTCTTGCCTTCATCTTTACTGTTATTGTTATTTCCAAGTTTCGTTTCAGAAATTTTGACAATTATTAGCTAGAGAGATCTACCATTACAAGAGTATTTTGAACAAATCATTGTAAAAAAAAATTGTTGAATCATTATCAATAGCATCAAATATTTGCCAATTAGAGATGGTTAAATTGTAAAACAATAAATTCAACCATTCAACCAACCAACCAACCAACCAACCAATCGAAAAGAAATCAATTTGTTCGAAAAGTGGTCGAGTAAAAAATTATGATCGTATCATTCTTTTTGTCAGTTTAGACATTTTTTCTGTCAACTTAATGCACGGTCAAGTCACATGACCGAAGTTTAATTGCGATGAGGCTGTTCACTTCGAAGATGGAAAAGCACTTAGTAACAGCAGGCCGTGTAAGCCATCTTAAGGTATGTGTAACAACTTGATATAAAATTAATATGTAGAAATAATCTTAATGCATTCTCACTCTTTTTTTTTCTGTGACATTTCAATCTAGATAATAACTGATTCAATTAACAGATCAAAAATATGTGAGATTCTAAAATTTGAAGGTGAAACCGAGATTGTGAAAATATAATAAAAATACAAAGATAATGTTCAATTAATTTTGGCTTTTAGTGAGTTGAGAGAATCAATAAAATTTGAAAAATAAATCTAAGTTACTAATTCCAGTAATTACCGAAATAAAAAATGAAGTTTTCTTAGTTATTACTAATATACAGTGAAGAATTCGGGACATGGAAATAATGGATATGCCATTTATTATTTCACATTAGGTGTATAAGTCATATCGAGACAATAAGGAAATAATTTATACATACGTTTAATTTCGCGTAACCACAACCCCCATGTAATATATATATATATATAAAGAGACAGAGTGGGAGGGAGATAGATAGATAGAGAGATAGAGAGAGAGAGTGAGTGAGTGAGTGTGTGTGTGTGTGGGGGACAGGATTCGAAGGTGATACATAAGTGAATTGCCGTTTTAAGATTCAACAAAAAATGTAAATGCGCATTTCTTTTAACAATATTTATTTGACTGATTGATGCTAAAGGTATATAAATCATCTACTTTTATTTGAATACCTACAGGTGAGAAAACCGTTGTGTAATGGTTAAAGCGATGGACTGCGGAATCGTAATACACGAGTTTGTACTCCAGTCGCGCTATTACGTTCACTTTCGGGCAAATACCCTTGGGAAAGGTATGAACCCTCTTATCCTCCCAGCTATGGGTTAAATAGTACCACTACTGTTCTTCTAGGAGAATGGCTTTGGAATTAAATAACCTAAAAAGAGTTGATATGCCATTAAACAAAGAAACCAAACCAAATCAATATAATCCATAAGTGGCACTCCCAATGGTGGGTTCAATGTTGACCTGGGTAAATAGTAATGAAGCAAGTCTCCATGATCCTCAGATCTCCAGAACTAGGTTTTCGCTCTTCAAAAAAATAGACAGCTATCAATATGTAAAAGGCTACAATGAGTTTTTGGTCAGGCGGTAAAATGATTGGTCACTTCGAACATGAAGACTGTGTGAAGATAAATGCTGAAACGTATTGTAAATATGTAAAAAAAAAAACAAAAAAAAATAAAAACAAAAGACATTCAGGGTTAAGGTGACGCTGTATAACACATACTAAAGAACATGAAGGTTACGGTGATACTAACTGTAATTGGAGCACTTGGAACGATCCCCATTAGTTGGATCATGGGACTGGATGAATTAGAAATCGGAAGAGGACCCGAGATCAAACTACAAACTTGTAAATATCGGCTAGAATACTGGGAAGAGTCCTGGACACTTGAAGATAGTTGTTGTCAGTCAGACGGGAAGACAGATCTCCTTTATATTGTTTTGCCCACTTTGTCTCCAAAAGTTTCAAAAAGAACAAATTAATAGAATCGCTCTGTGCCTCTTCAGATATTTATCCAGTGTAAAACTAGGGATCCATCATAGAAAAAATATTCAACAGGAAAGATTTATCGGATACTATAAAAATTTCTTCAAATGATGATAACGCTAAAACACTAGAAACGTTAACAAATTCAATATATGGAAGATTGATAATAATTCATCATCATCATCATGCCGTGCCGCTACCACGGCTATCCCTGAACCTTTCTCTTGCCACTTCTCCCTCTCGTTCATCGCCTCCGGCAGGTCTTCAGAGCTACATCCTGTATCCTCACATAGTTCGAGCTGGTCGCCCCGCTTTTGCTCGACCATATGTGGGGGTCCATACGAGTACATCCAAAGAACTCATATTTACATGTAAAATGTAAAATAAGAAAATATTGATTTTCTCAAGTGTCTGAATTATTGTGCAAAACAAATAACTGTCAGTAGCCTTTGTATCTAAATTCCTATATATATGAAAAGTAATTGTGTACAGGAATTTTAAGACATATCACCATGAAAAATTTATCATCACAAATAATAAGATGAAATGTGTTGAAACTGTCACCTTCATAAACATGTTATCACTAATTTTATTATAAAAAGAAAAAGAATTAGCGAATTAAAACTGACATTTTGTAATTCATAATATTGTTGCTATTTACAATGAAATGCACTTAAAAAAAACATGACGAAAGCAATTAACAAATTAGTTCTGCCAATTAAAATTACGTTTTGTAATAGTGTAAGCTCTTATGTCCCTATATGGGACAACCCAAACCCTCAGTTTGTCGCTTGAAGTATCCGTATAGTTGTTTTACTTCCCATTTTTTGTTTCTAGTTAATGTTGTTCGTTTGGTCTATATTTATGAAGTCTTCCTGTCCTCTTATCGATACATCCACGTTAATGCTGTCGAGTTCTCTTTCTCCTTTTTTTCTTGACAATTATAGCGTATGTCATCACTCGGGTGCAACATCATTAGCTTTCTTATTATCTCTCATTTGTTGAAATTCTTCTCTCGTCCAATTATAGATTGGTCCCAAGTATCTGACAACGGGTCCAAACAGTTATTTCTTCCTAATATCGTGCCAAGTATTTTACAAGGGGAACGAGCAGATATTTATTTCTTGAAGAGTCCAAAATATCTTACAAGGGGTACAAAGAGGTATTTATTTCTTGAATAGCCCCAAGTATCTTACAAGGGGGACGAACAGGTATTTATTTCTAGAATAGTCCCAAGTATCTTACAAGGGGTACGAGCAGGAATTTATTTTTAGAATGCTCCAAAGTATCTTACGAGGGGCACGAGCAGGTGTTTATAACTAAAATGGTCCCAAGTATCTTACAAAGGGGTATGAACAGGTATTTAATTCTAGAATGATCTCAAGTATCTTACAAGGGGTGCGAGCAGGTATTCATTTATAGAATGGTTCCAAGTATGTTACAAGGGGGGCCAACAGGTGTTCATTTCTAGAATGACCCCATGTATCTTACAAAGGGTACGTGTAGGAATTTATTTCTAGAATGGCCCCAAGTATCTTAATTTATTTCTAGAATGGTCCTAAGTATCTTACCAGGGGTACGTGCCGGTATTTATTTCTAAAATAGTCCCAAGTATCTTACAAATTAGTACGAGCAGGTAGTTATCTCTAGAATGGCCCCAATATCTGACTAGGTGTACGAGCAGGTGTTTATTTCCTAAATGAAATTATGTTGCTAATCTTCTTTTAAAGAAACTTTCTTGTTCAGCTGATATATTATTTTCTGATTTTATCCTTCATCTCCACACTTTACACGGTGTCCGTTTTCAATATTCCTATATACTATTGATGATTCACTGCACCGAGATTTCTTATTCCTTCTTTAATTTGCAATTCTATTTCTTTGCTTATTTATTTTCAACCACTTCTGATTATTAACTTGGCACATTTTTTGATGCAAATGTCCATTCCTTTATTAGGACAGTATATTCCTATTTTATTACGTTAGAGTCTCTAATTCTTTTTTTTTCCATTTTTGCAAACAGTTTGATGTTTGTTTGTGTGTTAACCCTCCACGGACGTCTCCATATTTTACTAGCTTCTCAAAAAATCATTCAAAATATTTGCACTGTGCATGTACACTTTTAATACAATACCAACACGCAGATCAAAATCATTTAAGGCTTGCTCAGTCGGCTGGGTGTGTAGAATTCACCGACTGCACCTCTGCTGATGGGTAAGACCCCCCACCAATGTGTATTCAGGATATGACACTAAAGAACCTGATGGTGAGATTCCAGTGATGCTGGAGCTTAGGGGAATGCAGAGCCCCCCCTTCAATGCCATTGCTCCCAGGTCCTCTTTGGTCTGGAATGGTCGAACCTGATTGGGCCCTATCTCTGATTTAGATAGAACTAAACTGCATAATAACGCTAAACTAAATTGTTTGAATTAAAACAATTTAAAACTATTTGACTAAACTGAATAGCTTGAAATAGAAATATTTTTGACACTGTATTATTTAAGATGGAACAGTTTTTGACATTGAAACGGTACTTACGCTTAAGTGAATTGTTTAATATAGAACTGTTTTGACATTTAACTATGTCTAAAAAAGATCTATACTTATACAGGGTGACCAAAAAACAAAACAAAAAAAAAAAAACAAAAAAAAACAGAACCCATAATTTTTTTTATTACTTCTACAAAAATAAATCAAAATAACTCTAATTTTGTACACTCGAACTTTTAGACATGTTGGTGAATACTATGGTCTCAATTTTTCATGAACAGAATCTACTTCATATTCGGAAAAAAAGAAAACGCTTGAATTAAATTTATGAATTTCATTTAAAAATATATGGGATTCTGTTTTGTTTTTTTTTTTAGGTGGGGGTCACATTGTCTTGTACGTTGACCTTCGACCCGGCCAAACATGCCATTCCAAAGACGGCGGAAGTGACACGTTCCGATGGCAGTTATGGGAAGAAATCGGGTAGACGGGCTTAGCTGACAATATGGGACAAGGTTAAATCCCGCGGTACAGTCATAGACTGATGCACCGGAAGAGAGTGACCTGTGAACTGCATGACTGTTATTTGCGCTTGGTGACGATCAAACATGCCATTCCAAATATTGAGTGGGCGATTGAACTATTATATAACTCGGTGAAGACAGGAAGTCAGTTAGTTTGGAGACCAGTTTGGAGACCAGAACCGGTTGAGCAGCCCAAGAGAACGGGATAGAAACACGGTTATGGCCAATAGAATGAGGGTCAATATGTTGCAGTTCTGTTCGGTCTCCAACTCCCTCTCACACACAAATCTTTCAAATAAAGTGAGAGGTATATTTTTCTAAAAGGTCACTCTCGTCGTTCTCATTGTGTTCTGCATGAATCTGCATATGATTATACAACACCTGTACTAACGTGAAATGGTTGAATTAGAACTGTTTGACTAAAGCAATTAGCTTAGAATAGAAATGTTTTTGACAATTAAAGTCTGTAGTCATGCTAAACTGAATTATTTTAAATAGAACTGAGTATTTGTATAAAATGGATTTGACATTAAAAAACCTACAACAGTTGATATGCCATAAAAACAAAACAACCAACAACGAACTATTTAGGCAACCAGTAGCTCTCAAGAAGGACTTCTCCATTTATTTTATTGTTTATTTCATCTGAAATCATCTAATCCAGGGGAGGGCAAACTGCGGCCCGCAGGCTGCATGTGGCCCACTTCATTGTTATATGCAGCCCGCGGGAGCCCCTAATAAATAAAAAAAAAACACTTGTTCTTTAATCAAGACATAATTATATTTCTACATTATCCTATTTACCCAACCCCTGCGCTCGGGCAGGATATGACACAAGGTCAATTTTTAAGTTGAGTTTTCCTTCTCCTCGACTAGTTGTCTCACCAAGGCTGAAGAACCTAGTCTGTCCTACTATTTACCCATAGCTGGAGGGAGAATAATTGGATTCATACCTTTCCCAAGGGTATTAGTGCTATGTGAAATGCAATCAGTCTCGTCCAGGATTTGAACTCGAATCGCCGTGTCCATTTCCTACGACGATAACGATTACACCACGGGCACCTATTTCTACATTATATCTTTATTCCCAATGGTCTTCATAATATGTCAGTACATTAAGTTCTATACGTGTTATTTCTTAGATAATAATTTAAAATTCTTTTGATATAATCAGCAAGTAGTTTTACTTCTAGTATATTATTAGGTCAATTATTTCTAAATTTTAAAAACAACATAGGTTCTAGTATTGATCCCTAAATAACATTGGAGGGCATATTCTGTGTTTCAGAATAAATTATTTTTTTACTTTCAGAGACCTATCTTTTAGAAATTAACAGAAAATATTTACTATTATTTAAAGTTTTCCTTTATTATCATTTACTAGTTTAAAGGAAAATTTTAAATAATAGTAAATATTATATGTCAATTTTTAAAAGATAGGTCTCTGAAAGTAAATGATAATGAGATCTCGTGTCAAACTCCCGGATAAAATTCAGATACAATACCCTAAAAATATTAGATAATGTGGTGAATGACATTGATAATGCTATATAAGGTATATTAATCATATTAAAACATTGAGAATTAAAAGGTTTTTTTTCCTATAAACATGGTGGAATTTTATGTTGAAAAGTTTTTCAAATAAATGAAAACAGTTTCGAACACTATAAAACAATTCTATCACTCTCTAGCGTCAAGAACTTGATGAGAAAATCCAAAGCATGTATTAATCTTAAAGCTTTACAAAATCATTGTAAATTTTCTCGTGATGTTTAAAATTTCCACACCTCTTTCGATAGCAAACAATAAAACATGAGAAAAACTATTTTTTTTAAAAAACATGCATTACTCAAACTATCTTACAATTCAAATACTTTAACGAATAACATCTTGTTTACCTTCAATACCATTCGCCAACTATTCGTGACTTTCTGCAAAACAGGGTTATCAAGAAAAAATACGGGCACGCATATAAAAAAAATAATGAAATCAACTGACAAAAACTGGTTCAGAAGAAGAGGCATTTAAGAAAAAATATTTTGTTTTGAAAATACACGCGAACTGTCGATGAAACTATTGCATCTGTTAACAGCATCCATATAACTATTGCATCTTTAACAGCATCCATATAACGAACCTTAAAAACACCGTACACACACACACACACACACACACACACACACACACACACACACACACACACACACACACATATATATATATATATATATATATATCGAAAAAAGAAGTGATCCATCGAAAAAAAAATAAAGCCAGGAGAGCCGTAAAATATTAAATATTTAAAAAGGAGGCCGATATTTGCATGTATCATGTTTGAAGTACGGAATAAAATAATTGACGTTTACTGCATACGTTTTTCTGAAAAGGGGTTTCCAAGAATATATATATATATATATATATATATATATATATATATATATATATATATATATATATATATATATATATATATATATATTAGCAGAAGTACATATAACTGGATAAAATTGATGAAAACCACAGTATGATATAGAAAGAGGAGAGGGAAGAATTAGCAGGGATTTTAAAATGTGTCCTTATTTGTACTTGAAAATTTTTTCTATATTGAAATGAAAACTCTTTTTATTTTCTATTTTAGTCTATTTTGGGAGTAAATCAATAATAATAGGCAGAAATATGTAATCCTATATTTGGCAAAAGTTTAAGCTATTTTTATGTTTTTTTTTTGTTTTATTTTTCAGGGGGTCTCCAAATAATTTTTATATTTTTACAGTTACAGAACAATATTGTGTATTTGTTTAAAAAAAAAATAAAATTGTTTTAGTTGCCACTTTATTCGTTAAAAATTTAATGATGAAAGTGTTTAATAATTCCTGTATAAAATGTTCTTTTGTTAAACTCCGCCTAAAAATTGACCTTGTCTCGAAACATGCCCGAGCGGAGGGGTTGGATAAAAAGGAGGTGCCCGTGGTGTAATGGTTATCGTCGTAGGGAATGGATACGGCGACACGAGTTCGAATCCTGGACGAGACTGATTGCATTTAACATAGCACTAATACCCTTGGGAAAGGTGTGAATCCAATTATTCTCCCTCCAGCTATGGGTAAATAGTAGGACAGACTAGTTTCTTTAACCTTAGTGGGGCAACTAGTCTAGAAGAAGGAAAACTCTGAATTCAAACCTGTTAAACTCTGCTTAAAAAATTGACCTTGTGTCATATCCTACCCGAGCGGATAGTCGGGTAAATATGATAAAATGTTCTTTTGTTTTAGGATATTTATTTTTTGTGTAGAATTAGAAAATTATTTCAAAAGATGTAACTTAAAGTCGTCAGTGGTTTGAAACCTTCTTACAATTGAATTTTCCGAAAATATTTTTTTCTTTCTTAGATATGAC